>JADBJO010000477.1:0-40000 GCA_016801955.1 Conus betulinus | reverse complement strand
AAAACAAAAAAACAAAACAAAAAAATTGAATTGAGAGAGAGGGAGACAGCAGCACGCCAAGACTCAGTCTGAAAATAGACACAGGGAAACAACTCAGTCTTAAGACAGGCAGGGGGAAACAACTCCAAAGAGCTATTTGAAAGTGATAGGTGGGCACTAGCGACTGCTCTTCCATGCTAAGGTTTCTTTATCCCCTAACACTGAATGTTTGACGACGTCCACCCTGTTCAGGGATGCTGACTGCCCTTTTTTTCATGGATCTCTGGGGGGGGGGGGGGGGGGGGGGGGGGGGGGGGGGGGGAGAGGAGCGACAGGGTCAGCATGGAGATGGGGGAAGTCCGGGGCTGGAAATTGTGGTCAATTCTGAATCCAAATTGTGGTCATCAGAGTAATCTGGAAAATGTTTATGATACAAGATGGACAACTGTTATAGTTGTTTTAACTCATTTACGAATATGCTTTCCAAATCAAAAATAAAACACAACTAAAAATGAGCACTTGTGTGCAGCTTACTAAATGTCACTGTAGCTGTACACACAGTAAAATGTTTTTTTTTTTTTTCTCATCCATTCTACATGCATGTGTGTGTGTGTTTGAGTACATGAGTATACATCTGTGTATCTTTATGAAGATGGACAGAACACATAACAGCAAGAGACCTACAAAGAGAGACACAGATAGAGTCGGGGACACAAAGAGGCAGAGAAAGGGGGGGGGGGGGGGGGGGGGGAGGAGATGTGGGGATGCAGGTGGGGTGCTTGTGGGGACACAAACAAGTGACAATGTTTTAAAGGGTACTGTTTTCATCATACCTGAATTATGGCACAATCACATATGAATCACTGTTCAGTTTTCCTGTCCAAAATCACACTTTAACACTGACACACATAATACACAGATTCCGAGTTTAAAAACAGAAAACGTTTATTGTAACTTTACTGTCACATACTTGATATGAATCAGCACATATTCGTCATCTAAGACAAGCACACAGATCAACTGATATGCATTTGACAATTATGATTTCTCATGTGACTTGCAGTTTCCATCACATTCATTCTCGGCTGCGGCATCACACTACCCATCTCCCTACTAGCTGTCTGCCTTTCCTCCTCAATCTCTGTTCCCCAATACCCCCCCCCCCCCCCCTCCCAATGCCCTATCCACACCCTCCTTTTTCTTCACCTGCACACAAAAGTCATATTAAATCTGATAAACATGCCCTTCATATACACACTTACACCATGAAACATATATGTACTACCATCTACACCTTAATGTATGATTGTTTATCACAGCTTCGTAATTTTACACACACACACACACACACACACATACATATATACACACACATATATATATATATATATATGCATACATATGGAGCTAGAGAATCCCCAACAATCCTGAAACGTAACTGTGAATTGTGGCCATCCATCCAATCCTGTGAACTGTGGTCATCTTAGTGATCTTGAAAACTATCATACTTCATGTTGTCAGTGTTTGCGACCCGTGGTTACAGGTCAGTTCACCAATAAAAAAATTCATGAAACAAGTTGGGCGACTATTATAGTTGTATAATTCTATCTCATTTACGAATATGCTTTCCAAACCAAAAATAAAAGCAACTAATAATGAGTACTTCGTGTGCATCTTAGTAAGTGTGACTGTGGCTGTACACACATTAAAATTTGGGTTTCCTTTCATCCATTTTTAATATTCATTGTCATGCAAAATACGACAGTCACAGCTCAAATAAAATAACTGGATATATTTAGAGAGTAAGGTAAACAGTACAGAGCTAAGCCCCTGCCCCGACCCTTCCTACCTCCCATCATCATCCCCCCCCCCCCCCCCCCATCCCCATCCCCCTCCAGAAAAAATCCACGCTCTAGGACTCTTAATCTGGTCATTCTTTCTTCAATATTGGCATGCTGTCTGTATTGGTATGAGTTGTGGTAATAGCTCCCTGAAGCTTCGCATTATTGCTGATCGCAGCACATGCTTTAATGTGTCTTTGATCATTTGTATGAAAAGTCAACAATTCACCTCACTCCATCCCATCCCCTTGGCTCAAACATACCCCCATCTCCCATCCCTTCCCCATCTCTGGAGCTGCATTTCAACGTTTATACACAAACACACCAACAATGTTGAGCTTCTTACACACAAGTCTGTGCACCAGTCCCTTGTTGCTAAGTTTGTCCAGCCATTTGTATATCCAACAATTTCTACATGTTTTTTCTTCTGACTTGCTTAAATATGTCAACACATTTTTTTGTCAATTAACTAATCATTACCCTCTCTCCCCTGGATCCACAGTCCTGCCAGGACTTCACAGGAACTTTCCAGTTTTCAAGATTTTTTCTAACTTCCAGCTGAAGAGTTTTGGTAACTGCAACAATGTCTTTTTGAGACTTTGCATCCAAAATCAAACAGACGACAGCGAAATCCTTAAATAATTTTCTTCCCAGAATATCGGTTTTCATTGAAGTTTTACAAAATACATTATTCTAGTAGGATGAACCAAAGGCAGAAAAGCTGCTTTTTGGAAATGTCTATGAACTTGAAAACACCCAAGCAGAATCTTGCCTTTGGAGAGTACTCAAACATGATCTCGCTTGTCTGGAGACAACTCTTTCAAAACTTTTCTGATTTAGATTCTGGTTTCTTTCTGGCAAACTTGCAACCCTGGGATATATATATATATATATATATATATATATATATATATATATATATACACACACACACACACACACATATATATATATATATATATATATATATATATATATCCCCTGAGGAAAACCTGAGGTCGAAATATTGGGAAAAAATTGACGAGTCTGTTGTTTTTGTCTTCATTTTATGTGTATACATATATATATATATATATATATATATATATACACACACACACACACATACATATATGTATACATATACATAACACACATATATATACACATATAACATACACATTAATTTTATAATTTCACTATCCCTGCAATAACAGAAAAGAACACACACACAGGCAAAATTAACTCATGACTTGCCACACCCTCTCTGTGATGAACATATGTAAAAGCAATAATAACAGCAGCAGCACCTCGTCCAAATTTTGCACTAATAACAATGATAATAAATGCAGCTTGATTATTTTTTTTTTTTTAATGCTGTTTATTTCATGTACATCCAAATTTTTGTATTCCAATTCAACAAATGAAAACACTAAGATTTATAACTGATTTGAAACAAAATATCAACAATTCATGGCGCCATATCATGAAATTTGGATTTTTAGTTAACCATCTGTATCTACATCATTAGCGGTTTTTCTGTCTTTTAACACTAAGGATGCAAGAATTCAGTGCTTCATGGTACAAACACGTGGAGATGGCAGTCTTTTGGTAGTCTTATTTTATTCCTTAAGATCGGGCCCTTCTCCATGTCTGTATTCAGGCAGCAGTCTTTTCTGTCTTTAAATAGCACTTACTGATTTGAAGATTCAGCATTTCATGGTTTAAAGTAACAGAGATATAGCAGACAGTTCTGAATTTCTTGTAGTATTGGTGATACAGTTACTTCTAGGATACAAGAGCTTCCCAGCAGCACAGGCAAAAACAAGCATCTCTACATAATTTAAGAACTGCGGAGGGCATCAAAGGAACAACTGAGTGACCACAGAAGATGACAGCATCCCCATCAGAGGCGTGAAGTGACCGCTGCCTTCCCGTCTGACCACTGTGACTGCATGAACGGCCGCTGGTACTTGTGATAGGCCTCCAGCACCTGTCCACCAGAAGTCCATAATCGTGACCACACAGAAGATTCATTAGGGGGGGGGGGGGGGGGGGAGGGAAGGGGGAGGGGGGGGGGGGCGGAGAAGGGAGGAAGGAGGAAGAAAAGGCGAGGAGGGATTGTCTATTCATAGATTTTGACAGAGGGTAAGTATCTTTGCTTCCCACTAGTTGGAGTTCCATACCCCAGGCATTCACCAATTCCTTCTGATCTGATTGGTTCGCCGTCTGCCTCCTCCTGTTTGGTCGCTGGCTGTCTATTCATTAAACTTCATCACATCTTTATGGAATGCCCTATGCATGCCTGCACCCTATGTGAACACAGCAAAGGCTTCTGAGGGTGCTGCAGGTTTGTTCGGCAGCTGTGGACAGTACTTCTCTGGGCCCAACCTGCACTATCACGTGTATTTTTTCCTTCCATTAAATTTCATCAATGACAGTGTCCAAGTGTCAAGTTTGAAACACACACATACAGTGGTTTGTGTGCGGGAAGACGTTACGAACAGGAAGGGGGCTGACCTTGCTGAACAGCTAACAATGAGAACCTGGCATACATGGCAACCTGGAAGGGCAGCCCTGTCAATTGAACAGTCCTCTCCCAGTGTGCAGTGACAGCGGTGCCTGGATGTGGTTAGTGACCTGCCCAAGTGAACAGGACTCTGACAGCGGCAATAAGTGGGAAACTGAGGTGGGACACTTATCCTATCTCCTCCATCTCTTTGGTTTGTGGCTGTTTTCCCTGTCTCACTCTTCATTCATTATCCTATCTCCTCCACCTCTTTGTTTAGTGGATGTTTCCCCTGTCTCACTATCAATTCATTGAGGTGAGACACTAATCCTATCTCCTCTGCCTCTTTTTCCTATTTCACTCTTCATTCATTGAGGTGGGACACTAATCCTCTCTCCTCTGCCTCTTTGGTCTGTCGCTGTTTCCTCTGTCCGACTATCAATTCATTGAGGTGAGACACATGTCCTGTCTCCTCTACCTCTTTGGTTTGTGGCTGTTTCCCCTGTCTCACTATTCACATCCTCTCTATGGCATTATTCCTGCCACACGCATTTCACTTCCAACATCACAGCCACATCCAGACAGGTTTGTCACATTTACGACGACATCACCCCCACAGACAGCAGTCCATTATCAGGTTTGCATATGGCAACCCCCCTCCAAAGGAGACACTGCACTGCTGATGTCATGTTAAAGGTATTACAATACCATACAATAGCAAGGACATACCTTGTGAAGGGTCCAACAGAGCACGGAAAAACAAACGACAGAAACAGTGGAAGAGGGAAAAGAAAAATAAGGTTAAATTAGGCTCATAAACCACACCACAAGACCTAAAAGACAAATATTACACATCACTGCATAAAGTTACCTCGCATCACTATTTCGCTATATCTTGCATCCCATCACCTTAAGTCACAGCGTGGTATGCAACCAATCACGCCACACCCCATCGCACATTCCATCGCCAATCATGGGAACACCACATGACCTCACACCACATCGCACGAGACGCTCCACCGCTGAACACCTGTTCACTCACCTGCTTCTCATTGAGCTTGCTCTGCAGGGAGTAGTTGTAGAGCGCCTCGTACACCTGCCCGTCCCACCTGCCCATAGCGCTGTCCAGAACCTCGTCCGGGAAGTCAAAGGCATCCACCAGAGCCACAGCGTTGGGTCGCAGCTCCTTCAGAAGGTCAAGGACACTGGTCTGAACCAAGGAGGCCTGCGCGCTGCTAAGGTAACCATCCTGAAACAGAAGAGTCAAGTTACTGATGAGTCTGATCCACTGCATTGATCGTTCAGACATGGGGAGTTTGTATTATACTCCCTGTTTGGCTAAGTATACTTACCATGTCAGACCATAGCATTCTACTTCGGCCTGTCGCCCAAGCGAGATAAGTCTTGTGCTCTGTCTCGCCTATACTTGGCCTTTGTGTAAAGATTGCTGTGTTCGCTTTCTGAACTCATTTATCTGTGGCTTGCGCTTATCCCTCAGAGTACTCTTGACGTGTGAGGTTATCGGTGGGCTAGCATTCTAACCTTTATTTACTGAATTGTTCTCGCGATCGTGGTGCTCCCGGCTCTTGCCTATTCGCGTAACCGGCTCGAGGTTGATCCGCATTTTCCATCACCACGTTCGTCATGTTTTCCCCGGGCCTCCTTTTGTCCCTCGGCCTTGCTTTTGCACTCGCCTTTTCGCCCTTTGATTGAGTTTGGAGTCAGCCTGATCAGGGAAGTAACAGTGAGGGAGGAGGGGTGGGGGCGGGGGGCCACACCTCACACAGGCCCTACTGTCCATCCAGTATGTTCAGGACAGCTGCGGGCTGGCATGTGTAAGGGAAACTTACTTCAGGTTACCAGAATGCCAACTTCTGGCACATGGATAAAAAACTGCTTTCGCGTAAGTTCAACACACCTGGAGGGTTTTACTTTGCCATTCTTCATTACACAGCTAAGGAGAAAAAAAAGACCATTACTTCCTTATATTCCGAAGCAAGAAATAATGTATGGACAGATGCACTGATATGGAAGATCTGTAGGGTAATGTGTTGTCTGCTAAAGAAACCAAATTAATCTAAAGGCAATATCATAAATCGATTGTATGAGACTTTTCACACTGACCAATCAGAACGCAGCTGTATACTGATGCGGGATGACTCTTCAATGTCTGCTACCACAATTATAACATGTCAGATGCAGATTTAATAAAACCACATTCCACAAATTTAATAAAACGAATTCAGAAAATTTGATTAAATCACATTCACACATCCAACAGATCAATCACATTGATGATCTGTTTAAATCAGCCACAGCACTGATCTGCTGGCATAATTTCATACATTCATGTTTCAAACACTGTTTCAAATGATGCGTTTTGAGAGTTCATCTGAATGTTTCAAATGTCATTTGAAATAGTTCTGTTTTGTGAATGTTTAAAACACTGTTTCAGATCATATGTTCATCTGAATGTTTCAGACACCATTTCAAATAATTGTTTTGAGTGTTCATCTGAATGTTTCAGACACCATTTCAAATCATTGTTTTGAGTGTTCATCTGAATGTTTCAGACACCATTTCAAATCATTGTTTTGAGTGTTCATCTGAATGTTTCAGACACCATTTCAAATAATTGTTTTGAGTGTTCATCTGAATGTTTCAGACATCATTTCAAATCATTGTTTTGAGTGTTCATTTGAATGTTTCAAATACTATTTCAAATAATTGTTTTGATTGTTCATTTGAATGTTTCAAATACTATTTCAAATAATTGTTTTGAGTGTTCATCTGAATGTTTCAAATACTATTTCAAATAATTGTTTTGAGTGTTCATCTGAATGTTTCAAATACTATTTCAAATTTGAATGTTTCAAATACTATTTCAAATAATTGTTTTGAGTGTTCATCTGAATGTTTCAGACACCATTTCAAATAATTGTTTTGAGTGTTCATTTGAATGTTTCCAATACTATTTCTGCCCTCAACCTGAAATTCTGCAATGTCTTTGCCATTTAACTGCATATATGACACACAAATGCACTGTATGGGCAACCCTGGCAACAGCACAAATTCACACCATAGGCTGTCACCTTGGGGCAGCACAAATACAAGTAGCATGATACAAAAAAAAAGTATCAGCAATTTGATCTATTAAATCTATTAAAAGAACAGGGTTTCCAATGTAAATGGTAGCTTGATGTAAAAGTAGAACATGCTGGAGCAGGACTTTGGGAAGGTTCTCAGAGGAAGGTGATTTTTAAGATGCATTCACTCACATTGACAGAGCATTGAAACGCTTCCATAGAAGTGAGTGCAGGGTAAAATGGCAGAAGACTCAAATGTGAATGAACGGTGTCGGGAGAAAAAAATGAGAATGGTCAAGTTTTTTTTCTTTTCTTTCCTTTTTAAAACTAAAAGTATCATGTTCAAACATCTTTTTAAATGACCAACATGTTTTTGCAAGATTTTGTTTTAAAAATGCATGATCTGATTTTCTATTCCTAACCAATCTTTGTCAAGCAGTCAACAAATCTAATTTGTGTAACTTGTGCTCCTATCCAAACATTTCCCTGGGTCACTGTTCTCACATGGCCAATGGACAAAAGCCTCTGTACCTTCAGAAACTCTCCCAGATTGTCGGTGATTCCTTTCGCGGTGTAGAGGCGACACAGGGCCAGCATGACGGCCTTCAGAGGTCCGGTGAGGCTGGACAGGGACTGGGTGAAGACCTTCACGATGTACGCCTCGGTGAATGCCTGAAAGTATGGCAAGAGGAAAGAGTTTATCATTACTCAGATCAGGTGGTGATGCTGGATCATACGCATGGCCTATGTGTGTGTGTGTGTGTGTGTAGTGTTAGCCCTTTCGCTCCTTCCTTCTTTACAGCCTAAGCAGCCCTTCCTGCAGGCAGATTCAGGCTAATCTGTTGGAATGAAAGGGGTACTTCACAGAAAGTACTAATATCTCAAAAACAGTTCAGAGTCAAATTCATGTCATCATTCCAATAAAATCCTTCTGGCGTTAATGAAAATTGTAAGAAATATTATGTGCTTTTTTCTTTTTCTGACTTTCAATGTGCTGACAAAATCATATTTAAGATTTCTGTTTGTACGACTTCATTCTTCAGTATTAGTGATGAAAATATATTCTATGTCCCAAGAATGATGACCCTTTTCTTTGAATATTCCAAATTCAGTCATGTTTGTGGAACCTCCATCTTAGGGACCTTTGTCTCTTGATCTCGCTTGCACATTTGTCAATGTTGAAGGTTGAGGGTCATTTTTCCCTTCTTTTTTCAGCAAGACTGCTAATTACATGCTTTGACAATGTCAGCACTTCACTGATCGTCAATGTTGGAAAAGTTTTCTTATGATTCAAAAGTTGAATCATTAAAATTTTACATCAAAAAAAAACACTTGCAGAACACATAAAGATCTCCTTGGGAGCCCATTTACCAATCAACCTCTTTCATTTGAGCATGTCTGCTTGGGAAAAAAAAAAAAAAAAAAAAAAAAAGCCCCTCAAAATCACCCTAAACAACTGCATCTCAACTAACAGCTAACATGTTGGTCAAATCAGCAGGAAAAGTCTATTAGGTTACTTCCCTTTACTGTAAGTTTATGCACGTGTATGAGCATTGAGACCAGTCTGATGAAATAAGCGACAGTGCCAGACTGATGCTGTGGTGCATGTTCAGAGTGAAGTTCAATGGCGCCTGTGCAATAGCTTCAATGTGTCAATATGGGGTGTGTGTGTGGAAAAGGAGTGGCGAAGGCAGAAGGAGAAAGCAGTATGCACCTGTCACATTTCCATACTCTTGACTCCTTTTTTCTCTCGTGAATTCAAACACAGACATACACAAACACAAAAATCACCGCACAGACACACACACAGACACACACACACACTGAAACAAACGCACACTTCCAAAAACCTTAATAAACATGTACCTGTCTCTCTCACTATCTCTTTATCTCTCCTTTTCATGCACACATACACAAATGAACATACGCAGAGACACACTTATCAGCATGCAAACACACACACACACACGCACACACACACACACACACACACACCTTCCCAGCAGCGACCAATTCCACAGAGTTGTTGTTCCAGGCTTGGTAGGGCTTACTGCCCTTGGAGATGTCTTCCTGCACCTTCTGCGCCACCTCCTGCACCAGTCTAAACAACACACACAAATAAATACCTTCGTTTTCATGTGTGGATGAGCTCAATCCCAAGTAAAGGAGGGTTTCTAATTTCATTTTCAGAGTTCTGATTCCACATCTGAGCACTGTAATAAAATTCAAAGAAACAACAAAAAGCGCACCAGCAAAATGTCTGTTTTATTCTCTCAAGTTTTTTACGACATAATTTCACAAGTCCCAAGCATTTTTCCCAAATTTTCACAATCCCCTCACTCAG
Organism: Conus betulinus; assembly: GCA_016801955.1. NCBI lineage: Eukaryota > Metazoa > Mollusca > Gastropoda > Neogastropoda > Conidae > Conus > Conus betulinus. The sequence goes on along the minus strand of JADBJO010000477.1, from coordinate 30,262 downwards.
AATTCTCAGATCTAAAAATCAACCCAATATTCATGAGTTTCTTGCAGTGGAAGTGAAAAAGCAGTATGTTTGTTACAACCATCTTTCCTGATCCATGATTTGTATTCTTTTTTTTTCCAATCTAAACATTGCTAAACTATTACATTATCAGCATTGTCAATTCATTGTAGCTTGCAGCCGCATGATATAAAAAAAAATGTACATATACATCAAGAGGAAGACCTCAGGACTTCGAAGTGTGGTTAGCAGCTGAGTGGAAGGGATGACTTTTAATTCTACTTAAGTGTTAGTCCCAAGTTCTGGTTTTAATGGTCATGTGCTTCATAATACAGTTTGCAGCGTGTCAAATTTATTGAATTAAGAGGCACTACCTCTTCGTCCAGATTTATAAGCATATCAAAATGCAAGCCCAGTTTTCCAAAAGCTTTCCAACTCTTCAAAAGACTGTACAAACCCTATCTGTGATGCATCCATCCACAGACAGGATAACAAAATGGAAAACATACCTTGCCGTCCTGTGTTCGTATGCAGTGATGAGGTCGGACAGCTCCAGGCGATGATCCAGACCACTCCTGCCCCCTGGTGGGCTCTGCAAGTACTTGAGGATATCAGGCAGTTTGCTCCCCTTGCTGAACAGCCGTCATGCACTTCAGAAGGTACCTGGACAGATCATCACTATGCAGATAACTGATATCCGATGGTTATCCTGGCATGCGCTTTACACTAAATCTTTAACTGTGGGACCTGTTAGCCTGATCCATAAACTGAGAAAAGCCAACTCTATTTACAATGGAAAGACAGGCGTCATTTTCCCAAACAATATCACTGTAACAGAAATCAAGACTGACCCGCTGAAGGGAGGATATAGGCAGATTAGCAGGTACTATGACAGATGGTTAGGTACAGGTGGCTTTAATTGTAAAAATGTAAAAAAAAAACCTCAGCATTACAATATTCTCCCGACTGATTTCACTTTTTAAAAAATTCCAAATCAAATAAAACGTTCATTACTAAGCTGACCTTGCAGTTTGCAGCATCATGACATAGTTCTCGCCCTCGTAGGTGCAGGCTGGAGTTACGTCCACATAGATTTTAGGCAAACCACTGGCTAGACTGTAGCCGTGCCCTCCGCACGCCAGTCGACACACTTCCACGCCTTCCGAGGCAATCCAGGAGCTCACAGCTTTCAGTCCCGCAGACAGCGCGTGCAACTGTGATGTCAGCAATTTATGTTATGCTCCCACACATGTTGGCATGATCATTGACAAACACAGATGTGGGTGACTTACAGGTGAAACCACTACACACAGACACACACACACACACACACACACACACACTACACACACACAGACACACACACACACACACACACACACACACACACACACACACACACACAGCCACACACACACACAGCTGCTTATTTAGTGTTTCTTTTGAAGTTTTGAATTCAGTTATGTGGAGGGTTTTTTCCTGGGGGGGTGTGTGGGTTTTTTGTTTTTGTTGTTTTTTTTTAATTATTATTTATTTTATCTAGGCCTAATTGCATTATACATACGCCCAAATTCAACACCAACCATTCGCATGCATACACCCCAAAACACCACATGCACACACACTTACATACTGTCTAAGATCACTGTTAGGTGGATAGACGTTAAATTAAAGAATGAACACACACACACACACACACACACACACACACACACACACACACACACACACGCACACACACACAATTTCTGGATGCTTTACATCATTTAATGACTTCAAAAAAAAAATAATCTGGTAACAGATGTACAGAAAGTTATTCCCTTGTCAGAAGTATACCATCACAATTATCTGAAATCAAGCAATTTGTTAAATCATGATGAACTTCATAAATCCAGACATGTTAACACTAAATATGATTTTATTGTTCTTTTCCGCAAGAAATGAGTGCATTTTTCACAAAGGATGTAGACAATTCTTCCCATTTTGGGGAAAGGGGGGGTAAAGAAGCGGGTGAGGATCTTCCAACTTTTTTTTTTTTTTTTTTGTGGTAAAAGCAGGGGAGAGCAGATGACATTCATTTTCCCCTACCTTTGCGTAGTAAAGAAACCATGTTCCACATCATGATGTTGTAGTAACTACAGTAAGACTAGACTGTTCTAATGCACGTTTCTTTCATACATGGTTTACTGACATATTTTGGTACAAATTCCTGTTCTCTCCACAGCTGTTCAGAGCAAGCTACTTAGTTTTGAGAGGCAGGGGAGTTTACAGCTCGCCCACAACTGCAGAGGCCAAGCCGTGAATGCAGGTCAGGGAAAGGGGCGTTTTCTGCAGGCTGCTCCCCACCAGCCAGCTAACCGTGCTGTACTTGGCGAACTGAATGTCATCTGTGTAAAGCCAACCTGGCAACAATGTGTTCAGACTGGCAACAATGTGTTCGGCATTGCTGAGCAGCCATTACAACTGGGGCTGTTAGTTTGATAAATAGTGTTGTCATGAAAAATGTAATACATCTGTGCTCTTGAGATGACTGAATAGGCAAATTCCTGACAATTCTTTTAATACCAACCTCGACTAGGTTTATTTTCCTGTAGATAGTGTACTTACGGCATGAAAGCTTGTACACAAGTGGTCAGGCGATATTCAAACAATGACAACACACACACACAATTGTGCAAAAAAAATGACGTCATCACTTTCTGGGAAGTTAATTTTCCCTAGTTAACTGGTACACAAGTTTGATACATGCCTCTGCTTGGACTACAACAACAAAAATGTTGGATCAGAAATGTGTAAGCCTTGTTTGTTCGGCCCTTTCACTAAGTGTGTCTCACACGGGATGGAAAAATAAAGCTGTGTCTCAGCATCTTTCTTTTTTTTTCTTTTTTTTTTTTTTTCAGGACCTGTAGTCCCTGCTCTTACAAAGTGTCAGCATTCTGACAAAGAAGCACATCAAGCCTGATGAAATTTTGCTTGCATGAGTTGGCGCAAGTTGTCACTCTTTCAAACTACCCAAAGCAGCACATCAAGACATCATAATGTCACAAAGGTTACGTTCTTGAACAGCAATTACCACTAACAAACTTTGTGTCTAATTTCTTTTTCAGCAGTATATTTTTTTCCTTTTTTTTTTTTTTTTTTGTTTTTGTTTTGTTTATCACATTCTTCATATACTTGCCAAAAGTGTACAAAACACAATAAATTCTTACAGTTCCAAACAGGTCTGGAAATTATAAGCTTAATATCATTTCAGTCTGTGCCTGAAATCACTGCTTTAGTTTTTCATTACCACCACTGCCAAGGAAACTTGGCTTTCATCCCTGTTTGTGTTCTGTTTGTCTGTCTGCTTGACCGTGCAAAAATATTGAATCCATTTTTAACCAGACTAGGTGGATGACGAAATGTCACTCAAAGACAAATCCTTCCACTTCTGGTGTGGATCTGTGGAGCAGATTTGGATGATTTATTTTTTCAAAATCCAATCAAGGATCTGTCAAACTGTGCAAACATTCCAATAAATATGAACATTGTCCTGTGATGATTCACCAGTTGATACTTATCACTGATGTAATATTATTTTGACAGAATATCATCAAAAACTTTTTTTGTGGATTGATGACTCACCAGTTGATATTTATCACTGATGTAATATATCTAAACTGAATATCAAAAAACCTTTTTGTGGCATAAAACACTGACATTTCATACTTGCACACTCTTTAAAAAAAAAAAAAAAGTGCATGGGAAGAAACTTCTCTTAGTCTGTACCTATGATTGCTTCCCCTGTGGGAAAAAAATAATCCCAGAGTCTCTTTGACCATGGTTGAAGTCAGCACTCTCCTGATGCTGTTCTAGTTACTGCTGTGTGTCTATTAATAATGTCTGTCAATAATGAAACCAACAGATCTGCATGGTGCCTGAGAGTCAATGGAGAAGGAATGAGGAGGGAAAACAAGAAAAAAAAAGAAAGAATAAAAAAGGTGAAAAAAAAAAATAGGAAGATGGAGGCCCCACTTAAAACAAAAAAAACAAAAAGCAAAAAAGGGGAAAAAAAAAGAAAAAGCTTGTAATAAGGAGGCTGGAGAACAAAAAAAAAAAGAAAATAAAAAGAATAAAAAAAAAATACTGCTGTGTCTAGCCACACGCAGGGTTTTCAGGCAACCAAAAAAGATCCAGTTGCAAAGTGAGATGACTTCTGGCGGAAATGTGAACAAATTCTAAATGTAATTAATAGCAAACCGCCAAGAAAACGTAGATAAATGAATCACAAGACAAAACACGACGTGTTTCGACCTCTTAGGTCTTCTTCAGGCAAGATAAACACTCAGGACAACGAAAATGAACTAGAGTCATGTCCTCTCACACACACCAACAGGGACACACGCTACACACCTGAGCCAGTCCGCCAAACACCCCCCTGGTTGATCTCAGCGGTTGTCTTCATGTAGTGCTGGATCATACCTTTACCTGTGATGAGCAGGGCATAGGCCTTGGCCACCTGTGGCAGCAGGCGATACTGTTGGGTCTGGAAGTCCATCACCTGCACCTCTCCCGCTCTGCACACACCATGGGAGAGAGACAGACCTTCAAAACCATGTCTCGTCTTGTCTTGTCTGCCTCATACCCCCTACAAGGGTTGTCAAAGTCCCTGTGATGGCCTTCTGACAGCTGCGTTTTAGATCACATAGAAATGGGGGTTATACTTAGTACACTATGAAGCTACAAATCACCTAGAAGAAAAAAAAAAATCATGAAAAGGGTAAGCATATATACTATATTATTTCTCAAAGCTTTCATCATGTAGTAACAGTCAGTTGTGGGGTAATGCTGTTTGAACAAAATTGTATTTACTCTATCATATTTGTAAGACTTGAATTATTGTCTGGCTGTTTTGTTTTGTGCTGTTTTTCTCACGCTTGTTTTTGTTTGTTTGTTTCCATGAGCCACAAACCTGTCAGTAAATGACTCTTTAACATGAACAAAATTTGCTTGATGTAAACAGCTTAGCTTGGCTCCTCAGCACACCAACTGACTGTGTCCAGGACCACAAGAGTTCTTTTCCTTTGAAAGGTTCCACTTTGTTGCACAGCCACACTCATTTGAAAGAGCAAGTGTCATCGATGGCGAAGCAACTGAAATTTCCAGCACGTAAAAGAATACTACCCAGCCCTTTTCCTCACTAGGACCAAAGCAATAAGATTTTCTTATGAAAGGGTCAAGATATAAATGTGAACCTCCTTCTCAAAATATTGCCAGGGAACCTACGAAAGGTGCCGGATCAGCTCTTAGACATAGACACAAAACTGAGAGCTGGATGAATCATGTGAATGCCCAAAAGGTCCATGTGAGAAGACCCCAGAACCTTATAAAAAAAAGCAAAACGCCATCTGGATTATCATCCAAACCAACAGGAAACCATGCCCCCTTCTGGATAGTGAGTCCAACAGAATGTTAAATTGCCTGGAAAAGTGGCCTACAGTTCTGGGACCATTTGAGACAGGCCAGTGTCTCCCCCTGGTGAGCTTTGCACCTCTCCCCCCGGGTGCCTGGCAATGAGGAGTGGCTGAATGTTTACCAGGTAGGCCTCAGTTGGGTCTGCCGTCTTTGCAAGGCAAAGGCTGGAGAACTACCAGGAAAGGGCGATTCCAAGGGGGTACAGTGGAGTGGAAGGGAGAAGCCCTGGGTTTTGCAGTCACGGACGACAGGCCACTCTGATTTTCCGTATTAAGATATGGCCGCCTGGAAATGCAACTGCCCTAACTTGATTTCTTTGAATTTTTGAGATTTTTAGTATACTATAAGAGCAGGCCATGGGGCATAATGTAGCCAAGTCCCAATTACAGTGTCCTATATAAATGCTGTAATCAAATACTTGTACCGTAACTCAGCTCGCAGTATACCTTGTGGGGATAAATAATCAGTTTTTTTTTTTTTTTCGTTTCCTGTAAAATTTGACTTTCAGATTTACGATAGCTATATTTCCGGGCGGGTGATATGTTAGGTGTGTATGCAAGAAAATAAAACAATGGAATAAGCATGAGTAGACATAATGAGTATTCATCATAACTATTTCTCCATCACCATAAGCAGCAGCAGTATCACATCTGCCATGACTAAACTATAGCATAACCACTGCCATTATCATTAACCCGCTGACTGCGGTGGGCCACGATCGTGGCTTTACCGCCCGACTGCGTTGGGCCACGATCGTGGCTCAGACGAGAACCGTTATACCACCACTGCTAAACATCCGGGGTGATCAGTTCACGTGACTTGCAAGTATCCATTGTACACCGGCAAGCCTTGTCAGTCAGTTATCTTGAAGTTTTTCGTCGGTTTTGACTGAAATAATGAGTGAATCAGCGACCGAGTTGAGCAGGAGTTGCGTGGAAGTGGCACGAGTGAACAATCAGTTGCCGAAGGCTGTAGTAACAAAAGCGAAGCAGGTGAGTGGATAAACTTTGATTATTTTGTTTGTCGAGTGATGGAACACATGCTGCGTGCAGTCATTGGTTATTTTACATTTGTTGGTCCGCCACATGAAGGAAGGGGGGACGGAAGGGGGCAGGGTACATGGTTACGTACAGGAGTGATAGGCTTTGGCCTGATCAAACTAGAAGATCGTTTCTGGGTGATTGTAGGTGTTTTGAAAGCACTTTAGAGATCAATAAAAGTGGTGATTTGAAGAGAACAATTTATAACTTTTGTTTGTTTTTTTTTTTACTTTGGAAACAGTGTGGGCGTGTCACGAGTGGGCGTGCCTCCAATGAAAGCTATAGCCCTGCCCCCTCCTTATATGCTAGTGATTCAGATTTTATTCTTATTTGATTTTATGCATGACTTCATTTTTCATAGAATGAATAAGTAATGCTGGTAATTTTTTTTCTTTCTGAAAATCAGACTAATTAGTGGAAACTGAGTCAAGCTCTCTGTAACATCTCTTGCACCATTATGAAACAATGAAATGAACAGAAAGAAGACTTAGGGATATATGTTTTCTTGTGTGATCCAGAATCTGGAAGCACTACTGCAGAGGAGAGAGATGTTGAGAGTGAAGGAGTTGAAGAAAGAGAAACTGTGCTGATGGCCATCCTACTCATGTGCGTTCTGGCTGGGAATGTTCTGGATGTGACGTGGGACTCTGCTCCAAGTGCTTTTCAGCCTTCCACGAAAGACCAAGACCCTAACTTTGTTCTGTGTCTTCCAAGGACATGTTCTTCTTCTTGTTTTCTCAAGTTTCAAGTGTTTTGACATTCAAGCAGGGAAAACTGTGGTGTTTCAAACAATGTGGCTGATGTTTTGGATTACCTTTTCACCAATGTTCTGGATTACACTGTGAAGAATATCTTCAGCTGCCATCAGGGTACTGTCTTGTAATTATTTTTTTCAGATTCCTCATTATCTCTAGTTTACAAAAACATATAGTTTTACCTATCTAGCTTCAAGACAAGCCTGCACAAACCCCATTTCCTTATATAGTGAAATTCGATTGTCCGGATGCTGAATTATAGGTACATCATTTGAGGCACAATTCATTATACATAGCTCAAGTCAAGAGAATTATCATCTTTCCCATGTTTCCAACACATATTTGTCTTCATTTTATCTCAAGTCTGAAGTGTTTAGGTAGTACAGAAGAAAAACTGTGTGTCTCTCCTAACATTTGACTTACTTTTCAAATAACTTTTTCAGAAATTTTGTCTGCTTATATTTTGAGGTCAGTCTCCAAGTAGGTACAACCTACAGTATTTTCAGTTATTTCACTAGATTCTACAACATTTCTAGTTTCTAAAAATGTATAGGATTGCATATCTAGTGCAAATAATATGTATGCAGAAGCCAAATTCTCAAGTGTGGTGTGTGACGAGTTTCCCGTCCTAGATTTTAACTACATTTCCTTAAAGCATAAATTGTTATACAGAGCACCGTAAGGGTTAATAGCTTCTTACCCGGGCTCGATTTCTGACTGTCGTCGTACACAACTGTAGCGGACAGCAATGGTTGCGGCCTTGGCCAGTCCACGCCCCACGTCCCCAACAATGGCTGCTCGAATGAAGGTCATTCCTCCGTAGATCAGTCGGTCACTCTTCGGTTTCATGTATGTTCCATCAGGTAGCAACTGAAGCAATAAGAAATGGTAATCTTTTACTTGAACAATAAAGTAACTAGGAAAACACACTGAATACAAAAGCAACCTTGAAAATAGGACCTTCTAAAAGTTGAAACACATGCATTGAACAATAAAGAAAGAGCTCAATGAACTAGTATGCAACAAACTATGGTGTAACACTTTTTTTTTCAAAACATTACAAAGGACAAGTCAGTTTTCAACAAACTGCCTTCTTGGGACACAAAAAAAAACAACAAAACAAACCAAGCAGAAAATTTGTACTCTTTCAGGTTGAGGTCCGTCGACTGTGTTCTGTTCTGTTCTGTACAGTATTTTTACAAGACTTACATTGCACTTTGTTCTATGACTAGTACTTTGTCTAGGAACACTCGTAATTTCAGATTTTTTCAAACCATTTCACTGGTTAAGGCACCATTCTGTGGTTTACAAGGTAAAGTCGGATGGGCACTGATCAGCAATCTGCTGTGAAACCACAATATGCACTGATCAGAAAGCTGAGCATTCAGGGTCAACCTATAAGCAGAAGTCTTCGCTGAAGTACTCCAAAGTAAGCTCAGCTTCCTGTCATGTACTCAAGGGGGTCTTTCTCTCTCACTGAAACAACATTCCTTCATCGCTGACCAATCTTCACCGCTTCTTCTAACTCTGATGGTGAATTCTTTTCAGACTTTGACCAGCGCTTTTTTTTAGTCTCCATACACAAGAACACCAAGCCGCTAGTTACATCCATGCCAGCATCTAATGTTCTAGCTGCTGATAGGGACAGTGGAGCTGATAGGGACAGTGGAGCTGACAGGGACAGTGCAGTAGAATTCATGCCACATGGCAATGACATCATGTGTAACAACCATCATGACTTCACTCTTGAACTATTTGACAAAAGTCACTAATCAGGTGAGTCTGAAATTGGTCAAAATACACAGGCAGGATATCAATACATAACTATCATTCTGAAAAATGTATGAAGAACAAAATGTACTTTATTCCTGATTGGAACAATGCATGGGCTAAAAAAGAATACTGACTCCATCCTTAAAAAGTTATGTCCTTGTAAAACAACTATCCCATTCCTACTGACAACTCTGCTGCAAAACTAGGTTTCAGCTGCGAATATACCATTGACAGACCTCTTTACAGGTATACACAACATGGGCCCAAGTTAAAACAAAAATTCATTCAAAATACATGTCAACTGTCATCATAGTGTAAACACAGGTTTAAATCTACGTTATCTAAGAGACAATTAAGATAACTGATTTTTTTTCTTTTCATTTTGTTCTGAATCACCGCTATTTCTTGAAAAGATTTTAAACTCATTTCATAAACTTTGATGCATAGCTCTGATTTTCTCATGTAGCCTCACAATTTTCTTCCTTCTCTTTTTTCTTTTCTTTCCTCTTTTTTTTGTGAGTTTATGATGGTAGTTTATGGTCCCAGAGTACCTGATCCATGGCCCACCTTGGCATGTTTCATCAGCATGTTTTCCCTGGGGGATGCGGACATGTTCAGACGCAGGAAGCCATTGTCGATGCCCTGATAGCCAAACTTGTTGCCAATGTCCCCTACGGTTACTCCTGCCAACAGCAACGAAGAAAAGGTAAGTGTGTGTGAAGTGGGAAGCGGGGTGGAGAGGGCACAGTAGGCTGAATATGTATATATATATGCATGTGTGTCTGGAGAGGAAGGGGGCATGTTCTAGAAACTATTTGGAATTTTAATGACATCTTTTGTTGATGTGGATGCATACATTTCATAAAATATACTAGCATGTACAAATACACGCATATGCACAAAACTCTCTCTCATTTATCTTTTTTTAACAAACTTTAACCACCAGTACATGAAAAAAGGAATATAGCTTGTATAGGCTGAAAAATTACCAAACGTCTCCATCTCTTTCTTGTACACTCTCTCTCTCTCTCTCTCTCTCTCTCTCTCTCTCTCTCACACACACACACACACACACACACACACACACACACACACACACACACACACACACACACACACACACACGCACACACTTTACCACCACCCGTGTCCATTCCATATCATATTCAGTAGAGATTCATGCACATCTGTTTACCCCTCAGAGATGTGTTACACAGCAAACTGAAAAGTAAATCATAAATGCGAGGGTCACTAGTGTAATCTCGGGGCATGCACTGCAAAACGCCTATAGGTCCCTTGCACTTCGAGCAGCTAGCTCAACTGCTATCTCAAAATGCTGACAATATCCATCACAGCTTGCTACCGCTATCGCTCTTACACACCGTGTGGAGGACACAGCCAGTGCCTTTTCCTTTCAAGGGACAAGGCACCTGTTCTTTGTCAGGTGAACACCGTGTGACTTCTGGTCAACACGCATCTTTTTAGTCTCCCAGGTTTCTTTCTGATGTGCTGTGTTCTGATTCACTTTCAGATTCTTCTTCCCGACCCCACGTTGGATTAACATGTCAGTCAGTCCACCAAAACTGGCTATCCTTCTTAGCTCTATACAATTAAACAACACCACTGCACATAAGACCCAAAATAGCATACTGCTGTTGCAAACACATTCAATCATACTGCTATTACAAACACATTCAATTGCAATGGGGCGCTTTGTGTATCAAACAAGTCAGCTGCGTTCTAAATACCTCAGTCCGACCACAGAAGGGCTCTGTCGAAAGTGTAATTTTGACAATAATGTCTAAAGCACATTGTAGCGTAAGAAAGTGTAAAGGTGGAACCAGCCCTTCAGCAGCATATTCTATTGTGTGGAAGATAAACAGTTTGGCTCATGTGTGTCATGCAGTCTTTCACTCTCCCTTGAACAATAGATGTGTGAGAGTGGGGATGGTGGTTGGGTGTGAATTTGTTATTGCATGACTGGGGGTGTGAATTAACAAATGCATTTTGGTTCCTCTTTGGTTTGTGTTTTTGTATTCCTTAGTTTTACTTTCGTTGTTGTAAGCATTTACGGCTTACTTAAGATTAAATGACAAATGCACACACACACAATTTTTACAAACTTTTACCACCACTGTCATCAGGATAGGTATATAGTAGTAGCTGAAAAATTGCTATAATTTCTCTATCTGTCTCATGTACACACACACACACACACACACACACACACACACATACACACTTTTTTACAAACTTTTACCACAGCAATATAACTAAAATATGTATTAATTACTTGTAGAGGCTGAAAATTGCCATCATCTCTCTCTCTCTCTCTCTCGCTCTCACACACACACACACACACAACACACACACACACACACACACACACACACACACTCACACACACACACACTAACACACACTAACACACATGCACGCACGCACGCACGCACGCACGCACGCACACACACACACACACACACACACACACACACACACACACACACACACACACACACACACACGCAACACACACACACCTGTTCTTCACAGGCTGACTCAGACTCCGTTACCTGGCAGAGGCTGGTGCGTGTCCAGGTCTCTGATCTGCACCAGGAAGGAGTGCATGCCCAGGTGCTGGCCTCGACTGATCAGCTGGGCCATCACCACACAGCAGTTGGACGTCTTCCCCACTGCAAACACCACACACAGCACGCACCCTCAACAACCACCTCAAAATGGGGAGTTTGTATTATACTCCATGTTTGGCTAAGTATATTTACCATGTCAGACCATAGCATTAAACAGCTGTCAGTCAGCTCTGTCAGGCTGAAGTTTTGTGGCGAATGCAGTCATAAGATAGTCACGTGACGCCCACCCTACTTCCGCCTACGGAAGATGCCGATGTTCGTTTACTGTACGTCATTCAACGAGGCTTGCGCGCAAGGCACCCCCAAGGAACCTTGGCGCTAGAGGGGAAGGTAGGGCGGGCATTAGAGTCTGACATGGTAGTATACTTAGCCAAACATGGAGTATAATATACAAACTCCCCATTTTTGGCGTCATATACTATACCATGTCAGACCATAGCAGAATTTAAGGAATAGCTAACTATACAGAGCCCTATGATTCAGGGTGTTCACCACAAAGATTAAAAAGAGGGGGAAAAAAAAAAACCCTCAAAATTCTGTTCTCAAAAATAGTAACAAAACACAAGAGAGCTAACTACAAAATATGTATGCGTGGTAATTTGTAATATGACTCCCAAACTCTGTCAACATAACAGGTATGGCAATTTGCAACATGACAAATAAACTCTATCAGCCAAATGCATTTAGCAATTTGTAAAACGAGAGCTATGCTCTATCTGCAAAATATGAATAGCAGTTGGTAATATGATATCTAAACTATCTGTAAAATATGAACAGCAGTTTGTAACTTGAAATCTACACTTTCACTTACAAATTATGTACGGCACTTCACAGCATGAGAGCTAACTCTGTCAATAAAACATGCATAGCAATTAGCAACATCAACATGACAGGTGAAGTCTGTGTACAAAATATGAATGGCAATTTGTAAAATGACAGTTAAACTCTGTCCACACAATGTGTATAGCAGTTTGTAATATGACAACTACAATCTATCTACAAACTATGTGGCATTTTATGACAACTAAATTCTTGCTACAAAAAATGTACAGAAGTATGTACTATGTCAGTTAAACTCTATCTGCAATGTGTAACATGTCCGCTAAACTCCATCTACAAAATATGTATGGCAATTTGTAACAAGACACCTAGACTCTATCTCCAAATATGTATGACAACATATAACCAGTCAGTTACACTCAAGCTATAAACGTATATGGCAATTTGTAACGAGACAGCTAAACTTGTGTGTGTGTGTGTGTGTGTGTGTGTGTGTGTGTGTGTGTGTGTGTTCCTCAGCTAGAACTCTGAAGTTCAACATTAGTGAGATTTCTGTGTATATGATCGTTCTATATCCCACTGCTTAGGTAGCCAGCGTCCATCTTCCGGGATACCCAAATCTAATTTACACAAAAACTATTGACTAAAAAAGGGACACAACCTCTGCAATTTCAAGTCATACCTTATACTGATCTAAATTGTGCCCCATCCCAAGCTTTTCTTTTTATTTTGCTGGTGTTTTTTTGTAGTTGTTGTTTGAGGGGGGAAGAGGGGGGGGGGGGGGGGATTCATATTCAACCACGACTTCAAAATTCCTTACTTATGGATATAGACTCCACAACCTGGAAGATCCATCTAATGGTTTTCAAAAGATCTTGCATACTGACTGACTGAACCAATTTATTGTCAGATTAAGCCATGGTTGTATTGACCAACACACACACACACACACACACACACACACACACACACACACACACACACAGTGACACTTTGTGACACACACACATCAGTAACTGCAATGCCCCTTTCACACTTATGTTTCTCTATCCTCTTCCAGCAGAACTCCATCTAAACCAGTCCATCAAGGTCAAGGGACTCACATCCTCCTGGCCAGTACTTGGTGGAGGTGATGGTAGGGGAGGGAGTTGATGATAAATTCCTGAGTCTTTGGGTCATAGGTCGCCGTGGTCTCCAGTCCTCTCAAGAACGAACCTGCAGATGACACAAAGGCACAAAGGTTGATGATAGTGATAATCATTATGATAACAACATACACAAAAATCAGTAACTATGAATGACCCATGCGGCTGGCAAAAGTGTAGCCTGAACAAGCTTTGGAAGTGGTAACAGGTCTTCACTGGCTAACACAGCTTTTGTGGCCCTACCGACCCACTACCCAGTGCCTACTACAGACCCCTGGCCTGGTGCCTCCTACTGACCCATTACCCAGTGCCTCCTACTGGCCCAGTGCCTCCTACTGACCCAGTGCCCACTGCTGACACATGGCCCAGTGCCTCCTACTGACCCAGTGCCCAGTGCCTCCTATTGACCCATTGCCCAGTGCCTCTGCTGACACATGGCCCAGTGCCTCTTACTGACCCATGGCCCAGTGCCTCCTGCTGACCCATTGCCTGGTGCCTCCTACTGACCCATGGTCCAGTGCCTCCTACTGACTCATTGCCCAGTGCCTCCTGCTGACCCATTGCCTGGTGCCTCCTACTGACCCATGGCCCAGTGTCTCCTACTGACCCACTGCCTGGTGCCTCCTACTGACCATGGTCCAGTGCCTCCTACTGACCCATTGCCCAGTGCCTCCTGCTGATACATGGCCCAATGCCTCCTACTGACATATGGCCCGGTACCTCCTACTGACCCATGACCCAGTGCCTCCTACTGACCCATTGCCCAGTGCCTCTAGCATAGCACACACGCCTGCTCACACTACCAGAAAGCCACTGAAGATAATCCTCTTCTTCCCTCTTCCCTGCCTCATGACTTTTGTAATGCTAGCTATCAGGCAGCAACACAAGAACGAAGGGGTGTCATGCAATGCTTCCGTCTTAACAGTTTCAGCTCGGAGACCAGCCATACTGTCATCCTACAACTCTTACATCACCAGGTGGAAGGCATTTGCCCAGCAAAAAGGAAACCAAGCTGTTGTATCTGACCTAGCACACATTCCTAAGTTTTTAGTTGAACTCCTTCAGGGTGGGGCTGGTTTGACCCAGTAGGTTTGAGTGCAGCTAACTCTGAAAGAGAGAGCTGTCTGCATACATGGCAGTGAGACATTGTAATTCTGTAGGCAATCATCATTTTATTTGTAGATTCAGTAAAGGTGTGTTTGAGGAGAGACCTGCTCTTCCTCAATACTGTCATATTTAGATTGTAAATAAAGTTCTGGATTCTCCAATCATCTTGTCACCAATGCACAAATTAACTTTGAAGGAACTTTTTTTTTTGAAGACTTGCATGCTGTTGTGTTTATATACAGAAAAAAAGAAGGTATGCCCTTTATTCATTGCAAATCAGTGAACTATTCAAATGCATGTATTTTGACATTCTATCAAAACCTGAAAAGAAGATCAGGTTTTGGTACAGAACCATTTGAAATAAGAGCTTTATCTCATTGTTAGACTTGCCTGAGGCCGTACATAGATCAGACCAAGAGTCTTATACAGGATGCACGTTTTGTGAGCTAACAAACCCCCATCTGCCAGAGGCCAACAAGCTTTTTTCCTGGATGGGTGAAAACTGTGTAAGGTGACCCAGACACATGGAGTTCAACAGTTTTCCGCTCACTCTACATGTGTAGGAAGCGCAAGTGTGGCCAGCACAACTGGTCTTTCTCTGAATGCTGTTCTGAAGATCGCTGGCTGATCGACGAGAACATATTTCTCCTAAATATTATAAGTGAAGCTCTCTATTAACTTTTGGCCAAACAAGTTTTGTCCATATGTGACTTTTCCTTCTTTTTATTGTAAAATATATCACTAACTTTGCTGTTGTGCTGAAGAAAATGTGACTCCCATGAGAACATTCTTTCTTACAATTCATTATCAAAATATAATGTATACACCTACAGATATGTGGTCAAGTTTCATTCATCTTCATGAACAAGGCCTCTATTCTTATATGCTGCTCTGTAGTCTCACTTGACTTCATCCTGTGGAAATAGGCAAATGATAATTAATCAGTTAAGCTAGGCTTACCTTATGAAGGTGTAATTTACCTGGAATAATAACTAGCCTATTAAGATGGAGAATGAAGTTATGTGTCTTCCCTCCTCACTAGGGCTCTGTGACGATCCCACTATGACATTGACTATCAGCAACCTCAGTCATGATAGGCTCTTCATAATTTCAATTAAGCTATGCCATCCTAGCATAAGCCTAGTTTAATTGTTTAATTAACCTAAGGCTGACCTCTCTCTCTCTCTTTCTCTTACACACACACACACACACGCACACACACACACACACACGCATGCATGCATGCATGCATGCACACACACACACACACACACACACACACACACACACACACACACACACACTCACTAAAAATTCACAGCTGCACCAATCTGTAGAATAACATAAGAAAACCCTCAAGCCCAAGCAAAAAGGAAGAACGCAGGAGGGTGTGTGGTAAGGCTGAGAGGGAGGAAAGGGGGCGTGGCATGGGCAGAGAAAGCAGCGAGGGGTAGAGGACGGCAGGGTGTGTACAGTAAGAAAAGAACGTAAAAGCAAAGAAAAAAAGAGGGATAAAAAGCACCTACTTACCATGACCAAGCTCTGTCTGTGCGTAGGTGCCCACCAAGCGATAGGACTTGGCCAGGGGGAGCCACTTAGCCTTCTGCTCTTCCGTCGCCAGTCGGTCAATGCAGTCCATGAACATGCTGTTGTGAAGGTTGTATGGCCCTGCCTCCCGAGGCATGATAGCTCTGTGGGTGAGGATGTCACACAGATCAGCACTACCTCCACCAAAGAGCTTATAGTTTTCATCTGTTGGCTGGTTAGCTGGTTTGTTTGTTTGTTTGTCTGTCTGACTGTTGGCAAGATGACGCCAACACTACCCGACCGATTTTGACGAAACTTGGCAGAAAGATGAAAAGCCGCCTCAGGACAAACCCACTTATGTTGGTATGTAACCATACCTCATACCCCAATCAAAGGGCGCACACACCCAGATGCATGCAAATCAACAAACGCACAAAGTCATGTACACACCTCAATATATACACTCATACACACAGATTAATAGACACACAACACACAGTCTTCCTTACATGAACTCTCTCTCTCTCTCTCTACCCCCCCTCCCCTCCCTCCTCATCTCTGTCTGTCTGTCTCTGTCTCTCTTATTACAGCCTGAACTCACTCTTTGAACATGTGGCGGTCCAGCGGGTCGTTCAGACCCAGCTGTTTCTCCATGTGGTAGGCATAGGCACTCTTCTGCAGCTCCAGGTCATACTGCTCTTCCCGCGACAGGTATGCTGGCTGCCGGAACCCTCTCTTCTTCAGGCCTTGGATGGCCACATTTTCTGCATCATGGGAAAGCTTTCCAGTGGATTAGTCATGTTTTGTAGGTTTTGTGTTTTCAGTCACAATTTTGATCAAGTACTTTCAAGGATTGTTGTCTTAAATGAAATGCTTCTCTTCCTACACTTGCTTTTTTTTTCTTACCAGAGGGAAAAAAAACATACAAACAGGGATTAATTGATAAGATAATGCATGGTGGATGTGTATATGGGCTAGAACTAAAAGTGTTTGATAATGCATCAACTCCGTTTTTTGCGTGAACTCTCTTCTGCCCACTGACTGTTCCTTTGCGGTCGGCTGGACTATAAGCAACATTACCTTACCTTACCACTGACTGTTGAAGATTCAGAGAGAAGCCCCAGATTAGGACCTAAAATGCTGAAAATGGCCAAGAGAAAATGGCCCAACAATAAAAATTCTTGCCACATCCCTGGTATTATTTCCCATCAGTCCATGGACAGTGTTTTCATTCTCCATAATCTATTCTGCAGCCAATGGGGGAAAAACTGAGACATAGAGGTGTTCTTAATGCCTTGAAAATCTTAAAGATCATTGGTAGGTATTTCAAGTAAATCAGCTTTCTCCTTCTCTTAGGCAAATTTTGATGGACTGAATCTGATTGGATGAATTTGTTAACAGAGTTTTAATTTGAGGTTTTTTGGTGGGTTTTGTGTTGTTGTTGTTGTTGTTGTTGCTCTAGCCCTGTCTGTGTTCAGCCTTTGTTTCCAATTATTGTGTTTTATACTAACTCCATACTTCAGTGATGGGCAACCAGTCCCATAGACTCGGACTCCTTGATGGATTTAGGAATAGCTGGCCACAAAGCAACTGAACCCACACCAAGGCAGCCCCCCCCTCCCCCCCCCTTCCCTCTCCCCTCCCCCTCCCCTCCCCTTTTCCTCTTCCCTTTCCTCCTCTCTTTCTCTCCTTACCTCCTCCCTTCTCCCCTCTCCCTTCACCATGACCATTGGCCATCTATCAGGAAACCCTAGACCCATGAGAAAAGCCAGCCACCATTCACAGGGCAAGGATGGTCATCAGCTCTGCTCCAACACAGATCTGGCACCTTCACAACCCTCAGGACCAAACTGACGCTTTGTTCTGGGCACACTATGTGCTGTCACCTCACAATGTGGACACCAAGTCTTGGCAGGAACGGTGAGCATGAGTATCCAGTAGGCAAAAAACTGCAGTTTTTTGGGGACCCCATCGCTCTTCCGCCTTTAAACATCATGATGATTTCTCTCTGTGGTACATCACAGTTTCATGGTGACCTCAGCTTGGTAACAGTCGGCTTTTGATGTCGGTGGGTGTCCAGGTGTTGATGGATAGAGAGAATGAGGTGGTTGTCTGATGCAAAGTCTAAAGGCATGCGTATTTATGGGGGGTGGTGGCAGTGGTGCTAGTGGGATGGTATGCATGCTTGTACCTCTCATGTGTTCCATTTACTGTGGTGGAGGGAAGGGGGGTGGGGCTGGAGGAGGGTACAGAGTTATGGTATGTCTGTATGTCAATATCTTACAAACATTTTCATGTAATCTGCTATTTTTACTTACTTATTCTTTTCAACGCCATTATCATTACTACTTTTACTATTATCATTGCTGTTATTATTATCGTTTTGTGGGGTGGGGGGAAGTTAAAGAGTTATGATAAGTCTCTTTGTCAATTTCTTACTAACATTTTTATGTAACATGCTGTTTGTAACTTATTTACTTCTTTTTTCATCGCTATTGTCATTACAATCATTACTAAGTATTTTACTACTGTTGTTATTATCAATATTAATTTCATTGCATTTTCATCACAATTAGTACTATATTCATCACTGTCATTTTCATCTTCACCACAATCATCATCATCATCTTTATCATTACTGTTGTTGTCATTATTACTATTGATCAATAATAGTTATGTTATATTCTGAACCTTCAATTCCCATAAATAATCAAATGTGTACACACACACCACGCACGCACGCACGCGCGCGCGCGCGCGCGCGCGCGCGTGCGTGCGTGCGTGTGTGTGTGTGTGTGTGTATGCCCATATACACAAACATACATACATATGTATACATATGCACATGCATGAACATGTATGCATACAGTAACATGCTTACACATGCTGACACGATTAGACATACGTACACATGCACACTTACATGAGTACACATGCACAAGAACACACACACACACACACACACACACACACACACACACACACACACACACTCTCTCTCTCTCTCTCTCTCTCTCTCACTAAAATTCACTGCTGACAGATTACACATATGTACACATGCACACTTACATGGGTACACATGCACAAGAACACACACACACACACACACACACACACGCACACACATGCACACACATACAGCATACACTCATAACACTGGCACACATACACATGGGCCCACACCTACCCACCCACGCACCCACACATATACACACAACACACACACACAGCTATAGTATAATAATGGTGCAGACAATGCTTAGTAGGTACCCAAGCTCTTATTAGAGCATTGGGCTAATACACAGTAAGACATCTCTAAGGAGTATCCCCACGACCCTTGTACTTAAATCCTTCCATCTTATTCATCAATTCGTTTATCCATCTGCTATCAATCCTGCTCTTGAAACTTAGAAGACGTAGTGTAGCATGTCTAGATTACTCTGCACCACAATGACACTTCCTTGATGAAACTGAAACTGTAATGTTTTTGATTCAACCCACGTCACTATCACTCAATCAAAGTGACTAATTACACACTTTTAAGAAATTCTTGTAACATGTTCCAGAAATGTTACATCCACAATTTGACAAACTAATTTGATCTTTATTTCACCTGTCTGAAAATTGAGAAGGATGTTCAAACAGGATGCTCAAACAAATTAAAGGGGAAGTGAATGGACTTCTGTGTTGATGGCCCATAAAATCTCTCTCTCTCTCTGTGTGTGTGTGTGTGTGTGTGTGTGTGTGTGTAAGTGTACAGCAATAAACAGCGTCTCAAACGATGGTAGACTATCAACTATCAGTATGAGTACCAATTGACTTAGTGTACTGCATAAACAGCGTCTCAAACGATGGAAGACTATCAACTATCAGTGTGAATACCAATTCACTTTGTCTAGTATCTACAGTCATCATCACCACACATATTCTCTCTCTCTCTCTCTCTCTCTCTCTCTCTCTCTCTCTCTCTCTCTCAAACAACACTTTGGCCTACTCCTAAATCTTAAGTACAACTTACGGAGGTAGCGTTTGCGTTTCGTTCTCTCTGCTCCTCCATAAATGAAGTTCGTCAGGTCTTCTGTATTAAACGTTGCTTTTTGTCGTTCTTTCGTTAAGTCCGGGTTCACTGTGGTCGCCATTTTGTCCTGTGCCCAAAACAGCGTCAAAATGCTCAATTAGGTGCTCATGTACCCACACTGAGGTCAAAGGGCATAGGTATTTGAGCGAACTATCTTTGCTCACTCTGTCAAGGTCTCTGGTCCGTCTGCCTGCCTGTGCATAAATGAACGCTTTTAAAGTTTGTGTTATGCAAAGACTACTGTGAACGAAAGACATGTCCTAAAAGCTTTTGCTATGAGGACGTAAAACTCAACTATTTCGGTTTGTGTTAGTATCTCACTACACATGGACAAGCACAGGGTGGAAAGAAATAGCGCGCAACTCCACACACACACACACACACACACACACACACACACACACACACACACACACACACAGAAGCCTCTCTCTCTCTCTCTCTCTCTCTCTCTCTCTCTCTCTCTCTCTCTTCTTCTTCTTCTTCTTCTTCTTCTTCTTCTTCTTCTTCTCAAGTTCTTCGCAGCTCCACCATTTCTTCTTACTCCCCAAAAGAAAGAAAGGAAGAAATGAAAGAAAGAACAAGGAATACAATGAAAAAAAAAACAGTAATAATATAAAGTTTTAAACAATGACAAAGCGGCACACGAGTTTCAAACTCAAAATATTTGATTTATTTGTAATCAGTGGCACTTTTGTGAACTCGTACTTCTCAACGAAAAATGAATTAAGAGAGAAACGACTTATTCTATGATAAAGGCTTGAACTGAGTTGTTGAACATTTTCATATTGATTGAAATTGATCGACTTTGACAAACTTTAGTTAGTAAACCTTTTTAGAGAGAGAGAGAGAGAGAGAGAGAGAGAGAGAGAGAGAGAGAGAGAGAGAGACAGACAGACAGACAGACAGACAGACAGACAGACAGAGACAGAGACACAGGCAGACACAGACAGACATACAGAATCGTAGTGTTGTGGCGTCTGCCTGACTACTGGGACAGGAATGGAAAAAAAATGCAGACTGGAGTCCCGTCCTTCGGAGGTTTGTGGACAGAGGTCTCAAGGCTACCGACGCACTGATGTCAATCACTAACTTGGATGCAAAGCAGCATACACGATCAGAATCAGTCTCTGGACACGTTCGTCTGATATTACAATTGAGAACCGCCGTTAAAAAAACAAACGATTCGTTCATGTGATCCCTCACTCAATATTCGTGTGCGCAGCCTCTAGCATAAAAATGAAACATGTACACGTTTTGCAATCATCAGCATTTTCTGAAATCGGATGATAAATCAACAAACATGTGACAGCCGCGGGGACAATCATGTTTTAATGCGCACACCGAGAGAAACAAAGCAAGAATCAAAAGGCATGGAAGGAGAGAGTGGGTGTGTGGAGATGGGGAGGGGTCAGGATACGTACAACCGATGTAGCCTACTCAGTCTAAACACGTGGATGAAAAACTAAGAATCCGTCTGCGTAATGAAGTGGTAAGTCGGAAATTAGTGAATAGAATGTTTCAATCTTAACAACAATCCACTGGTTTCAAGCTGGCTGATTTTCACTCGTATTGTTTAGACACCCTCAAGCACGTGCCCAGATGTTTCTATGCTTACTTTTGTCAGTCATATCAATTCAACACCTGCAAGTTCGTGCTGTAAATGATGTAAACTAGTTGATAACAGATATTGGATGTGAAAAGAACCAGTCACTCAGATATCGTTCTGCACTAAATGATATCCAAATGTCGATGTTTGAGTGAAGCTTACTTTCCTCAGTCTTGTATCATTTCAAAACTCCAAGCTCGTGCTATAAATTGCATAAACTAGCAGATAACAGATACGGGACATGGCACGAACCAGACGTAACAGATATCGTTTATATAAATACTTTATCAAGTATGTTGACACTTGAGTAAGAGATCAACTTTGGGTTTAAGAAGACCTTTTGGATGTAGTCTTAAACATTTACCTTTCGTATCGCAGCGTCATTTGAAACTGATCACTAAACGACACACCGTCAAGTTACTGACCTGCCGATCTCGTTTAATAAAAAGAAGAGTGAACTCACCAGCCTTGGTCTCGCTATAAGGTCAAGTATGCATGCTGATCAGTGAAAATATGTAACTCTAGTCTTAGGCTAGGGAGATACGAAATTTTGCTCCCCTCACAGAAATTTACTTCCCAGGCAATTCTAATTATCGGCGTGTGGAAAGTTGCGAGGGTTTTGGTTTGCTCTCACGTTCGGATGAAATATACATCGCCCTCGCATAACGAAAGTGCTGATCTCCTGGAAAAATTCACTCTTATGTTGCTCCATGGCAACCAGTTTACAATTACATTATGATGAAACAGTAGGTAGAGAAGTAGAGGAAAGATGGAGGACAGTGGAGTGGGGGCTGGGTAAAATCAAACCAAAGCAAGCAGCTACTTTAGAAAATTGTAAACAATCATTATTAGTAAACATTTCTCAATGGTTCACTCCATGCTCCTCCGCCTTCACCCCCCACCCTCCCCGCCACCTCCCCTTCACTCTCCCCCTTTACACACACACACACACACACACACACACATACACGCACATGCATGCACATGCACGCACACACACACACACGCAAGCGCAAATGCACGCATGCGCAGACAAGGGTAGTGACCATGCATGTAGACATAAGGTTCTATAAGAGGTCCGCTGCGAGTGTGGCATAGCAGCGGACGCCGAGGGAGAGGTGGCAGATCTCCTTTGAAGGACATTGATGTGAGAGGTCAGTGTCAGGCGGCGCGCAGCCTTCCAGCCATAATTATGGGAGACGGCAGGTCTAGCCTGTGTCGCCGGGGAATAGCTCCTGGAGATGTAGGACAATCGGTGATTGAGCGCTGCCTTACTGCGATTGGACCCTGTTCTGAACCAGGCAGACATGGGGGCACTCCTTATGGGATTGGGCTGAAAAATTGCCCTCTCTCGGCCGCAGTCTGCGAGTAACCGCCGAATATTAGGGTCTCGTGCAGCGCTCCAGCGACTTTCGTCCTGCTCCCTCCTTGAGATGGCCTCACGCGGCACAGGACCATCGCCGAGCACGAAGAAGGCCGCCTGGTGGTCCTGAAGACAGCCTTTAGTTTGGGGAAAGGAGGCAAGATATACCGACGCCCATCGTCGGCCGACCAACAACCAAAACTGAATCGAAGTTCAAGAGGAACAAGGGCGCAGAGACAGAAATACGACTGCCCCACACGCAACTCACCCACTAATGCCTGCGACAGCAGTTGCCACTGAAGATGCAGACCTACGTCTGCAAGTTCACTTGTCCTTAAGGGCCTCAGGCTGATAGGACGTTAATCTCACCATCAACACAACACTCTATAAGAGGCCGGGGTGAGAACTGGCTGGTGTGTGTGTGTGTGTGTGTGTGTGTGAAAGTCAGTTATGGAACCAAACAAAATGTAGGCTTAATGTTCAATACAGAATGAGGCCTGTTCCAGGTGACAGGGTAAAAGAAGGGAAAACTCACGGTGGCCCCCTTGTTTCTTTACATTTGAGACTATCATGAACACAGGTATCTGTTTGGGAGCCAAGGACACGAGAGGTACGTGTGTTATATTAGCCTCCTGATCGGGTGACGTGCACCGGAGCGATCTGGTGGCGCAATGCGGTAGATAGTTTTACTCTGAATTGCAATGAAGTTCAAAGTAAAATTGATTAAAAACTCAGTCAAGTTTGCACACACATAACAGTCTGCCTGGCATATGTCTTTTTAACGTGGGACAAAAATTAGTTCTGTCAACAGAATAGAATTCTTGTGGAGAAATTGAGTATCGTAGAATTAAATCCTCGTGAAAAGAATTGAGTCTGTGAGAGTCCTTTCACAGACAACAATCCCCCCCCCCCCCCCCCCCCCCCCCCCCCCCCCCCCCCCCCCCCCCCCCCCCCCCCCCCCCCCCCCCCCCCCCCCTCCCCTTCCCCTCCCCATCCCCACCCGGGGTAAATTTCTTGAGGGATAAACTGTAAAGTTACACCGGGTATTGTGTTTCGTTTACTTTTATTCGCTTTTTTTCTGTAAGAGTCAGTACAGGTGTTCTCCCTGTTAGTTGATGTGAACTTTGCTGGGACGGTGAGAGAAACGTGAGGACATTTGCACGTATGAGCGTACTGGCACAAAGTTCTTTCAACTCGGTACCCATGCACCCACTTCACCGTATGGTTTGGGTGTATGCACTACAAGGCGAGGCCACCAGTCACACAGGGTTCAAAAGAACATAATCATTGAGCAATGAGTCTTGACTCAGCCTCCAGTCTTAACACAGCTTTCTCTTGTTAGGCCGCAAGCAAATAGGACTTAAATTTAATAATAATATTAACAATAATAATTATGGTATTTATCATGCGCAAAATCTTGATAAAATCAACTCTAAGCGCATGGGAAAAAAATCTGCACACACACACACACACACACACACACACACACACTCACGCATACACACCCCACACACAACTGCACATGCATTATGGCTCTAAACAAAGGAATATTTTCACCATCTATTGGAAACAAAGGTTATGGCAGGGAGAGTGCACACTTTCGCTATGGTTGAACGGATCCCGAATCCGCTGTTTAATCCAGATACGCATTGTATCTAGAATTGTATGCGTGTGACGGACGTGGTTGTGTCCTCACTGCTGTGTTTAAGTATAATTGTTGTGTGTGTGTGTGTGTGTGTGTGTGTGTGTAGGAAAAGGAAGAGGAGGAGGAGGAATGAGCCCAATAACTTTTGGAACCGATCCAGATCACATGTATTGATACTGCACCTCGCGTGAAAGCAAGTTTCTCCAGATTTGACGTCACCAAGGTAGGGTAAAATAATTGACGTAAACTCTGAAAAAAATTGTCGTCACTTGAGTTGACGGGACGCTTGAAAGAAAAAAAAAAGAACACCGATATTTTGGGGTCTCACCACGACGTTATATTGTTTTGTGTTACCGTGTTGGCAAAATCAGGCTTTCCCGTCACAAACGCAAGACTGTAGTAGGTCTGCGTTACTTGGCTCGTCTGATTATGAAACCAACCCCGAGCCGGGGGAGGGTCCTAGCTGCAGACTAGAGGTCTGGCTGGAAGGACGACCTAGGCGGCTGTACGTTTTTCCGGGCGGCGAGGTACGGCCCGAAGAGCAGAAAGAGTTGCTGCTTGCTGTGGGAGCGGCCGCGGAGGTCCTCCCCAGCTTTGATGTCTCGCCCAGGGGTGGCTGGAGACGAAGTCATCGTTCTCACACGTTTGGTGCTATGGTGAGACAACTTTTTGTAGTAATATTGTCCAAGGTCGACGGATGTGATGTGTTTCAAATATAAGAAAATTAACTTGGATCGATGGGGGTCATGTCGTTGTGACCAAGTGTCGTTGTGACCACGTGTCGTTGTGACCATGATTTTCAGTATTTTACCACCAAAGAATGGTAGACTTGCCAATGGGTCACAACATGTGGTCACATCGACATGTGGTCTTATCGGCATGTGGTCACATCAGCATGTGGTCACAGCGGCATTGGCATGTGGTCACATCAGCATGTGGTCACATCGGAATTGGCATGTGGTCTTATCGGCATGTGGTCTTATTGGCATGTGGTCTTATCGGCATGTGGTCTTATCGGCAAATGATGGACTGAGACCAAGATACTATGAGTTGAATGCATCGTAGGTTCCACACTGACCTTTTCTTTGCCAAGTCATTACTATAACGATGGAAGAATTGTTAACCTGCACTTGTTTTCCCCCACTACTTAATTGTTCAGCATTATATTGTTTGGTCAATCAGTGGGTGATTGCATCTCTTAGGAGATCCAAGTAAAGGTTGTTCTGCACAATTCTCAGCCGTTTTTACATGCTTGGGTTATTGAACAGCAGAGCTGACCACTCAGACTGTTCCGTATCTTTTGATCTTCCTTGCATCCTTAAATGGATCCTCAAGCATAAATGGATCCTCAAGCATAGGCTCAAAGATTGTCCCCTACATTTTATACTGTTTGCATAATGTTTTTAGTTTTCAGCAACTTTTTTTCCTCTGCACACTTTCGTTTTTTTTTTATTCTACTGCCTTTCGCTGGCTGCTTTGAGGGTGCTGTTGGATTCTTTTTCGAACCCTTGGCGGTTAGAACACCACAGAATTACGGACCGTGGTGTGTCTCTATTTGACGCCAAGAGCACAGACACAATCAGCCGTGTCTCCCTGATGAGTCCGATCCAGTGGACGAAAGACCTCGAAGCAGGCGATATATATAGGTCTACCTTCGAGAGGGATTGCGATAGTTTTTCCTCATGCAGCTAGTGAAGGGTTTTCATAGTATGATATACATTTTCCTATTTACTACATCTTCAATTTTTTTTTTCTCAATTTCAAATCTTTGCCAAGTCATTACTATAATGATGGAAGAATTGTTAACTGCACTTGTTGTTTTCCCCCACTACTTAACTGGAAAAAAAAGTATATACATATACAGAGAGAGAGAGAGTTGACACACAATGTAAAGACAGACGTGCGTGTACTTGTGCACGTGTACGTGCGTGTACACACACACACACACACACGCGCGCGCGCGCGCGCACACACACACGCACACATTTGAAACATCAGACAATATAGAATATGGCATGTACCATGTGTGCAGAGAGCAGGTACATTGAGTGAGAATTAACCATATTGTGATTGTAATGCAGTTTGGTTTTGAAGTGATATATTCCATGTAGATGGAAATGACCAGGCTGTATAAATGAACTAATGAAATAATGGAATACTCATAGCAGTTTTTTTTTTAATAAAAAAAGATATATATCTTCTCAAAACCAAATTGAAGACCTAGCGATCTGGGGGACAACAACATCAAAAATTTATTTTTAATCAATCGTGTTTAAACTCTGTGAATCCCTAGTCTGTGTTGCTTCTACATTGCCCTGGGCTTAATGGTCGTAGAAAATGTATGATACGCACGCGTGCGCGCGCGCGCACATACACACACACACACACACACACACACACACACACACGCACGCACGCACGCACACGCGCGCGCACACACACACACACACACAATCTTCCCTCCACCCATCTATCGTTTTATTCACCGTTTTTTTTTTTTTTTTTTTTTTTGGGGGGGGGGGGGGTGGGGGTGGGGGTGCCACACCTGTAAAGCATTTTTTTTGACATTATAAGATACAGGGATGAGACAGAACATACAGACAGGCAAAATCATCTTGATACTGGCAACTCCCACAACCTCATACCTTCCCAAAACGGTATAAAACAAACAAACATACAAACATGGAAAGAACGAAGTTTTACGCACCTCGAGGGTTTTTTATCATTATCATCGGCGGTTTTACAGTGTGGCACTTTGTGCAATACTGATAACAGCTTCACACTCCGAATGCCCAGATTTTTAGCCTAATGGAAGAGTACCAAGTTCACACAGTAGGATGTGAGGTCAAATCCCATTTGTGCCTGGTTTAAAGCCTCACTCTGTTTTCCTGCCCATCATTATTCCGGTGGTGACCTTGTGGTGTTATAATTATAGGCCCCCTTCCCTTCGTCCCCCTTCCCCCCCCTCCCCCCCCCCCCCCCCCCCCCCCCCCCCCCCCCCCCCCCTGATGTGCTCCTCTGTTAAACCCAAATGGATATCTGCATCTGCCATGTCACCTAAGGTGTTGTTTCAGACGTTAAATCTTCATGTGAAGACGAGGCGTTAAGTCACAGTGCTGAAACATCATCTGGTTAAAGTCAAATCGTGCCGTCAACAGAGAAATATATGTGACAATAATCGCAGCTGTGACATCCTTGTTGCGTTCTGCTCAAGTACATGCACGAGTTACGTTTTCTTACATAGTTCCCATACTGATTGTCGCCCGTGACGTCTTTCGGCAATGTGTTAAAAAGAAAAAAAATTCCGCGCAAGATGTGAGGCACAGAGCGATCATTCGTGTGAAAAGCCCAATTCACAGAGTTTTCCATAAAACGCTTTGTAAGTGGTGGCCCTTTGACAAAAATACGCAAAATCTGTCCATGGCCATTATTTCCTTTCAGAAAGCTACCGTGTAAGTTAAAAAGTGAAAAAAAAAACTTTCTCCAGCCATAGAAAAAGGATATTTCCTGAAATGCTACTGTGTAATAATGTTTAATGGTCTTGTTTTCGATCATCAAACTGCTCGTAATCAGGGCCACGAATCGATGTTGTTGTTGTTGTTTTAAGGAAATGTGTTTTTTACCAGTGAAATGCTAATATCGATGACCATGCGTGATTTTGTCATTTTCAGAAGCTCTGAAAACAAGTATTAGAAAAGAAAAGAAATAAAAAATTCATGCGAGGGAATGCATGACAAACACGCCTAGTAAAAGCAATGTCGGTACGCGCAGGCATAGATGCCAGTCAAAACCGTGTCTCTTTACACACACATACACACACACACGCGCGCGCGCGCGCACACACACACATGCACACACACACACACACACACACACACACACACACACACGCGTACATACGCACGCACACACATGCACGCGTTCAAATGCATACACTCTCGCCCCACTGCTCTCTCTCTCTCTCTCTCACACACACACACACACACACACACACACACACACACACACATACACACGCGCGCGCATGCACGCACGAACGTACACACGGGCATGAATGGAAATAAAAGTATATGGCCGCTCAAAAATTAAAAAAGGAAAAAAAAAAAAAAAAAAAAGCTGCTACTCGACGCCCATAACAATGTGCTAACGTGTGTGCACGTCACTTACCAATGTTTATGAATGTGCATTGTCACAAAGATACTGTGCATCGTTTTGCATTAACCATGAATTATCAATTGTGTTTTTGTCAGTGTGACACACTATTCATCAACGCATGTTCATGCCTATTATGAGCATGACGATGATGCTACTCACTATTAATCATTATGAAGAAATGTCCTTTATACGTGAATGTCCATCATTGTTACATTGTCGGGATTTGCGACAAAACTTGCTGTGCATATAAATGCACATTACCCACATATCATTACGGCAGTTTACCCTCTCTCTCTCTCTCTCCGAGTGTGTTTGCCTGCCAATAATCAGTATGTTGTTAGCACTTCCAAACTTTGTTTCAGTAAGTAGCTATGCCTGTTATCAATTTAGTCTTTTGGGCGAAGCGATAAATAGAGTTTGGGTTTATGAATTAGCGCACGTAACAGACCTTACACCAGTTGTCCCCGACACAATTCTGTAGGGAAATCACGGTTAATATGTAAACAAGCTTACACAGGCAGAATATATACACAGCAACTAGACGCTTTTGTATCTATGTATTTGTCCCTCCTGTTTATGTGTGTGTGTGTGTGTGTGTGCGTGTGCGTGTGTGTGTGTGTGTGTGTGTTTCAATTGTTTGTTCTTCGGGCCCACTTTGAACGTCTGTCGTGAGTAACAAGAGTAGGTTGGTTGGTTTTTTGGCTTGGTGCTTGGTGGCTTCTTCGACTGCTTTTTTTTTTTTTTTTTTTAATCTGTTATTTTCTCTGTCCCATCTTTTGTGCCACCTCGGTGGCATTGCACCCACGCCACCGCTCATTTTGACCCCCATCCACACAGCCACAGACAGCACCGACCCGCCCCAGCCCCAGCAATCCACAGGGAACAACAGCATGTCAATGTCAAGTCGTCAAGAAGCAACCCACCGGAGGAGCCACTACACTGCTGCCGAGTCACTTCGATGGTGTTCAGCGGCCCCTGTTCCGATCCAGCATTCGCAGGACACCACCTACTTAGCCCTCTACGAACGACAATGATTGCCTATTCGCGGAGCCGACATGAGTGAGCTTTCCCTCTGGAGGGCGCCACTACGTCCGTCCAACGAATTTGCCGATACGGTGACCCCGTTGGAATCAAACCATGGCCATAGACGTGGTAAGGACATCGAAACTGAGGTCAGCATGAG
>JADBJO010000476.1:599716-685713 GCA_016801955.1 Conus betulinus | reverse complement strand
TTACAGCAAAAAAAAAAAGTAAAAAAAAAAAAAAAAAAGCCACAGATTACTGTCTATTATAATCAACGCACACCTTGACATTCACAAAAAAAAAAAATCAAGCAGAAGCAAATTGTGATTTTTTTTTTTTAAAAACGCAGTTGACTGAAAGACGCCAGTTTCAAAAGAAAAAAATCAAAACATCTCCACCAAGACCTTAAAGAAGCCCCCTCCCCCCAAACCAAAGTATGCTCATGGAATGCATCTTCTCCCCCACGTCTGCCTGGCACCTAACTCCTACCTCCCTCCGCTACAGGACAAGCATCAATCGACTGGACATAAGTAGCGCTCTTACCGTTCCACAGGACGTACAGTCCCTCCTGCCAGCAATGGACCTCAGAGGGCTCCGTGCCCAGCAACAGCAAGTGCTGCACACCCACCATGATCATAACACTGTATCACACGACACACTGTCCATCTATTACTGGCACCGCCATGATCATAACACAGAACACAACACACTGTCCATCTATTACTCACACCGACACGATCATAACACAGTACACGACACACTGTCCATCTATTACTCACACCGCCCCGATCATAACACAGTACATGACACTGTCCATCTATTACTCACACCGCCCACGATCATAACACAGTACACGACACACTGTCCTTCTATTACTCACACCCACCATGATCATAACACAGTACACGACACACTGTCCGTCTATTACTCACATCGCCATGATCACAACACAGTACACAACACGCTGTCCATCTATTACTCACACAGCCATGATCATAACACACTGAACAACACACTGTCCATATATACTAAACTCTGTCTCGTGAAAATACTCGGAGAGCCACTAAAAGTTGTTGGGGATTTCCCACTATAGTCCAGTAATGTGGCAGCACTATTTTTGGATGCTGGCACCACTTCCATTCACTAAGAAAGAGGAGAAACTGCAAGCGAACAGTTGTGCATGAGACTGACCGATTTTCGCAATGGCGTCGTCTGCTAACAACAGCGAGTTTGATGATATTCCTGAGTGTTCAGCGGAGGAGTGGGATCAAATTATGCAAGAATTAGAGAAGTATGAAAAATGGAGAGTTAGAGAAGAGAATGATGTTGAAATCGGCACCAGTGAAGGAGAGGAAATGGTGAAAGCGACCCTGAGAACCACGTGCTACTCGCCACTCTGCAAAACAATGGCGACCGGCTACACATCCTGCCTGCGTGGCCCCATTCCAACAGCCGACAGGCCCTGCGTACTCACTGCCGAATACTGCCCACCCACCGCACTAGATTATTTCTTCTTTCTACCTCTCATATTTTTTCAACTAGTAGCAGAAGAAGCTAACAGATACTCTCGAAAACAATCAGCTAAGGGCACACCTGACTCCCTGTGGTTCGACACAACACCTGACGAAATGCGGGGCTACGTCTCTGTACTGTTTATTCCGTATGACAACTAAGGGACGACGCGTAGAAACGCCATATATGTGTTTTTTCTGCCAGGTGCCTTTATGCTTTCATAAGAATGACTGTTTCCATGACTACCATGCGCTGAAAGTGGCTCAACAGTAGGGCAGTTTGCTAGTAGTCTCTGTGTGTTTGTGTGTACATGTGTATATATGCTTACCTGTAGTTCATGGTGACAGTGCTTTGATGACACTTGGCAGCAGTGACACTCTACTCAATTTCCTCACTGTACAGCTATACAGTGTGTAAATACATATGGGACATGTATAAGGTGCTTAGAACAGTGACAGAAAAACAATGAGGAACTGTGCTTGAATCTACAGTAACTGTTCAGTAGTGACAATTGACACTAGTTGTGTGTGACATTCTGTGGATTACCTGTGGGGACTGAACAGGCGGACAGAAGACAGATCATCTCACTTAGGCCGCAGCTTTCATTTTACAACACTAACATGCATGTGCATGGGGATAACTGCATGGTGGTGTGCTGTATTAGAATTGTCACCATTGCATGTGACACATTGGGTGACATTTTGGTGACAGTGACACGACCTTTCACCTTGAGACACACAAAATCTTGCTCACAGTATAGAACAGAGTCTTGTGACCATACATGCGGAATTTCGTAGCTCTAGAGGTTTATTCTTGGTTGTGGTGAAGCATGAACCATACATACCATTTTAAGGCTAAATTCACCCAAAAAATCTGAAAACTGGGGGGAATTTGGCCTCAGAGAATCTGAATACAAGAGGGTTAAATCTATCACTGCACTTTCAACTGTTACTGCTTTCTCAACAGGAGGTAAACAGAATGTACGGTCTTTCACTTCCTCTTTTACAGGATTATCATGCTTCTACTTGACTGAGGAAAATTCAGGTGGTTAAGGATATCGTGCTTGGGGGGGGGGGGGGGGGGGGGGGGGGGGGGGGGGGGGGGGGGGGATCCATATCTGCAAGGTTGAGAATATTTGTGTGTGTAGGGAAGTAAATACAGTAGATGGGTTTGGGTAGGGAAACCATAGCAAAGTAAGAACACAGTGTACGAATAATATACAAAATTTCCTGTAACTTGTTGGAGTCATCATACGAGTGGAATTTGGCCAGCTAAATGTTGAAATATGTATGGAACAGAAATGAACCAGTGTGTTAACAATATAAATGATCTTCGCTGTTATGCAGAAATGCTGATGTCTATAACACATGCCAAATGCTGGTACTGATTTACATGTTAGTAGGCGTGTGTCTAGAAAACTGTCTTGTATCTAAGTTGATAATGGCCATTCTGCTTTCAAAGGAAAGAACCTGCTGTGCAATGAAAAAAAAAAAAAAGTCAAAAGTATCTGTGTTCGTGCAACTCAGCTCTACATGTTTAGTAAATCAGTGCCTATTTGCACACACAGAAATGACAGTAAAATATCAATATGCATGTCCAGACTGGTGTGAGCCGCAGAACATCAAGAACACACTGGGCAATAAACACGAAAGCAGGTGGTGTTTTCTTGACTGCCAAAGAACAGATCTTTGACCTTTAGATTTGGGACATGCACCTACATACGACCATATACATATAGAGGTAAACGCAGCTAATCACAGGAAATGTATACATGTGGAGAGGTTACTTTATCAAAGTATATCTTCACAGTGAGAGACAAGATCTGGTTGCCAACACTGTCATGACAGGTACTTCATCTTCACAATGAGACAAGATCTAGATGTTAACACTTTTATGAGAGGTACTTCATCTTCACAATGAGACAAGGTCTGGTTGCCAACATTGTCATAACCAGTACTTCATCTTCACAATGAGGCAAGGTCTAGACGCCAACACTGCTATGACAGGTACTTAGATTCTGATACCTGTTGATTCCAAGCTAGTTAACCTGAGTTGCTGAATGTTACAGACCTCTATGAATTTGCTCTGAGCGAAGACAATGAGTCGGGTCAGAAGCCGAGACCAGAACCCGATGGGGACAAACGGCATGTTGTAGTACCTGAAGGCCATCTCTGAAAATACACATACATCAGAATGTTGTAGTACCTGAAGGCCATCTCTGAAATACACACACATTAAAAATGTTGTAGTACCTGAGGCCATCTCTGAAATACACACACAGACTGTTGTAGTACCTGAAGGCCATCTCTGAAATACACACACATCAGACTGTTGTAGTACCTGAAGGCCATCTCTGAAATACACACACAGACTGTT
Organism: Conus betulinus; assembly: GCA_016801955.1. Classification (NCBI taxonomy): domain Eukaryota; kingdom Metazoa; phylum Mollusca; class Gastropoda; order Neogastropoda; family Conidae; genus Conus; species Conus betulinus. The sequence continues at coordinate 682,034 of JADBJO010000476.1, read as the reverse complement.
GTAGTACCTGAAGGCCATCTCTGAAATACACACACATCAGACTGTTGTAGTACCTGAAGGCCATCTCTGAAATACACACACACAGACTGTTGTAGTACCTGAAGGCCATCTCTGAAATACACACACATCAGAATGTTGTAGTACCTGAAGGCCATCTCTGAAATATACACACAGACTGTTGTTGTAGTACCTGAAGGCTATCTCTGAAATACACACACATCAGACTGTTGTTGTAGTACCTGAAGGCCATCTCTGAAATACACACACACAGACTGTTGCAGTACTTGAAGGCCATCTCTGAAATACACACACAGACTGCTGTAGTACCTGAAGGCCATCTCTGAAATACACACACAGACTGTTGTAGTACCTGAAGGCCATCTCTGAAATACACATACATCAGACTGCTGTAGTACCTGAAGGCCATCTCTGAAATACACACACAGACTGTTGTAGTACCTGAAGGCCATCTCTGAAATACACACACATCAGACTGTTGTAGTACCTGAAGGCCATCTCTGAAATACACATACAGACTGTTGTAGCACCTGAAGGCCATCTCTGAAATACACATACAGACTGTTGTAGTACCTGAAGGCCATCTCTGAAATACACATACAGACTGTTGTAGTACCTGAAGGCCATCTCTGAAATACACACACATCAGAATGTTGTAGTACCTGAAGGCCATCTCTGAAATACACACAGAGACTGTTGTAGTACCTGAAGGCCATCTCTGAAAATACACACACAGACTGCTGTAGTCCCTGAAGGCCATCTCTGAAATATACTCACAGACTGTTGTAGTACCTGAAGGCCATCTCTGAAATACACACACATGAGACTGTTGTAGTACCTGAAGGCCATCTCTGAAATATACACATACAGGCTGTTGTAGTACCTGAAGGCCATCTCTGAAACACATACACAGACTGCTGTAGTACCTGAAGGCCATCTCTGAAATACCACATACAGACTGTTGTAGTACCTGAAGGCCATCTCTAAACACATACACAGACTGCTGTAGTACCTAAAGGCCATCTCTGAAATACACATACATCAGACTGCTGTTGTACCTGAAGGCCATCTCTGAAATACACACACAGACTGCTGTAGTACCTGAAGGCCATCTCTGAAATACACATACATCAGACTGTTTTAGTACCTGAAGACCATCTCTGAAATACACACACAGACTGCTGTAGTACCTGCAGGCCATCTCTGAAATACACATACAGACTGTTGTAGTACCTGAAGGCCATCTCTGAAACACATACACAGACTGCTGTAGTACCTGAAGGCCATCTTTGAAATACACATACATCAGACTGTTGTACCTAAAGGCCATCTCTGAAATACACATACATCAGACTGCTGTAGTACCTAAAGGCCATCTCTGAAATACACATACATCAGACTGCTGTAGTACCTGAAGGCTATCTCTGAAAACACACACACAGACTGCTGTAGTACCTAAAGGCCATCTCTGAAATACACATACATCAGACTGTTTTAGTAGCTGAAGACCATCTCTGAAATACACATACATCAGACTGTTTTAGTAGCTGAAGACCATCTCTGAAATACACACACAGACTGCTGTAGTACCTGAAGGCCATCTCTGAAATACACACACAGACTGCTGCTGTAGTACCTGAAGGCCATCTCTGAAATACACATACATCAGACTGTTTTAGTAGCTGAAGACCATCTCTGAAATACACATACAGACTGCTGTAGTACCTGAAGGCCATCTCTGAAATACACACACAGACTGCTGTAGTACCTGAAGGCCATCTCTGAAATACACATACAGACTGCTGTAGTACCTGAAGGCCATCTCTGAAATACACATACAGACTGCTGTAGTACCTGAAGGCCAACTCTGAAATACACATACATCAGACTGTTTTAGTAGCTGAAGACCATCTCTGAAATACACACACAGACTGCTGTAGTACCTGAAGGCCATCTCTGAAACACATACACAGACTGCTGTAGTACCTGAAGGCCATCTCTGAAATACACATACAGACTGTTGTAGTACCTGAAGGCCATCTCTAAACACATACACAGACTGCTGTAGTACCTAAAGGCCATCTCTGAAATACACATACATCAGACTGCTGTTGTACCTGAAGGCCATCTCTGAAATACACACACAGACTGCTGTAGTACCTGAAGGCCATCTCTGAAATACACATACATCAGACTGTTTTAGTACCTGAAGACCATCTCTGAAATACACACACACACCTGCTGTAGTACCTGCAGGCCATCTCTGAAATACACATACAGACTGTTGTAGTACCTGAAGGCCATCTCTGAAACACATACACAGACTGCTGTAGTACCTGAAGGCCATCTTTGAAATACACATACATCAGACTGTTGTACCTAAAGGCCATCTCTGAAATACACATACATCAGACTGCTGTAGTACCTAAAGGCCATCTCTGAAATACACATACATCAGACTGCTGTAGTACCTGAAGGCTATCTCTGAAATACACACACAGACTGCTGTAGTACCTAAAGGCCATCTCTGAAATACACACATACATCAGACTGTTTTAGTAGCTGAAGACCATCTCTGAAATACACATACATCAGACTGTTTTAGTAGCTGAAGACCATCTCTGAAATACACACACAGACTGCTGTAGTACCTGAAGGCCATCTCTGAATACACACACAGACTGCTGTAGTACCTGAAGGCCATCTCTGAAATACACATACATCAGACTGTTTTAGTAGCTGAAGACCATCTCTGAAATACACATACAGACTGCTGTAGTACCTGAAGGCCATCTCTGAAATACACACACAGACTGCTGTAGTACCTGAAGGCCATCTCTGAAATACACATACAGACTGCTGTAGTACCTGAAGGCCATCTCTGAAATACACATACAGACTGCTGTAGTACCTGAAGGCCAACTCTGAAATACACATACATCAGACTGTTTTAGTAGCTGAAGACCATCTCTGAAATACACACACAGACTGCTGTAGTACCTGAAGGCCATCTCTGAAATACACACACAGACTGCTGTAGTACCTGAAGGCCATCTCTGAAATACACATACAGACTGCTGTAGTACCTGAAGGCCATCTCTGAAATACACATACAGACTGCTGTAGTACCTGAAGGCCAACTCTGAAATACACACACACAGGCTGTTGTAGTACCTGAAGGCCATCTCTGAAATACACACACATCGGACTGCTGTAGTACCTGAAGGCCATCTCTGAAATACACACACAGACTGTTGTAGTACCTGAAGGCCATCTCTGTAATACACACACATCAGACTGTTGAAGTACCTGAAGGCCATCTCTGAAATACACACAAATCAGACTGTTGTAGAACCTGAAGGCCATCTCTCTGAAATACACACACATCAGACTGCTGTAGTACCTGAAGGCCATCTCTGAAATACACACACAGACTGTTGTAGTACCTGAAGGCCATCTCTGAAATACACACACATCAGACTGTTGTAGTACCTGAAGACCATCTCTGAAATACACACACAGACTGTTGTAGTACCTGAAGGCCATCTCTGAAATACACACACAGACTGTTTTAGTACCTGAAGGCCATCTCTGAAATACACACACATCAGACTGCTGTAGTACCTGAAGGCCATCTCTGAAATACACACACACAGACTGCTGTTCTACCTGAAGGCCATCTCTGAAATACACACACATCAGACTGCTGTAGTACCTAAAGGCCATCTCTGAAATACACACACATCAGACTGTTTGTAGTACCTGAAGGCCATCTCTGAAATATACACAAATCAGACTGTTGTAGAACCTGAAGGCCATCTCTGAAATACACACACATCAGACTGCTGTAGTACCTGAAGGCCATCTCTGAAATACACACACACAGACTGTTGTAGTACCTGAAGGCCATCTCTGAAATACACACACATCAGACTGTTGTAATACCCTGAAGGCCATCTCTGAAATACACACACAGACTGTTGTAGTACCTGAAGGCCATCTCTGAAATACATACACAGACTGTTGTAGTACTTGAAGACCATCTTTGAAATACACACACATCAGAATGCTGTAGTACCTGAAGGCCATCTCTGAAATATACACACAGACTGTTGTAGTACCTGAAGGCCATCTCTGAAATACACACAGACTGTTGTAGTACCTGAAGGCCATCTCTGAAATACACACACACACAGACTGTTGTAGTACCTGAAGGCCATCTCTGAAATACACACACAGACTGTTGTTGTAGTACCTGAAGGCCATCTTTGAAATACACACAGACTGCTGTAGTACCCTGAAGGCCATCTCTGAAATACACACACAGACTGTTGTAGTACTTGAAGGCCATCTCTGAAATACACACACATCAGACAGTTCGTACGACATGCTAAAGAAACAAAAAGTACTTAACCAAAAGGCTTGGAGAATAAGAATTTCACCTGTCAAAATGCAGTTTCTACAACATCCCAAGCAACCACATAGGGCCTTTTAAGGGTTGTCACCACATTAAAAAAAAAAGGTAACCCTGTCATGGAACAAACCCCCTCAGGCATGTACACATACAGTAGTGATAATAATGATAGCAATCATAACATCATAAGCACAGTTGATAATAATGATGGTGATGATGATAATAATGATAATAGTAATGATAGTAATAATGGTACACTTTCTACTGTTGTTAGCATCATCATCATTATCATTAAACCAGTGTTAGTATTGATATCACCATCATCACCATTATCACCATTGTTACCGCTGCTCACGCTGTTGCCACAACAACCATGCTGTTCAGCGATCCTCTGTTCCCTCTCCCTTTTCCCAAACTACAACTGCTATCGCCATATTATCACCAAAGGTGGGAGTAATCCTCTCTTTATTATCTTTTCAATGTTTTTTATCATCATTACTGTTGCTGTCAGTACTGCTATTATCATCATTACTACTTCGATTCACATTGTTTCCCCCCTGACGGCCTCCTTTTCATACAACGCCCATCTTGCACTGAATTGGATGAAGATCAGTGATTGCTCGTTCATTTTGTTGTCCCTGAGTGTCGTGTATTTTGCCTGAAGAAGACCTATAACATCGAAACACACGTCATTTTGTCTTGTGATTCGTTTGTGTACGTTTTTCCACAGAGCCTTATAAATTCTTTTTAAAATTTGAATACCAATTCGTCATGACAAAGTGACAACTGCAGAGAAACAAATCCATCTTTCTCAGTCTCGCTTTGCAATACTGACAGGAGGCCCGTCTCGCATGCTCAATTTGAAAATCAATTACAGCCGAGATCCAGTGAATAAAAAAAAAACACCCAGAAGAAAGAAAGATGGGAGGGGGGGGGGGGGGTGGGTCTTCATGGACCTTGATGGATATCTGTGTTCTCCATAGGCTCCATTCTACCTAATTTGAACAGCGATGGACGTCGTAACGTGTCAGACACACTGCAAGCTCTGCACCCTGTACTGCTCTTAGCAGTGGCTGGAAGATCCAGACGGTGACTAGCACAATGCAGACACACAGGATGGTCAAATGCAAACAGTTTCTTACACACAAATGCTAGGTGTGCGAACACATAACCATGAAAATATCTCTAGCTGCAGTTACGGTCACCACTGTTCCTTTCTTTTTTTTTTTTTTTCAAATTATGACAGGAACACACAACATAGAAAAATCATTCCAGCAAATGTCGAGTTGATAGTCATTGAGAAATACTACAACAATCTCTAAGAATGGTTGATAACTGACACAGGTGATTGTTACAGATATTTCAACATAGTCATTGAGAAATACTACAACAATCTCTAAGAATGGTTGATAATTGATACAGATAATTGTTACAGATATTTCAACAGATTCAGAGATTAAGCTGTTAACAGGTGAGAATAATGACAACTCATGTAAAGAGTCTGATGCAGTTCTCTTTCTCTGAATCTGTCTCATTTCATGATTATGGAACATTACATATTCCCCATTCCACTCCCTCCCTCCCCCCCCCCCCCCCCCCCCCCCCCCCCACACACACACACACACACACACACAAGCACAGAGATGATAATACCTCATTTTGAAAAGCTGAGACAGATAAGGAAGGGATAAATAAAAGCAATATTCCTATATGTTCTTGCTATAAAGACAAAATGAAAGCAACATTCCCACATGTTCCCATACAAACTATGCGCTGTGAGACCATGCCCCGCAGTGACCCTCACCTCTTCGGGACAGGTCAGGCGGCTCAAAGGGAGGCCGTCTGATGGGCAGACGACAAGGGATCAACAGCTCGTCTTCATTGCGAGGCAAGGCAATCTCAAACCTGTCAACAAAACATGCATCTTCATCTTCTGCTGCTTCCCTTTCCATCCTCACTGCCTCAGACCAAAATTTGTCCCTTAGGTGATTGTAAACACAGGGTTTTGTTTATTTAAAACAACGTATATTGCATAACCAACAGATAATGTCAAGCGTTATCTGGAATGGGGATTATATTGTGTAGGTTCTGGAAAAATATCAACCTGCTACTTTGTATTTCCCCCCCACTCCATTCCACCATTCACCCTCTCTCCTCCCCCCTCCCCCACGATACATACACCCTCCCCTTTCTCTCTGCCCCTGTTACCTCCTGCATCACCCCTCACCTTTGCACCCACCTCTTCTTGCATGCATTTACACAGCACATCACCATCAGCTACTTTTCCAGCACGCAGAGGCACTGAGAGATACAGGTGGGAGGTAAGATAAAACTGAGAAACACACACACACACACACACACACACACACACACTCTGACAGTGACCTACTTTTCCAGCAGGTGAAGATACTGAGGGATGAGAGTAGGCGGGAAGACAAAGTTCAGCCCGCCAGGAATATTCTTGCCCGTGAACAGCATGTAGGCAGAGTTACGCTTCATGATCTGCACACAAACCAGTCTTATCATTGATATTACTTTTCACTAAGGACAACTTTATTGAGGAATGTTCTTGCCTGTAAACAGCATGTAGGCGGAGTAACGCTTTAAAATCTACACACAAATAGTCTAGTAAATAATTTCACTACTTATAAAGAAAAAATGTATAGAGCGTCATATCCGAGTTACTACCTTGCACATGCCCCTTTGCAATCACACAGAACAACAGATGAAATGTATCAATACACATAAACAAACATAATTTTAAATAATCAGGTATAAATATCAATCAAGACAAATAAATCTATATAGGTGTCTGGGACTGCAAGACAGCACAACCACATACTGACATCATAACAGTTTCATGGTTCCACTTATGAATGAGACAGGGAGTTTTCTTCAGTGGTGATCAGGATTGTCAGCATCTGGCTAATTTGATCTGTGCATCAAACAGCAAAATCTGTGCAAAAAGTACCCTTAAAAGGAAACAGAAGTTAAAACCAGGAAAACTTGGATGCTTGTAGTCCATAAAATCTACTACCTGTGATATGAACATCCACAAGTTTTTAACTGTTTCATGTCCTACACCAATGCACCCACAAAACGTTCAAGTTCTTTCCACGCCCTAAGCAACACCAGCTTCAACATACACAAAGCTGTATGTTGCAGCCAGCCTGCCAACTGTCCTCACCCCCTCCCGGCTGATGAAGGGGTTGATCTCGGGTACAGTCACCACCTGCGCCATCATGCGACACAGCCACCCAGGGTTGATGAAGTAGAAGTCCCTCATTTGGAGTGTGGTCTCATCGTAATGCAGCAGCACCCCACTCTCATGCAGAAAGTTCACAGCCTGCCACAAAGCAACCAACCGGTACAAATCAAACCATCAGAATAGGGACAGATAAATCTGCTTGTATGTGAATGAATGTGCCTTTCTCTTACTCTGTACAGAGAAAGGGGAGTGGGTTGGGCTGAAGAGAGGGGAAGAAAGAGGATTCAAGTCTTACAAGAACATGCATATGCCACTTTGTATGTGTATGTGTAGCGAGAGAGCTGAAACATGTCTAAGCAAGTGTATGCCAGTGAGTTTGTTAGAAACACACTCAGATATATTGCAGGGCATACATTAGTTCCTGAGAACTTCTCACTCAAAAGACCTGTCAAACAAATTGCCCCTTTTCCCCACCCCTCAAAAGCTCACTTCCTCTCAACTGAAAGCTTTCCTGCCCCTCAACCCTAAAAAGGCCTCATCCTCTCATCTGCAAGATTTCCTGCCCCTCACCTCCGCAAAAGGCCTCACCCTTTCAACTACAAACTTTCCTGTCCTTCATTCTTAGAGGACTTCACCCTCTGAACTGAAAGCCTTCCTTCTCCTCATCCCTCAAAAGGCCTCACCTTTTCCATTCAAAGCTTTCCTGCCATTCACCCCTCAAAAGGCCTCACCCTCCCCACTGAAATCTATCCTGCCCTTCACCCCTCAAAAGGCCTCACCCTCCCCACTGAAATCTTCCCTGCCACTCACCCCTCAAAAGACCTCACCCTCTCCACTGAAATCTTTCCTGCCCCTCATCCCTCAAAAGGCCTCACCCTCTCCACTGAAATCTTTCCTGTCCCTCATCCCTCAAAAGGCCTCACCCTCTCCACTGAAATCTTTCCTGTCCCTAATCCCTCAAAAGGCCTCATCCTCTCCACTGAAATCCTTCCTGTCCCTCATCCCTCAAAAGGCCTCACCCTCTCCACTGAAATCCTTCCTGTCCCTCATCCCTCAAAAGGCCTCATCCTCTCCACTGAAATCTTTCCTGCCCCTCACCCCTCAAAAGGCCTCATCCTCTCCACTGAAATCCTTCCTGTCCCTCATCCCTCAAAAGGCCTCACCCTCTCCACTGAAATCTTTCCTGTCCCTCATCCCTCAAAAGGTTTCACCTTCTCCACTGAAATCTTCCCTACCCTTCATCCCTCAAAAGGCTTCACCCTTTTCACTGAAATCTTTCCTGCCCCTCATCCCTCCCAAGGCCCCACCTTATAAACAAACCTCACACCTTCAAAGCCATACCATCTAAAAAAAAAAAAAAAAGTGTTCAACCTTACACCCTTGAAAAGGCCTCACTTCTCTACTGTACACTTTCCTGAGCCTCGCTCCTCAAAAGTTTTGCTCTCTCAAATGCAAGCTTTCCTGTCTTACACCCCTCAAAAGGCCTCATCCCTTCAACTCTCGTATATTTTTAACCTTAGTCTTCAAAAGGCCACATCCTCTCAACACAGCTTTCTTAACTCTCACCCCTAAATGGTCTTAACTTCACTAAAATCCACAGCACTGTGGGAAAATCTAATCAGATTCTGACAGCAAATATCCTATGAAACAATGCAAAACAGCCTCATCTGCCTTCCAGCCAGTCTGCCAGTGCCCTGTCCCCTGGTCACCTGTTTCAGCTCATCCTCCTCGTCCAGGTCCAGGTTGTGGTTGCGGACAATGCGCAGCAGCTGGGAGTGACGGATCACGGGGAAACTGGTCTCCATCCTGTGCGACTCTTCACACAACACCTCCCCCAGTTTCTGTCACAAGACAGGGAACATACAGGCTGACAACAGTCAGTATCAACATGAAATCGGCTATACAGATACAGCTGGTCATGATGATCATCAAAATGCAGCAGCAGATATTACTTTACAACGTATCTCTAGTGTGTTTGACAACACACACTGTTAATGGAAGTTTTCATTCAGCGTAATTTTCTTAAGTATATATCCAGGCTCAATACACTGAACAAAGAAGAGAAAGACAATATTCCCACCACATAATGAAATGAAACAATGAATGGTGAAAACTTACAACAATGCAGACAGAAGGCTATATATGGAGAAATTCAAGTCCAGTAAACCTAAGTGTAGTCTCCCAAGGGCAACAAAGCAGATACAGATGATACCATAACACAACTGACCGTTATTTCAAGTACACAAAAAGTTAGTATGTAACTGGTTGCTTACAAATTAGAATTGAATACAACAATTTAGAAATGAATAACTGAATGACAACAAATGGCAGACTGTCATCACTGTTTGATTATGAACTCATAAATAGAGGTTCAGACTGTGTGACAGCACTTTTGTCACAGAAATTCATGGGTTTTTTTTTTCATGTTGAATCCACAGCTTTCACACGATCAAGAAGATTCTTCGTCTTCATGTGTCTGCCTAAAGCGTGTGCATCCTCAGAGCTTTAAGAGATGTTTGCTCCACTTCTGAATGTGGTCATCTTTTCTTCTTCTCTTTGTACTCCTCCATTCAAGATGGCTATGTCGAATAAAGTATATCTACCACTGAAAATGAAGGGATGATTTTCTCGGCATACAGCCTGTTATACTATCCTGCACTGTCAGTTTGACCAACTTTGGCTCGATCTGTCTTACCTTGCACACAGATTGTTATCTTGTTCAGAAATCAGTACAGATAAAATAGCTTTGCTTCACAGCTCTCAAAATAGTGGAGCTGTGAATGTTGCAACAGGAGCATGGAGCAAAGCCAAAATAATGGAGCCTCTCCAGTGAAACCAGAGCATGTGGGGGCTGTTCTTTCTGCCTACCTCATTAACATGCACAAACATATTCAAACACACCCATGAACTTAACGTTCAGCCTCTTCCCCTGTTCCATTACCTCTGTTCTGTTAAGAGCTAAGCTTCAGTTGTTAAGTTTTAAGTCCAACCAAACCAACCACAAAGGCCACAACAGGTCTGCAAGCATGTGAACTACAGAACTGCATGCAAAATAAAAGACTTACATTCAGAATCAAGTCCAGTCCTCCAGCTAAAAGACCAATCTAAACATTATCTCCAAACTCAGATAAAATGAAAAAATGTTGAAGTTCCTTTAAATATTAAGAATAAGCAGGAACATCTCAGAACAAGGGTCTTTAATAAAATCCACAGTGACATGTTAGATCCTTTAGTGGTAAACATCCCACCTCCAGTCACAAGATGTGTACTGCCGAATGGTGTATTGCACAGTACACACCACTGAGCTCCCTCATTTTCTAAATGGTAAGAATGGGAAGAATAGGTGTGACCAATATGTAATCTGCACAGCTCTTGTTCTCTCCACACAGTTTTCCACAGACACACTGAAGGGATCCTTTGTCTTATTGTAAAACCCATTCATAGTATGATTATACCAAACAAACTCACCACATAAACTGGCTGGCACTTTCTGCCCCATCACTGGTTGACCACGCACTTTGTACCTGGAATGAACATGTGCACACAAAATTAACACAATCAACGCACACACACACAATGACAACACACACACAGGCACAAAATCATGAATGAACACATACATCTTCCAGTTTCGAACAAATAAATTCGTAATCTTGAAATTTTCCACCACCAAAAAGCAGATGCAAGAAACCAACAATGATCATTGTTTGGTCATAATACTATGAACACACAAAGATACAAACTCACATACACTTACATTAATTCGCTTTCTCTTTGCCCCTGCCCTCCACCTTCCCCCCCCCCCCCCCCCCCCCCCCCCCCCCCCCCCCCCCCCCCCCCCCCCCCCCCCCCCTCCCTTTTGAAACTATTTTCTCTTTCTCTCCCCACCAAATCTGACCAACTGATAAATGAAGCATGCAATACTCTGCACACTCACTCTTCCACAATAGCTATCAGTCTCTTCCTCAGTTTGTCCAGCTCTGGCGTTTCTCTCGTCGTCAGGTCCACAATGGCCGAGCAGCTGATGGCTGGGAAAACCTGAGTCACACAGCACAGACACAATGGCAACAGCTCTGAGTCACACAACACACAGACACAATGGCAACAGCTCTAATAGCACAACACAACACACAGACAATGGCAACAGCTCTGAGTCACACAGTACAGACACAATGGCAACAGCTCTGAGTCACACAACACACACACACAGCTCTGACAAGTACAGACAACAGCTCTGAGTCACACAGTACAGACACAATGGCAACAGCTCTGAGTCACACAACACACAGACAATGGCAACAGCTCTGAGTCACACAGTACAGACACAATGGCAACAGCTCTGAGTCACACAACACACAGACAATGGCAACAGCTCTGAGTCACACAGTACAGAGACACAATGGCAACAGCTCCGAGTCACATGCACAGACACAATGGCAACAGCTCTGAAACATACAACACAGACACAATGGCAAGAGCTTCAAGATACACGAACACAAACACAACAGCAAGAGGTCTGACTGACACAACACAGACACAATGGCAGTTGTCTGAGGCTGGGCACAGTGACAGAACAAAAACAAGAGGAAATACCTGGCTTGTACATCAGGTCATTGAGCTTGGTGTCAAATGATGAGATGACAGCTTCTCTTTTTTCTGAAATCAAAACAAAACAGTACGTCTGCAGTGTTTCTGAGAGCCATTAAACAGTTCTGCCAAACAAATGAAGCATGCATATATCACAAAATCTGATCTAAACACACGATCAGAAGTACACACATGTCCACATACAACAAGCACAAATGTACATACATACAAGAAAAATCCACACTTTCATACATGGCCAAATATCATTCACACATTCCTACAAAAGAACACAAGCGAACTTATATTTGTAATAAAATTCTAATATGCATAAATAATTGATTACAGTTTATTTTGCTTAATTTTTTTTCTAATCAACCACAATTTCCATACAAGTGAACAGTTCGTCTCCATATTGGACCAGTGCATCCTACATTCTTCATGGCACCCGAAACATGATAAAATCTGTTCAGCATCAGGTCATGACCTATGATCATGTTCAATATCTATAGCTCAAAGAATGACCAAATTCAGTTCAGTTCAAAACGAACCCATACTGAAATTCATCTGTGCAATGACAGACTAATAATATACACATCATACGCTCATCAGACACTTCACAGACTGAAACACATCAAACAATACTCCATCAGAATCAACCAGAATCCAGCAACCACAAAAGTACAGAAACCTCATCATCACACTCAAACACAAACAATCACACTCACCATGTCATGTGCCACTCACAAGGAAACATGTTCTTTTAGAGTGAGTGTTGGGACTTGCATGATGTGAGACACAAACATTTTACAAGAGATTCCATGAAGACCTTGTTCAGAGACGTCCGACGTGATCTTTGAGTTCTTGAAAGAGATTAACATTTTTCATCGGATCTGAGATTTTATAGTGGAAAAAATTTTTAACAAAATTTCGATGGGTTTTTATATGTATTTTAAAGAATTGTGTGAATGAATGACTTGTGAGAATCTCAACGTGGTGACAGCCCTGATATGGCCCTTTGTGGTTGGCTGGGCTATAAGCAACATTACCTTACCTTACCTTACCTCAATCAATACAATATGATTTACCACAGTGACATTTAAACACTGCAGGCAACAGAAATGTAAACATTTGTAGGCATTTGTTTGCATGCACTGATAATTTTGATTTTTTTCTCAGACATTATATTCAATTAATAATCTTTTCAAAAAGTGGACTAGAATTTTCATTCTTGCATCTATTATTCATGAACTTTGTAAAATGATGACATGGATTAAAAAAAAAAATTGACTAATCCAAAGAGCCTCATAGTAAAGGTCAATGATAGTAATACTCCTTTGGCAAAGGTATGAAAAATTAAAAAAGAGGAAAATCTGCAGGCATGTATGAAACCAGCACACCTGACAGTTCACAGGAAATCACCAAGCAGGTGGACAGAAAGCACCAGGCCCACGAATGGACCCCAAGTGGTCAGCTAAGCCATCATAAAACTGAAAGTAAAACACACCTGGAGGCAGGACGTCATAGTGTGTGCCCACAATGACGACTGGGCAGCCTGGGGCACGGGCATGGATGTTGGCCAGCCAGGGCTTCAGCCTGTCCACTTCCTCAATGCCCAGGCTGATGTCGTACACAACCTGGCCACAACCAACACATTTGTGTCAACAACTTCTTGTTGCCGTCGTTCAAACCGTTCACCTGAATACAAGTTCTAAAACTGATTTTGTTTGGGATATCAGGCATTGATGATCCCTCAGTGACAGACTGTATGGGGTGCCTGTGGCAAATCACTGGGACATCAGGCACCTTGGCCTCATTTTTGTATCTGTCCTCAGTGATGAGCAACAAGGTAGAGGTGTCCTAGTCTGCCAAGTTGAATATCATCCGGTGTTAAGGTTGATGAAAAAAATTATTTTTCACAGAGTGAAGGACACCTGTATGCTTCTGTCTATCCTCCACACCTACCTTTCATTTCTTCTTAGAAAAAAAGAAAAAGAAAAAAAAAGATTAGTGGTAACAAACATCGTCGCGAGCGTTATTTTGTAACCAAATTGATGACATTACAAATTTCTCCCTTGTACCAGCATCCATACAGTTTTGTCTCAAAATCAACACACAGAAAAAATCAAACTGTCCAATAAAAATTTTTTGGACTCATTTTCAATTTTCAAGGAGGTTTCAGTCAACAGAACCACAGCAATCTAACCAGGTTTTTCAAGAAACACTCAATCCGGGAGTGAGTGAGAACAGCCAGGTGACTCACCAGTGTAGACGGTCCTGTTGTTGACAGGAAACACTGGTGAGTGCTGTAGAAATCCTCCTGGCCCGCAAAGTCCCACGTGCTTAGTGTGTAGGTCACCGACTTGCTCCGCTCATACCTGAAAGACAAAACAGCTCACTGAAATGAACCAGCTGAACTTGAAATCAAGACAGGCACCAAGAAACATCTTCAAAGTGACTCAGCAGCATTGCAAAGTCTCTTTGGGAGTGTTGTCTCATCACTTTCTCCATATACAGCCTGTGCCAGGACTGCAGCAGCATTGCCCTGGGTGTGGCTGTGCGCTGGACAACCAGACTGGAAGCAATGCAATAAGAGGCCATGGAGAGGCCGCTGACAATGGAAAAGCACAACAACAACAACAGGCTTCATTCAAAACACTACCAAGTGTCAAACCACTTTAGACAAACCACATAAATCAAAATCTACCTGGATGTTAACAGTGCAAAAACTTTGCGGCTAAAATTCCAGTCATACATAATGCACTGGACCATCTGACACACAGAGAGAGAAAGAGAGAGAGAGTGAGTGAGGTAATCGCACAACTCCTTTGGCAAACACATACATTCACATCCACATATGCACACATGCATGCCTGTACACTTGCCTATTTACTTGTGTATCTGCATATTTAACACATGTGAAACTAAAAGATAACTTCCAAAGACAGAGGAAAAAGTACACACACATAACATTCAAGATTATTCAGATATGCAGACACATACACATGAGAGTCTGAGCATCAAAAGTTGCACAGAATTATTCTCATCAGCTGAAATTGCGTAACTTTTCATTGTGCTTTTTGTGTCAACTGAACCAAAATTAGCAAAACAGCACTCTTGGGCGAGTATTAGAAACACCAATTTTAGAAAAGAGGGAAAAACACTGGTCAACAAGTCATTTTGAGGCGAAAAAATCTTACCTCCACTCGTCGACGATGACCCCCACAGTGACCGGCGGACTGTCCGCGGCAGCATTACGGCCCTTCTTCTTCAGCGCCTGCAGAAGGCTGGTCTTCCCTCGTCCCCCGTAACCCACCACCATCATCTTCATGCGGTAGTACCGCTGAGCCTGCCCAAGCACAGCTCATTTCTGTCTCATCATATCACACATTATCATTACAAGCCTAATCAGATGTGTGTCCAAAGTGTTCACAGTTAACAAAAAAGTACACACATGAAACCATACAACAAATAAGCGAGAGCAGTGATACACAAAACATATCCCTCGACCAGACGCACCGGATCAAGCTGTACCATCAACCAACCGTTCTTTCCGCCCCTCCCCATTATCTCCACAACATGTACAGAACAATTTGAAGGATAGGGGGAGAGAGTGAAAGGGGACAGAGGGAAGGCGGCGAGGGAAAAGAGGGACAAGAGCTGTTAGAGAAAGAAGGATGGGAAGTGCAGGTGGTAGGTAGAGGGAGGCTGGAGGGGAGTGAAAAGGGAGGGATGATTGACACTGAGGTGAATCCGGAGGCCAATAAAAACACTGTCTTCAAATTCATGTTAAAACTGAGATCAAAAGTGTATGGATGACAGAAGATTAGAAAAGAAGAAAAGAAACCAACCCAGAAACAAAAGTCAATGTGTACTTATATAAAAGAAGAAAGAAAAAGTTAAAGATGGAAATGGAGAGAGAGAGAGAGAGAGAGAGAGAGAGAGAGAGAGAGAGGAGGGGGAGGGGGAGGAGAGAGAGTAAAATGAAAAAGAAAATGGAAAGAAATCAAAGTGATGTTTCTTCATAAAAGGATTATCAACAAAACAAGGCAGAGGGACAGACAGACAGACACAGGCAGTGGCAGCAGAGAGAGAGGATAGAAAGAGAGACAGAATTAAAATGAACCTCTATACAGAAAACAAGAAAAAAAGAAAGAAAAAAAGAAAAACAAACAAAACTAACCCCTTTTCCTCTCGCCTCCTGGAAAATCATTATTTATGCTTTATAGAAAGAAAATAAAATCATATGCACCCACTCACCCACCTTCCCACACATGCGCGCACCCACACACACACGCGTGCGCGCGCATGCACACACACACACACACACACACACACACACACACACACACACACACACACACACACACACACACACACACACACACACATACACTGCATTGCTTTCCCCTACATTCTTCAGACGGTGATGGGAGGTAGATGCGAAGATCCTGCACTCTTCCCCTAGTCATCTTTGTCGTCCAGATCAAGGTTCAGTCCATCAAAGGGCATCTGACACAAATCCACAGCCATGCATCATATTGTCACAACAGACGTGTCAGGCACAGCACGGCAGTCCAGCAAAGAGCATCAACAGTCAAGTGTCACAGCTCAACAATCGGTCAAAAAGCATCTTCCACATGTCAACAGCCGCGTGTCATAGTATCAACAGGCATGTGTCAAGTCCATCAAGGGCATATGACACACATCAGCTGTCATATGTCATGGCACAGCAGTCATCTCCACAGCCTGTCTTGACTTGCTCTTGGCTAATTTGAAAAAGGCTTTGTCCCAGTCCAAAAATAGTCAAGAGAATTAAAACAAAAAAACTTCTACTAAAGAAACGCTTATTTTCTTTATTCCCTTTCACTTGACAATAACAAAAGCAGGTTCTATATTCCCTTCACATAGCAATAGCAACTAAAAAAAATCTTTTTTTTTCTTTTCTTTTGACTGAACAATATCACTTCAAGAACAGAATTTTTCTCCTTTTTTTTTTCTATTCAGCAACTGCAACTCAAAACCAGATGGGTTTTTTTTTAATCCCTTTGATTCAGCAACAGCAACAAAAAAAAAGATTTGTTTCTTTCTCTATTTAATTTAGCAATGGCAACTCAAAATCAGTTTACAAAAACTCAAAAGCACAGACCCCATTCTCCTTCCCCCTGCAATTCTATTCCAGAGAGTGGACAGCTATTTTTTTTTTTTTTTCCTACCTCCCACAATCTGGTGGTGCAGCGGCCAAGTTCATCTGGCAGGGTGGTCAGCTGTTTGTTGTGACTCACATCCAACGATTGCAGGGACACCAGCTGACCTATCTCACGTGGCAACTGTAAGGCACAGATGCATCCACAATTATAACAGAAATATATATCAGAACATACAGAAATATCAACTGTAACGCAAAGTATCAACAATTATAACAGAGAGGTGTATATCAGAACATACAGAACTATCAACTGTATGGCAAAGTATCAACAAGTATAACAGAGGTGTATATCACAGAACATACAGAACTATCATACTATAAGGCAAAGCATCCACAATTATAACATAGGTGTATATAAGAACACAGAGAAATATCAACTGTAAGACAAAGAAGTATCCAAAACTATAACAGAGATGTATATGAGAATACACCAAATATCAACTGTAAGACAGCCAGGTGTATATCTGAACATAAAAGTAATACCTTTTGTCTGCAGAACAATATCTTCTTTTGTTGAATTACCTTTAACAATTTGAGTTTCGAAAATATATATTTTTCAGTTTTATGTAAATTTGCTACAGAGCATCAATGGTATTGCCAAGAGCTTGACTACGTCAATTCATGTTCTTCAAAATTCAACATGTCCAACCACAAAGTGGAATGAACTACTACCAAAACTGCTGCGTCCAAACTTTCACAAGCCTGATCAACATTTCTGTGTCAGTATGATACCAAGATATATTGAAACAAATGTTCAACTTTTCTAATACATTCTAAACATCAAGCTAGCATGATGTGATACATATATCAACAATTATAACACAGCGTGTATGTTGGACCCTGCAGTGTGCAGTGGAGTGTGGACTCTGCAGGGTGCGGTGAAGGGTGGACTCTACAGGATGTGGTGGAGGGTGGACTCTGTGGTGTGCAGTGGAGTGTGGACTCTACAGGGTGTGGTGGAGGGTGGACTCTGCAGGGTGCAGTGGAGGATGGACTCTGCAGGGTGCAGTGAGGGGTGGACTCTGTGGTGTGCAGTAGAGTGTGGGACTCTGCAGGGTGTGGTGCGGAGGGTGGACTCTCCAGTGTGCAGTGTAGGTTGGACTCTGCAAGGTGCGGTGGAGGGTGGACTGTGCTGGGTGGGGTCGGGGGGTGCACTCTGCAGTGTGCCGTGAGGGGTGGACTCTGCAGTGTGCCGTGAGGGGTGGACTCTGCAGGGTGTGGCAGAGGGTGGGACTTTGCAGGGTGCAGTGAAGGGTGGACTCTGCAGGGTGCAGTGAGGGATGAACTCTGCAGGGTGTAGTGAAGGGTAGACTCTGCAGGGTGTAGTGAAGGTAGACTCTGCAGGGTGCGGTTAGGGGTGGACTCTACAGAGTGCAGTGGAGGGTGGGGCTCTGCAGGATGCCTTGTGGGATGGACTCTGCAGGGTGTAGTGAAGGGTAGACTCTGCAGGATGCAGTTAGGGGTGGACTCTACAGAGTGCAGTGGAGGGTGGGGCTCTGCAGGATGCAGTGTGGGATGGACTCTGCAGGGTGCAGTGTAGGGTGGACTCTGCAAGATGTATGAGTAATGGGACTCTACAGGGTGTGGTGAAAGGTGAAACTACAGTAAAAAAGAAAATGTGACATCATTTTTAAATTGATGTAGTCTACTATGACGTCAATAGTATTTATGCTGCTAAAGAGATGTAAGTACCATTGGTTCCTGAAGAAGCCTTTTGGCGAAAACTTGAAATAAAAAAAAATGAACTCCGTGGGCCATGTCAACGACTTATTCATATATATATATATATATATATATATATATATAAATCCTTTTCAATTAAAAAAAAAAAATCCATGGAACTGCACAAATAGAATGAAATGAAAACATGTAGCTTACCTACAGGTCTGAAAATCCCCACATGACTGACATAGTTCCTACCCAATCAAAGTCAAATGAAATATCAAACATAATTCAAAACAACCCCCTGGAATTATTGCAAGAGTGAAATGCACCTGATTCCAATATATGAATGCTTGTAAAGTTTACAGCCTTTTTTTTCTGGAGGCAGCAGGGCGGAGGAGGGAGGTGGGTAGGTGTACGGAGGGTGTGCGTGCATGTGTGTGTGTGTGAGAGAGAGAGAGAGAGAGAGAGAGAGAGAGAGAGAGAGAGAGTGTATGTGCGTGTTTAAAAAATGTTAAATACTGAAAACTTCATCTCTGGTGCTAGTTTACTCTCTTAGAGAGATGTCATTTTGCACATGATTTCTGCACTTCTTCTGTCCTGGATCTGCCATTGTTGCGTGGAGTATTTCTACCTAAAAATGACCTTCTAGCTTTCTGAGAGAGAAGTTGAACACAATTCATTGGGTGACCAGGTTTCATGATGAGTCTTGTTACCTCGGCTATCTCTTGTTCCTGGCGGCATGCAGCTTCTCCAGTTTGCTCCAGGCCTTGGCCCCTTCCAGATTCAGCTGTGAATGGGACAAAACCATCATGGCTAACACTCCTGAATACAGCAGACAACAAACTAATTTCCTACGTTCACTTGTCTTTTTGCTGCTGTTCTGACCAGATGAGTACGCTTATGAGTTGAAACGCTATCATCAGTACTAATGTTATCAGTACTGTTTCCAGAAAACCACATCATCAGTACTAATGTTATCACTACTGTTTCCAGAGCACCCCATCATCAATACTAATGTTATCATTACTATTTCCAGGGCACCCCATCATCAGTACTAATGTTATTATTACAATTTCCAGGACACCTCATCATCAGTACTAATGTCATCATCACTATTTCCAGGGCACCTCATCATCAGTACTAATGTTATCATTACTATTTCCAGTGCACCTTATCATCAGTACTAATGTTATCATTACTATTTCCAGGGCACCTTGTCATCAGTCTACCAGACAATGGAATTTCCTACACCTTAGAGGGAATGCATTGTAATTCACAATCAGTCACTAAACTGCACGTGATGACAGTATCATCCATCATAAAAAAGGGGCTGAAATAGCTCACTTGGTATAAAGCCTGACCCTAATCTTGGTGATCCATGGTTGGAGGGTTCAAATCTCCGCTAGAACATTTCTGTGCATGGGGATTTTTCCCTCGTGTTGACATTGGTTCTGACTCCATTTCCAAAAAAGTCCTTTGATTAAGACTATAAACCAGGGCTCCATCAGTGAGCGTCTTGCATGTTCATAAATTCCCATCACCAACTTTCTGAGGACATGGCCAGTTTGGCTGTTGGTATGGATGGCAAGTTACATATACCATATACCCTGCATGAGAAATTAAAAGAACGAAGAAAGAAAACTGAGTGACTGACATTGACTGAATGACAAAGGAAATGACTGAATGAAGCACCAGCAGACAGCTCTTCAGTCATCTCTACCCAGGTAGGCAGCCTGTTGTGTAAGCAAGAGCATAGCTTGTTAAGCGCTTAGAGCTTGGTCTCTAACTGATGATAGGCGCTATGAAAGTACTCATAATAATAATAACAACAACAAAACAAGCAGAAGTCTTCCATGATTTTATTGAATCATGTAACTACCAACATACTACTGACCTTGGTGATCTTGTTGAGGGAGACAACCAGCTCCTTCAAGATCTGTGTTTTCCACTGCAGAGGGGAGGGAAGTCCTTCAAGCTGATTCCCCGCAAGATCCAGGACTCGAAGACTGAAACATCACACCTAATCTTCAGTTTACTTCTCTCTCTATGTCATTTTTTCTTTCATTTATGCTTTGTCATTGATCAGTTCATTCTTTCTTTCTCTCTCCCTCCTTTCAATTTTATTTTTTAATTGCTCCCGGCATTTGCTCTACCTCATTTCAAAATATGTGTGTTTATGTACACATGTGTGTGGAGTGTGTGGATGTGTTGGATGTGCATGTGTATGTGTGTTTGTGTGTGTGTGTGTGTGTGTGTGTGTGTGTGTGTGTGTGTGTGTGTACGTTTGTGTATTTCTGTGTCTGTGTGTACACGAGTCATGAGTACGCAAGGGTATCAGCATACATGTGATCAAACATATGTGTAAACCCACAGAGCGCAAATGAGTTAAGCGCAAAACATGCCAACATAATCAAGTTACATGCATGCACACATGAACGTACAAGCTTGTGTTCATAGAGAAGGAGAAAGAAGACTGACTTTGGCAGCTCCAGGATAAACTTGGGCACATAAAAAGGCTCTTTCTCGGTGATGTTGTTGTTGCTGAGGCGCACGGTGGCCAGCCTGAGCAGGCCTGCCGCCACTGTTTCACTCGGCAACGTTTCTGGCAGCAAAGAAAGAACGTGTTAACAGCAAGGATTCTTTTCCCCTCTTCTAAGTGATCAGAGAAGGCAAAAAAAAAAAAAAAAAAGCATCCACAGTGAATGATGAACCGAAACAAAGAAGTACAACAAGAACACACACAAAAAAAATGTGAGAAATCTTGGTCGCTTGTTAGGGCCAGGAGAGGCACTGAAGTTAAAAACTCCTGCACAGGAAAATCATTTAGTTTGGGGAGATAATCGAAGACTAAGGGCACTGAACCATTAAGGATTTCACTCCCTTCTCTTTCTTCTTCCCCTCCCCTCCTCCTCCCTCCTGCCCCTTAAAGAGGCACAGTTCACATCAAGGCATTTGTTTAGACAAGTAGGTATTTCTTCACATTAATTTTAGTTAAGAAATTTGTTTCTCTTTGTGTTATACATGGACAAACATGGAGGTCAGAAACCTTTGGCTGAAGATTTCTCACATGGCTAGTGGCTTGCCCACAGACATGATGTGGAGAACTTGGGCGCATAGAAAGTGCTGATTTAATTCTTTCCCCTATAAACCTGCACTTCTGTCCACAATAACTGAAACTGTTCATTCTTAGTACGATTTGATCTGAGGATCATAACACAATATGTACACCAGCTGATGTAAAATTACTGGGCAGTCGACTGAATGAAACAAATATACTATGAAACAGACACCACATATTTCAACTGACTTGTCTTTTTAATTCCCTTCAGTTCTTTCCCTTCAATTTCGATCACTGGTGATCAACAGTTTTCTTCCCGGAATTATGGTATTTAAAACATTTTTGTTATCTGAAGCAATATATCGCCTAAAAAACCCGAAAACAGGCACATTCGTCACAAAAATATTATTTTAGAAATAATTCGCAGAATGTTACGAACACAATGAACGTCTGTCATGCAAAATCTCAAAAACTGTTCAGAGTTAAGGCAGGACAAATGACATTCAAAGCAATAAAAACAAAGGACAAAGAGCCACTTGTTTCCGTGATCTCTGAGAATAAGCCTCCCAGGTTTTCTGGACTGCACACTCTTGAGTTAAGGAGTTTTTGTGACACATCCACGGTCTAGTTTCTAGCCATTATTTTTGTTAAAATTGTGCCCTTTTTTGTGGAGATAAAAGGCTACAGGATGACTTTTGACCTAAAAGTGTTGGGAATCATAGTTTCACTTTAGCTGCTGTTATTGTTGTTGCTTTACCTGTAATTCACCTTCAAACATGAATTATAATTGCAATGACCATGTCTCAACCCATAACTCTACTGAAAATCAATTGCATTCCAATTTGTTGGTTTCTAATACAAGAAGTTGGAGCCATCAAAAACTTTGCACTGTACTGCATCCTTTCACAGCTATTGCAAATTCATCCAAATTCATTTCATGCCCCCATTCACACATCGCTTTCCTCAAACATGTGCTCTTTTTTTTTTTTTTTTTTTTTTTTAAGAATTAGATAGACATGGGAGGGCTGGTCTGATATTGGGAATCACAGACATGGGATGGCTGATCTGATTTTGGGAATCACAGACATGGGATGGCTGATCTGATTTTGGGATTCACAGACATGGGATGGCTGATCTGATTTTGGGATTCACAGACATGGGATGGCTGATCTGATTTTGGGATTCACAGACATGGGATGGCTGATGGCTGATTTGATGTTGGGATTCACAGACTTGGGATGGCTGATGGCTGATCTGATTTTTGGGATTGACAGACTTAATTCTGTGCCTGTGTCATTCCGACCAACATGAGCACCAACAGGGACCACCTGCATACCCAGTTTGTTGTTGGCAGCATACAAGATCTCCAGCTTGCTGCAGTGCAGGAGGAAGCTGTCGGGGATGCAGCTGATCTGGTTGTGACTCAGGTTCAGGCGTCGCAGCTCCACCAGATGAAGGGGGTGTGTCGGCAAGTCACTGATCTGGTTACTGTACACATGCGAACGCACACACACACAGACATGCGTGTATGCACACATACACATACACACACACTGTTTATAAACGTACAAGGTGAATGTTGGGGCCAACTTTTCTCAACATTTTCAAGTACGAATCAGTGACCTAGTGACTGCAAGAGCAAATAAAACAACAAACAACGTACATGTGTGCCAGTGCCCGTGTGCATGTGTGTGTGTGTGTGTGTGTGTGTATGCATGCTTGCATCCATGTGTCTGGGTGTGCATGCATGCATACTTGCATTCATGCAAGACTGCACGTGTGCGAGCATGCACTCGCAGGCAAACATAGTAAAGTCTGTAATCAGCTGTAATATGAAATGTAAGAATGGCAAAGTTACCTGAACAGAAGTAATTCTCTCCTATCTGGAAATGACTGCATTTTCATTGTTTGTCTGAAAATAAGTGACATACACATACATACAGAGCGAGAGACACAAGACACAAACAGAAACAGAAACAGAAACACACACACACACTGTATGTGTACACACACACACACACACACACACACACACTGTAACTGTACACACACACACACACACACACACACACACACACACACACACTGTATGTGTACACACACACACACTGTAAGTACACACACACACACACACACACACACACACACACACACACACACACTGTAAGTGTACACGCACACACGCACACACACACACACACACACACACACACACACACACACACGCACACACACACACACACATACTGAAAATATTTTCTTTACTTTTTAAACCATAGAAAAAGGGCTTACCTGGCCAGGTTCAGTTTTTGCAGAAGCGGCATCATGGCGTCCAGCTGCGGGGGAAAAAGCCGTCAGTTTGTTCTCTGAAGCAATCAGTTCTTCCAGTGACAGACTGTCTGTCAGCCCAAACAGATCAATCGCTGTCAACTGCACAAACCACAGTCAGAGCTTGGTGTTAAAACATCCGACCTCTTCCATGAACTGCCAAACTTGAAATGTTTACTAGGCTATATAATTAAGATATCGATTGAATGTGTGTAAAAACATTTTTTTTTTCCTTCTAAATATTCAAAATGAGAAATCAGGCAAACATCTTTGAATATCTTCCGTACTATGTTGTCAAATCAAAATGCATTTTATTACTGCTTTTCTAAAAGGAATGTTTTCTGTGTCTGTGACAGCTGAAAAAAAAATACAAAAGTTTCTTCTCAAAACACTTTGGTCTCTTTCTCTTTTTTTTTTTTTTCAAAGCAGAAATGCAAGCCTATTCAAGTGTATTGTCAAAACCTTGTTCTTAAAGAAGCTGACATATATGCATATTCAAGTTCAACCTCAAAGCCTCTGAAAACAAGGAAAACTGGTGAAACAATGCTCTTTCCAGTTTACTCTCAAAACCCTTCAGAAACAGAAGCTGAAGTGAATGCATTGCAGGGTACCCTTCCATGGGTCGCCTCCCTTCAACCTGGTGCTGACTGATCATCGTGGATTGTTGGTGTGATGTACCTGAAAGTGCTGTGTATACAATGGCTGCAATGAGCGGCGAAGGAGTCATGCCACTGAAGAAACACACTGAAGGAACACAGAAAAGGAAGATGGATGGATTGAAGAAACACACTGATTTTGTGGCAAATGCAGTCATAAGATAGTCACGTGACGCCCACCCTACTTCCGCTACGGAAGATGCCGAAGATTGTGTACTGTCGTCATTCAACGAGGCCTGCGCGCAAGGCAACCCCAGGGAACCTTGGCGCTAGCGGGGAAGGTAGGGCGGGCATTAGAGTCTGACATGGTAAGTATACTTAGCCAAAGGGGGTATAATACAAACTCCCCATTTTGGCGTCGTATACTATACCATGTCAGACCATAGCAGAATTTAAAGGAATAGGAGGAGGGCCGAGCGCCCTAATGGTTCCTGGGTTAACTGTTATGGCTGCATTGGCCGCCACAAATGAAACCCCTTTAGAACCATCAGCCCTGGTCATGCGGATGTCCCTTAGATAAAGTTTATGAAAGGGTTCTCCGAACGCCAGTAGGCTGCCTCCAGGAGATGGCGCACGGGGGACAGAGTGCTGGAACGCTGTGGACGTGGCCAGCGCTCTGACCTCGTGGGCTCGAGGGGAAAGGGCTGGGAGGTCTTTGTGGGCCTGGGCATAGGCAGATTGATAGTATTGGATATAGCCACCTAGAAATCGAGCCCGCCGAGATGTCTTCTTGCTGTGTTGGGTTGATGGAAATAAGGAGGCTTCTCTGAGAGGAACGCCTGGGGCGGGAACGCTCCCAGTAGTATCTGAGGCACCTAGAGGGACACAGGTCCATGTCCCCGCCGCCTTCGCTGCCTAAGATATCCGCTAGGGAGCGGATAACCAGGGAAGGAGAGGACGTGCCTGGTTCCTGGTTCTTCGCTAAGAACTCAGGCAGGAACTTAAGCGAGACCGAGCCGTCTCTGTGAAAGGCGATGTCCCGAGGGTCACCACTGAGGGCATGAATCCCACTTCTTCTCCTGGCTGAGGCCAGGGAGAGAAGGAAGGTGGTCTTGAAGGAGAGAATGTCAAAGGAATAGCGCGGAGGGGCTCGAAAGGGGGTTTCTGAGGGAGTCAAGAACCAGAAAGAGGTCCCACATGGGAGCGCGCCTAGGGGACTGAGCTTCCCGTAGGGCCACCCCCCGAGATAGTTCTCTAAGGAGAAAGTCATTGTCGAATGATGGGCCGCCCAGCTGTCGGATGGTGGTGCATACGGCCGATCTGTAGCCCCGAATGGAACTAGCAGAGCGCTTTCGAGAGGACGAAAGATGGGATAGGAAATTGCCTATCTGGATGTTGGAGGGGGAGGAGGTAGGGGACCGAGTTAGCCGTGCACCACGTGACCCATCTCTCCCATCGGTAATTGTAGAGGGACTCGGTGCTGGTCCTACGCGAGGCCAAGGCCAAGTCCCGTAATCCCTGCGATGCCCCCGCTTTCTGTCAGGGTATCTAGGACAGACCGGGGTCTGTCCGCGGGGGTGGCGGGGACCGGTGGTCGCAATTTGGTTGGCATATCAGCCAAGCGTGTAGGCGAAGCATCTGGGGGTTGGAGTGAGGGAGGCCCGAGCGAGGTTGTCTGAGCAAGTCCCACCGAGGGGCTAGCTGGAGAGGGGGAACGTGAGTTAGGGACCTGAGGTCTGGGAACCACAACTGGGTCGGCCACCACGGGGTTATAAGGATGAGTTTGGGTCTCTCCAGCCTGGCCTTCCTGATCACTTTGTGAAGTATTGGGAAGGGGGAAAGGTGTACGCGATGAGTCCCGTCCAGGGGAGGGAGAGCGCATCGACTGCGTACGCTCGGAGATCCGGGACGGGAGAGACATACATGGGAAGGCGATGGTTGAAGCGGGTCGCCAAGAGGTCGACCATGGGCTTGAACCAGTGCTCCCATACTGTGGTTAGCGTCAGCTTGTTCAGGGTCCACTCTGTGTGCAGAAGGGTCCCTGAGCGGCTGAGAGAGTCTGCCAGGAGGGTGTTGCGTGTCCCCGCTATATGTCTCGCACGGAGGTGGGTTCCCCGTGCGTGGCACCAGCGAAGGAGGGCCTCTGTCCGTAGGAGAGGCCGATGGAGTGAGCCCCCCCCCCCCCCCCCCCCCCCTTGATGTAATGGGCTACCGATGTGTTGTCCGTGAGGAGGAGAACCAGTTGGGGCGAGATTAGGTGTTGGAAGTGGAGGAAGGCCAGCCTGACCGCTTCCAATTCTAATATCTTGATGTGGAGGCGTGCCATCTGTGCGTCCCACACCCCCCGAGGCATGACTGTCCCCCCAAGTGGGCCCCCCAGCCCGAGTTGGGAGGCGTCCGTGTACAGTTTGAGGGACTGAGTTGGGAGAGAGATTGGAACGCCGGTGGTCAAAGTGGACGGATTGAGCCATTCGTCCGTGGCGCCAGAGAACCAGTGGCCGAGGGGAATGGTCAGGTCCCAGCGGTCCGAGGTCTGGGACCGAACGACGACGGAACTCCCTCTGCAGCTGGGGTTTGGGGACCCGACCTAGCGGAATGAGGGCTGAAAGGGACTTCATCATCCCTAAGAGGGAGGACAGAGTTCTGGCCGAGGTATGTGAAGCTCCTCGGAGGCGAAAGATGAGGTCCACTATCCCAGCGGACCTCTCTGGGGTCGGGGCGACCTTCATGGCAATCGTGTCGAAACTCATGCCCAGGAAAGAGAACCTCTGACTGGGAATGAGTTCGCATCTGAGGGGGTTGGTTACAAAACCCCAGGGTGGAACAGAGCCTGAGGAGGCGCGTGGTGTGGGCTCAGCACTGAGCCCGGGAGGAGGCCAGGACAAGCCAGTCGTCGAGGTACACCAGGAGGCGCATGTCCTCCTGTCTGGCTAGGGCGGCCATCTCCTTGACAACCTTCGTGAAGAGGAAGGGTGCCAGGGAGAGACCAAAGGGGAGAGCTTTGAACCGGAACACCCGACCCTGCCAGACGAACCGGAGGTAACGTCTGTGAGCCGGGTAAAGGAGGATCTGGAAGTACGCATCCTTGGAGGTGGGTGGCCCAATCTAGGTGGTGGATGGAGTCCCTGATCTGGGAGGGCGTGTCCATCTTGAACTTGGAATGTCTGAGGAACTTGTTGAGGGGAGAGAGGTCGAGGATGGGCCTCCATCTCCCCGAGGGTTTGGGGATCACAAACAGGGGAGTAAAAAACCCGGGTTGGGCCTGGTGGGGGCGGGTTGTCCCTGTTCCGTGCCCACCGCGGGTGTGTCCCCTAGTCACAGGAGAGGGCGTGCCTGTTGGCCGAACCGAAAATGGAGTTGCTGGCGAGGTTTCGATTTCGACCTCTGCGAATCTAGAGGGCGCTTAGCCGGCCCGGCGTTGGGAGATGGGGCTTGTCGGGGATACGGAGTGGGCCTGATGGACCTGGGGTAAGACCAATAGGGGGCCTGGAAGGGCGTGGCTGAGGCCGGGGGGCAAAGGACGCCGCCTGCTTGCGTTCCTCGACCGAAAGGGGGACATAGCCGAGGTGGAGTACTCGCCAAAGTGCGAGTGAGATCCTGGCCCGGGACACACCGAAGGGAAGCCTTGAGTGCCGGGGAGTGAAGAGCGTGTAAGCACCGCGTCTCTGGCCACTAGCAGGCAATAGAAGTGGCTTGTTGCTGCGCTGTCCGCCGCAGCCGACAAGTGATGCGATATCCTGTTGACTAGGTGTCGCATAAAGGGATCGCTGAATAGCGAGATTCGTCCTCATGGTGTGGTTCGGAGGTATTGTCCGAAGGCACTGGGACGGCGCCGTCATCCCCAGGCCAGAGTACCTCCGCCCTCTGCAAGAGCATGGTAAGGTAGGCATGCCCTGCAATGGTGTGTAAGATGCCCATCCGGGCTACTCGGTCCCAGTCCTTTAATGCTTTAAAGGAGATGGTGCCCGAAGTAGGGGGGCCCGGTTGGGCATCAGGCGACAATCCGACTGGGAGATGGCCCACTCCCTGGTCGCCGGATTGTCTGCAAAGAGGGAGGTCACTGGGTGCTTCCTGCGGGTCCCGAGGAGGGAGCCGAAGGGGGCCGCATTGGGCGCCGGGGGAAGGTCTTGACCCGGCGGGGGGACGGTCTGCACCCCTGGCGCGGATTGCCGGACTCTCCCACAGCGAAGTGAGGGACTGAGGAGCGACGAGCCTGAGTTTGCGTTGGGCTGGGGGCGGCCCGACGATGTCAGGGAAGGCCAAGATATCGGCAGAGGGGGAGGGGCTTCCCTCGACTCCAAGTCCGGTCGAAACCGGTCAATGGTGCGGATATCGTAAAGGGATGAGAAGAGGTCCTCATCGTCGTCGTCCTCCGGGTGTGGGGAGTCGAATTCCTGGGAAGGTTGGTCCTCCTCAGGGGCATCTGCGCGGGTGCGTGAGGGTCCGCCCTCGTTGGTGGCGGGGGGGGGGGGGGGGGGTGGGGGGGGGGGGGGCGGGCCCCTCGTGGCTCTGTGCTCGGCAGACGGGCTAGGGTGGGAGAGCCCGGACTGCCGATCGGACAGCGCCCGAGGTGGGAGACCAAGGTCGACCCCCAGGTCTGTGAGATTGGGTGCCACAAGCGACCATATAGCTGTTCCGGTTGGGAGTGGGTGTAAAGTCACTGGTCTCTCTCGGGGGCATAGAGCCACTGGTCCCCGGGGAGATAAGCGGGCTGTGGCGGCCCAGGGTACTGTGCAGGGACTCCCCGGGGACCGGGGTAACCTTGAGCAGCAGAGGGGGGGTAGTTCGACCATGGTATGTCGTCCCCCCCCCCCGGAGTGCGCTGGGACCCAGGGGAATAGGGCCGGTTACCCGTGGTCCCGCTGGTAGATCCTCCCCCCGAAGGAACGGGACCGAGGACGTTGCCCAAAAGGGGGGCGAGTAGGTCGGACCCCCAGCGTCCTGAACCCCTAGGGGAACCTGCGACGGGCGAGCGGGGTAGATCGGCCGTCCTTGTGTATGTTCACAACCGGTGGAGGCACTCGGTGTTCCCATACGCCCAGAGTTATGGTCATGTGCATGGTCTTGCCATGACGTGGCCATAAAACTGCGTCCGGAGATAACGGGACGCTCCTCGTGCAGGGTGTTGCTGCACCTGTGCACGGTGGGGAAGAGCGTCGTGAGACGGCGAGTCCAGATGGGGGGGGAGACGTGGACCCGCGCGTCTCATAAATGCGAGTGACGGGTGGAGGTTCCAGTCCAAAACCGTCACCCGTGCCTGTCCGCGCCCCGGCAAAGGTCCCCGGGGGCCGAGGGTCGCGTGACTGGGCATAGTAAACGGATGTCTGACTATGCGCCGGAAAGCTAGAAGGCAGGGTGGCTGGAGGAGAAGCGGAATCCCGCTTGGATGCTTAGACTTGAGTGGATCCCTTAAGGGGGGCCTTGCCCTTTGATTTTCTGGGCAGGGTGAACGATAAGCATTTGGAAATAGCAGCCAATTGCCTAGTAGCTTTCGAACGCAACGGTCGTGCGTCCGGCGGTCGGGTAGAGGAGGGAGAGTCCCGCGTCCCCTTCGCGGGAAGTCGTCTCCAACTACCGCGGCCGTCCGTTCTCCCGCGGGGGAAGAACGGTCTGCTCGGAGTTGGAACCAACTCGTTGGTCCTCCGGGAAAGCGAGCGAACTCTGAACGTCAGAGCTGCTCGGCCCAACCGAGTCCTTCACCATTTTGGGCAATGGCGCCGAGCAAAACCGGAGCACACGATCGTAACACGACGGTCGATCGAGGAGGGTATACAGGTCGATCGACCGTGCGCACACAATAGCAATATAACACAATGGAAATATAAAAGTAAACAAGCTCGCACAGTGACAGAAAACGCAGTAGCGATGAACGAAACCGTGCGTGAGCAACGGCAGTGGCGTGAACCAAAAGTGCTGAGTAACGCCACGTGTAAAAGCAATGCCGAAGGGCGATGCGATCGCCACGCACACGAAGCCGATCGAAAAATGCGGCAAATGATGGGAGGGGTGTAAACAAGTGTAGGAAGCAAATTCCGAACGACAAACCACGTGTAATAGCGTGGGCTAGAAAGCTGGTGCGACAAGAAATGGACCGGCGCAAAACAAGATGGCGACGAAACCGACCCGCGATCGTCGCAGATGAGATAGTGGAATTGTGGTACAAGTAACGGCGAGATTAGAAATCGGAATTTAGGGGCGAAAAGCCGTAAAGGCGAGTGAGAATGCAAGGCCGATGGACAAAGGGAGGCAGAGAAAACGCGATGGACGTGGCGATGGAAAATGCCGATCAAACTCGAACCGGTTACGCAAATAGACAAGAACCGGGAGCACCACGATCGCGAGAAAATTTCAGTAAATAAGGTTAGAATGCTAGCCCATCCGATAACCTCACACGTCAAGATATAAGCGGAAGCCACAGATAAATGAGTACAGAGTGCAAACACAGCAATCTTTACACAAAGGCAAAGTATAGGCGAGACAGAGCACAAGACTTATCTTGCTTGGGCGACAGGCCGAAGTAGAATGACAGACAGTACACAATCTTCGGCATCTTCCGTAGGCGAAGTAGGGTGGGCGTCACGTGACTATCTTATGACACTTCGGCCTGACAGAGCTGACTGACAGCCGTTTAATGCTATGGTCTGACATGGTATAGTATACGACGCCAAATAGGAAGATGGATGGACTGAAGAAACACACTGAAGGAACACAGAAAAGGAAGATGCATGGATTGAAGAAACACACTGAAGGAACACAGGAAAGGAAGACGGAAGGATAGAAGGAACACCCCGAAGGAACACAGGAAAGGAAGATGATGAAAAAGATTACTCGATGCGTTTCTGAGCGTGTCGCTCAAATTTGTGGGCCAACACAGCACACCTCAGTATGGCTGTATATGGCAGAACCAAATGACTGCTGGATGTCATGCTACTGGGAAGTATCAAAGATGAGACAGTAACAAACAACAAAAAGTCCACATGTGCTGTTCAAATAAACACTGAATTGTAATTACACGCGTTTTGAGTGTACTTTCCCCATATTTCACAGGATAACATGGTGCTTCTACTACGACATACTAATCGCTTTCTTTCACTGCGAACAAAATGAAACAGCCAACCAAGATATTCTCTGAGAAAAGGTGGATCTAAATTTATACTTTCACTGTACTGAGATCAATATACAATGTGAGTAAGCTGAAGTATTGACATTTTCCATGTACTAATCTGCAGTTGTGAAACTCGGGCTACACTTCCTTGGTGTAAGGCGTCAAAATAGGACTGCGCCACCTATTTTCATTTCAAATTCTGTTTAAGTCTTCTTTTTTTTGTTGTTGTTTCTACATAGCTATTGGCACAAATGTAGCCAATTTAAAGTAACTGACCTGATTACTGGACAGATCCAGACTCTGCAGCTTGGAAGAATGAAGATTGACGAAGGGGAACTCACTCAAATGATTTCCGTTCAGGTTCAAATGAACTAGACCAGGCAACAAACTGGAAACAGATTTAAGAAAAAAAAAATCAATCAAAATGACAGTCATACAAAGCCAGCTCATCAGAACTAAACGCACTGGTATCTCTGAAAAAAACAACAACAAAGAGATCAGAATCAAAATTCTAAAATTTTCAACATGTTTTACTCAAGTATCAATAAACAGTAAACAGAGTACTGTTCTCTGCCTCATATCATTTCCAAATTCAAGTATCAATCGTTTACAAATACATTTTGTCCTTTTTCTTTCAAAACCAAAAAGTTTATTATCCGATACGGCTGTTTACTGACTAAACCATATTCCTCACGAAATCGATTAAAACATGACTTAAGTTTTTAAAAGATACATATAGCTGCAAGTAAGAATATGGAGATCACATAAGCAGCAGAGGTAAATTAATGAATAAATAGTATATGTAAGCGAGCATAAGTGAGCGAACAGATAAATAACAGAGAGGAGGTTAGGTATCTGGAATGGTGTACTTGCAAAGAAGCACATCAAGAGATTGTGACCACATTGCAAAAAACCTTGCATTACATGCAACAATTCACTGTCTTTATTCCTTTCTTCAGGTTTGTACAGTATAAATAAAATACTGAGAAGAATATCCTTCAACATGGCATCACCTTGATTGATCATATCCTTTCGGCAAAAAGAAAGAGAACCCTTAACACTAGGGAAACAAACAAAAAGCAAAGACCAACACACCTGGAACAGTTCATCAGGAACACAGTCCAGCAAGTTGTTGCTCAGATCCAGTTTCTTCAAGTTTCGGAGTCGCACGGCGAAGTTTTCACCGCCGCTGATCAGGTGACCCAGGCTCCTGATCTTATTGGAGGAGACATCGATGCACTTGACTGGGCTTTCCAACACCACGGCCATGTTTCTGCTGCTGGAGTCGTGGCTCAGGTCCAAGTCTGTGGGGCAAAACATCATGGATAAGGTCACCACCAGGAATGGATTCATGGGGTTCTTTATTGTCTACAAAACAAGAGTTAAGACAACTAATGGTGTGGTACGATTCATGGCTGGAACACCTTTTGATGTATATATAACAAAAAAAAAGTAGCATGGATTTCAGAAATCTCCCGTGTTTTTCTCCCTTCACATGCACGCATGCGCGCACACACACACACACACACAACACACACACAGACACACACACACACACACAACACACACACACACCACACACACAGACACACACACACGCACAGACACACACCACACACACACACACAGACACACACACAGACACAGACACAGGCACACACACAGACACACACAGACACAGACACACACACACACACACTTCATGGCTTAAAATACCTGAAACAAATAAAGGCATAGGTTTCGGAAATCCGTTTCCTCTCTTCTCTCTCCTTTGTCACACACACACACATACACTCTCTCTCTTTCTTTCTCTTTTCCACTCTATCTCACTCTCTCTCTCTCTCCCCACCCATCCCTCCTTCCTCCCTTCCCTCCATCACTCTCTCTCTCTCTCTCTTGCTTGGCCCTTTCCCTGCCACAGTATAAGAGCTTTTCTGTATTGCTGAGTGCCGGGGCCAAATTGCCATAGGTTCACTCATCTGTTCACTACTCATTCATTTATTAAGATATCTCTTAGATTTTTCGCATGTTTTTTTTCTTATACCCTGTGCTATGATGTGGTATCAAAATAATTTGATTTTGCTGGTCATTAGTATGATAAAAACAAATATAATCAAGTAATAAGTGCCCCATAGTAGACACAGTTACCGTCGTACAAGATCATGAAATGACCCCGTAATAGACATGGGGCAAGTAGGGAAGAGGTTAAAAGCACTGGGTTTTTTTTTTTTTTTTTTCTGTTTTTATGAATCTTAAATAAATGTCAGCGAACCGCCCAGAGAAACGTGGACAAACGAGTCACAAGAGAACACACAATGCGTTTCGACCTCTTAGGTCTTCCTCAGGTGAAACAAAGACGGACAAAATAACGAAAATGCACTTAGCTTTGATCGCTTCAGATTGTTTCAATGCCTTCCTTGCGCTGAACTCAGAAGCAATCTGAAGCGATCAAAGCTAAATGCATTTTCGTTATTTTGTCCGTCTTTGTTTCACCTGAGGAAGACCTACAGGTTGAAACGCGTTGTGTGTTGTCTTGTGACTCGTTTGTCCACGTTTCTGTGGGCGGTTCGCTGACATTTATTTAAGATTTGTTTGGATTTCCGCCTGCAGTCGTTTCACTTTGCAACTAGATCTTTTTTTTATGAAGTCGACGAGCCAAAAGTTGACACACAGGCTGGACAAGACACAGGAAGATTCTGAATGAATCACTGGATCTTCAAGTCCCCTCATTCTCCCACCCCTTCTCCCGATCCGTCCTCTGGTGTGCATACCTTTGCGAAGGCAGATCTGACTGTACAGACTGAAAGAACACAAAACAACACTTTTGTGCTGTATTTCAAAGGTTAATTGGTTCGGTTAAATAAAATGATACAGTTCCATGCGAGGAGGTCATGGCAACAGTTGTGCTTGATGACCTGCCAGTCCCATTCCATCACAAGGATGCTATAGTCCCTCACTGATGACCTGATCTGCCTGTTCCAGCCTGTCACAATAACAACTTATGTTTCAGGCGATCTGATGTGTCTGTCCATATCACCCCAAGGAAATACCTGTCCGCCCCATCCAATCACAAGGATGTTACACAGTTCCTCACGATGCCCTGATCTGCCTCATCCAATCACAAGGATTTACTGTTTACACTGATGCTCTGATATGCCTCATCCAATTACAAGGATTTACTGTTTACACTGATGCTCTGATATGCCTCATCCAATCACAAGGATTTACTGTTTACACTGATGCTCTGATCTGCCTCATCCAATCACAAGGATTTACTGTTTACACTGATGCTCTGATCTGTCTGCTCCAGCCTATCAGAATAATCCCACCCCTGGTTGTTGCCGTCTACCACTGATGACCTGTCTGTCATCAGGCGATCTGATGTGTCTATCCATATCACCCCAAGGAAATACCTGTCTGCCCCATCCAATCACAAGGATGTTACAGTCACATTGATGACCTGGCCATACTCATCTGCTGTGGCTGAGGAGCTAACTGAATCTAATTTCAGAAACAGGGGCAGTGCACCAAGTCAATGTGTACATACAAAACCATGTGCATACACAACCACTCAAACATCCACAAGCAGACATGCTCCATGAGTCAATGTCACTGCATAGCACAAAATGTCTGTTCGCCTTGTCCTTTCTAATTTCCTGAAGCACAACTGAACACCACTTTAGTGTATATTAAGCCTCTCCCTGCTGCTTACTGTATCAGAACAAAGAGTTTATCACCTTTGGAACAGGCTTACAGATTCTTTATCATTATTCATTGATCATTCTACTCGTAAACCACTAAAGTAATAAAAGTTGGTTTTTTTTTTAGTGGGGGATGGTTAGCACGCAAAAATGGCACTAGAGAGGGTGGTTAAAGGTAGGGAGGACCATGGAAAGCCTGCGATCTGCACTGATCTGAAAGCCTGTAATCTGCATTGATCTTAAAAGCTGTGATCTGCATTGATCTTAAAAGCTGTGATCTGAACTGATCTTAAAGGCTGTGATCTGCAAATTATAAAGTCTGTGATCTGCATTGATCTTAAAAGCTGCGATCTGCATTGATCTTAAAGGCTGTGATCTGCATTGATCTTAAGGCTGTGATCTGCATTGATCTTAAAGGCTGTGATCTGCATCGATCTTAAAGCCTGTGATTTGCACTGATCTTAAAGGCTGCGATCTGCACTGATCTTAAAGGCTGCGATCTGCACTGATCTTAAAGGCTGCGATCTGCACTGATCTTAAAGGCTGTGATCTGCACTGATCTTAAAGGCTGTGATCTGTACTGATGTTAAAGGCTGTGATCTGCACTGATCTTAAAGGCTGTGATCTGCACTGATCTTAAAGCCTGTGATCTGTACTGATCTTAAAGCCTGTGATCTGTACTGATATATTAACGCCAGCCTGTGATCTGCATTGATCTTAAAGGCTGTGATCTGCATTGATCTTAAAGGCTGTCATCTGCACTGATCTTAAAGGACGTTTCAGAACCTTACCCGTGTCCTCAGAGATGCTGCTGCCTTTTCTGCTCCCCCCTTCAAAATCTGACTGAAATAAAAAGTACACGCACATCCATCACATGTACTCTTCCATAAATAAATACATTCAAGAAAAATACTTGTGTACAGTTTTTACACCCAAATCAGAAACAATGACTGCAGTCATTAATCTGCAGCTATGTTTTAGACCCAATGAAACAATCTAGCTTCTACACAGCTGCTCTACTTGCACCAATTCTGAAGGCAAATAGAACAACAATAAGTCTCTTGCAAACAGCATGGCAACACAGTAATGCTCACTCTTCTCTCTCAACATCAGCCAAATTTTACACAGAAGAAAAGACAGTTGAAATGTAAACTTATGTCAGTGCCAACACAATCACTTTTATCAAGGCATCTTTGAAGACTATTCCAGCAAAGCCTCCCCAAACATTCCGGACTACCAAAGACCTGCAGTCAGGGCAAAAGGCTGATGCGTGATATCCCCAGAGAACAGGAATGGACCATATCATTTCCAAACATTAACATCAGATTTCTTATCCGAGGTGAAGTCAATCTAGATTTGCAATGTTCTACAACCTACTCCAAACAATTTAGAAAACCTTGCTAAGAATCATTTTTTTCCCATACATTGTTCCCACTACCCCCCCCCCCCCCCCCCTCACTGCTCCACCACCCTTCCCTTGACCAAAAGATCAACTGCAGAAAGAAGATGAATTAGAGAAAAGATGTGAACACAGTACACGACAAAAAGTCACGTTGAAAGATAATACAAGAAGCAGACGGAAAAGATTCAGTCATACAGGAGACCTAGAGCTTTAGACAGGAAAAAAAAGTCTGAGTACAATCTACCATCTCTGCCAATTTTACTGAAAGTATGAGGTAAGGTAATGATGCTTATAGCCCAGCCGACCACAAAAGCCACATCAGGGTTGTCACTGCGCTGAGGTCAACTGAAAGTATAAGAGAGAGAGAGAGAGACAGGAATCACGTAGGCAGACAAACCACAACAAAAGAAACCCAAAAGATGTGATTGAGACGAAATGAACGGACATCCTAATTCAATGCACCATGTGATACGTACAGGATAGTCAAAGGCAGGGGAGGTTTCTCGAGAAGTTCCATGGTTGTGGAGGGCATGGTACTCCAAGATCTGCATGGGAAGATCTGAGGGTGACAAAGCACCCAGGGAGTACTTCCGAACCCATTTCCCTACACACACACACACACACACACACACACACACACACACACACACACACACACACACACACACACACACACACACACACACACACACACACACATGCACAAACATGATAAGGAACATGTTGTTTATAGCCTGCCAACCCGTAGACGATAAATGAAAGCTGCAAAAAAAGTTTATAATTAGAAGAGGAACGGGTCAAAAGGTGAGGATAAGTATGGTAACATTTGTCTCCCATGTTCTTTGCTACTTATAAAACAATCATGAATATCTACACATATATAACCATATAAAACTCAAGGTTATATCCACACTTGCCCATAAAAGAAGACAATTGAAAGCAGCTCTCTGAACTATACCTTCAACTTTCTTCCATCTACAGATCATCTTATAAAACAATAATGAATATCTACACATATATAACCATATAAAACTCAAGGTTATATCCACACTTACCCATATAAAAGAAGACAGATTGAAAGCAGCTCTCTGAACTATACCTTCAACTTTCTTCCATCTACAGATCATCTTCTCTTGGAACGTAAATGTGTATATAACCTAATTCAGTTTATTTTAATTGTGTTCTTTTCTTTCTTTCAAGTTTATTTCATAACTTATATTTAAACTCGTAAAACCCTACTTTCCCAAAACATATTAAAAAAAAAATCGATATCAGACAAACTTTTTTCCTTTTGTTCCTTTCTGGACTAACCTGGCTGTTTCAAACAACTGACAACCCCCCTTAAAATCATACAAGCATTTGATGACAAGCTATCAAGCATTTGATGACAAGCTATCATGAAACAGACAAAGAACAAAAAAAAACAACTAAACACACGCACACACACACACACACACACACACACACCCGGATGACAGGTATTATGAAAGAACATCAGAAACATTCTCCTCGCTCCCCCCACCCCCACCCCCCCCCCCCCCCTCCAGTTCACTATCAGTTTCTTATAATCTCACTCACTCTCATGCTCTCTCACTCATTCTCTGTCTCTCTCTCTCTCTCACACACACACACACACACACACACACACGAAGTGGAAGTGAACCAGTACCTGGTGGTTTGCGTATGACCTTGTCATTCAGCATGACAGTGGTGGTGGCGTCGCAGGGCCGTCGAGGGTCATAGGGGTTGAAGGGAATGTTAGCTCCGGTCAGTGTGTTCTTCTTCCAGTCTTCCCACTCATCCTCGGAATAATCAAACTTTGGAACCTCTGTTTTCAGACCGCACATACATCTCTGTTCATGGCTGGGCTCAGGTTTTCACTATATTATCAAAGAACTCTAAATAATCAAACTTTAGAACCTCTGTTTTCAGGACACGCACACTTCTGTTGCAGCTCACATTTTCACCTAGCTGTCAAAAACTCACAGACCTGCCTACCCAAAAATTGTCAATGGTGTACTTTCTCACATAACCAGGTGCATATTTGAAAAACAAACAAAACAAAAAAAAAACAAAAAAAAAAACAGGTATTTTTCATTTTGATTTTGAAGCAGTTTCAATGAATACTAAAATCTAAATCAGTTGAGCACATTTTGTGTTTTCACAAACTGATACGGTTGGGCAGCGCTGACTAGAAATGACATAGAGTACAAACAGTAGAACAGGCACGCAAGAGCAGTCCCTTAAAAAAATATCCGGTGGTAAGAACCCGCAGATTCAGAATTCAGGCAATGTGTCATGTAGTATACAAAACGAAACTTCGCTAGAATATCTGCTTGGTGTATTTTTCATTTGAGAGGTGTATTGTTATATTTTGTGTAAAATGGCGTATAAAATACACCAAAAGCACATGGATAGGCAGGTCTCAACTCTGAATAATCAAACTGTGGAACCTCTGTTTTTGGAACTCACATACATGATATATTCATGGTTGGGTTCAAGTTCTGGCTTTGTTTTGAAAAAACCCTGATATTTTCAGTCTAACTCATCCTCAAAACGATCAAACTGGTTTTTTTTCTTTTCGTTTTCATTTCATCTTGTGTGCTTTGCTCAGTGGTGACTACAGGGATTGATACACCTTACATCCACTTCGATTCCAGACAACTGTCCCCATGAACTTGCCAACATCGACAACTCTTTACGTGAAGCTCATCAAGTGAAGTCATCAAATCAATTGATCCAGCTTAGAGTCCACCACAAGGGCCATCGAAATCAAGGTCTCTACAACAGCATGACATGGAAGACCACTAAAGCTGAGACTTTTTCTGGGTTTTTTTTTTTTTTTTTTTTTTTTTTTTTACACACATTTCATGATAATAAATGGGGATAAAGATGAAGGAATTCATACTTTGTAGTTCTGTTCTGGCCTGAGACTATATGGCGCGACTGCACTCTCTTCCTGTTACAATTTATCCCCATGTCAACCAGACCAAAACCACACAGACATCCAAGGAGTCAGTCAGGGGCAACATTTATGTAGACCCATCCACCTGTGGATGAAACTCAGTTATGCGATTCCATTCATCCCATTACAGCCTATGGCATACAACATAATGATAATACTTATCCTCTGATTTTTTTAGAGTGATCTCGAACAACTGTGGTTGTCTATACTTTGAAAATTTTAGAGTTAAGTTACCTGTTCAAACAAATGCTTTACTCCTTCTCATTAAGAACACTGCCCTCATCAATCAGAATGTCCATGTAAAAGAAGCTAAACCCAATCCTCAATACTGCCTCAGTAACACGTGACTCCCAGTGACTTCCCCTGGTCAAAATGCTACTTCCATTACTTGAGGGTTTTTTTTTTCAGTTTCCTTTCTTCATTTGCATGGGAACATACCCAGACTATGAAGGGCAATGTCACAGCTGAGCAGAAAATAAGGCACTTGTTTGTACTGGTAAGCATAAGACACAAAAAAAAAAAAAAAAAAGAAAAGTGACAAGAAGAGGGACAGGGTGTTGAGGCAGGGAGATCAGAAGAAACAGTGAACCAACATCACCACAGAAAACAAGAAAAACAAAAAGTCACATTCTGCCTCCTTCCAAGGCCCCCAAGTGTTCACAAAACCAAACTCCCCAATCCTACACCATCATCCACCAGCACCCACCTTCCTCCTCGATGCTGAGTCCCCGCAGCACGGCTGTGTCTGTGGTGCTCCATGACGATGCCAGCGCAGGTGGCTCTTCACGCTTCAGAGATGAAGGCAGCTTGGCTGTTCTCTCCAAGCTCCTTAGCCGTCCTCCTCGGTGTCTCTCTGCTCGGGGAAAGGTGTTTGTGCGTCTGGGGTTGACTGCCTTGTTGGCTGCTTTCTCTGTTTCAAAGACACACAATCCATAGAAATGACACACACTGATTTACCTGCTCTTTTAGCTGTCTGAAAGAACCAATACTGATACCTGGTACACATGGATATCTGCTGCTTTTATCACACCTTATGCATAATGTAGCAGACATACTACTGAGCCATGAATCAGCAAGGTAACAATGAAATAAGAGATCCTTAACAGTCCCTGACAATTAAATACAAAAATGTCTGTCACAATTCCTGGCTTAATCTACACACCTTGGATTCTCCAAATGTGGATGCTGACCCTCATCCTCTCCCCAAAAGTAAAAACAGAAAGAAATTTCAAGAACTTTTCAAATACCCTGAATTAAACTATCAATTTGAAAAGAGTTGAGCTTTTCAGCTACCCTGGATTAAACATGAATTTTCAGAGTAGTATTTTTCAGGCACCATGGTTTAATCCATGAATATTCAAAGACTAGTTCTTTTCAGGCATCACCGATTAAACCACTAATTTTCAAAAACCAGACTTTTCAAATAACCTGGATCAAACCACTCCTTTTTCAAACACTTTCAATGCTGTGGAATGGAAATTTCATGCCTAAGGGATTGGCAAGCATGCCCAAGGACCCCATAAACCCGGAATTCTGTAATTGTATCCACATAAACCCTGAATTTTGTGTTTATATCTTGCAAACA
This sequence comes from Conus betulinus, assembly GCA_016801955.1. NCBI lineage: Eukaryota > Metazoa > Mollusca > Gastropoda > Neogastropoda > Conidae > Conus > Conus betulinus. Next base: position 640,196 of record JADBJO010000476.1, on the reverse strand, counting down.
CACTGACACACAAACAGAACAGAACACAGTAACCTCCACTTTGCCTCCATGCAGGGTAGATATCTGAAGGAAGAAAGGAAACTGACCATCAGCACCAAATTTGCCTCCTACCTCTCCTGTCCTGAAGGGTATCAAGAACGCAGGTGTGGATCTCGTTACTATTCCGTCGGAAGCGGAAGCACTTGTGGCGGTAGATTTCCAGCAAATTGGAGTCGCTGCTTGAGTGTGACATCCGCCGGTTGCGGAGCTGCTCACTCTTTTTGATCTTGCTGACAAAATGCTTGCTGGTCGCTGTACAAGAAACATGAAGCTATGTTTTATCCTGGGAAAGGGTCATCTGGAGTGAGTGAGTGAGTGTGTGAATGGGGGGGGGGGGGGGGGGGAGAGTATGTGTGTGCGCGCATGTGTGTGCTTTTGTGCGTGTCCATCCTATTCTGTGGGCAACTCATTACAAATGTGGGGTACATGCGAGTGTGCATTAGCGTGGGGATATGTAACAGTATCTTTGCAATCTGTTATCATATGCTGCTTATGTCTGTTGCCTTGTCTGTTAACTGTTTTGCATTTTGCTACGTGTGTTCAGTGGACTGAGACTGGATTCTTAACTCTCGCTACAATGTCCACATATGCGGACATCCTACCACGAAGCGTTCACTACCAATGTCCGCATATGTGGATTTGTATTTTGAAAATTGCGCTGTCCGCGTGATGTATCAGTTATGAAACTCAAGAAGGGAGATGATTTCTTAGTTATCCCCTACCAACTTTTCATTCATTTGCACTGTGTGTGTAGTGTGGCTCGCTCGCTAGCCGACGAGAACAAAGGGTACCGTCAGTCAGCTCTGCTGCATGTGTGAAAAGATGGCGTCACAACGAAGCGTTCGACACAGTAGGGCTGATGAATTGTTAGTTAGCATTGAAGACGCACATTGAAGGGTCAGATGTCAAACAAGATATCAGCAATTCTTCTGATGAGGATTTTGGCCCCTACAGTGGGGAGAGACAGACATGGATTCCGACACTGAAATGGGCGCTGACAGTGGCGAAGAAGCAGACGAAATTGCGTGAGCACATGGGCCTCAACAACAAGTGTTTGATTTGGATACTGACGCTGAAATGGGAGAAGAAGTCGACGATTTTAGGGCTGTTTTCACTGACAATTGGACTGACACTTCTTACTGATTTTTCCTCTTGATCATCCGTTCACAGGCACACCAGGTTATTGAACGACTGGCCAGTCAACACTCAGCCTTTGCAGTTCTTCGAGTTGTCCATGCATTCCAGACAGGTAGGTAAAGAGAAATTATTACTACATAAATTGTGCTATGTGTAAATGTGTCATCATGTTGTTTTACACAGTAAGTGAGTGCATTTTTTTGCAGTGATCCATTCATGTATCAGTAGACTAGGGGAGAGAGAGGGGGGGGGGGGGGGGGGGGGGGGGGGGGGGGGGGCAGGGGGGGGGGGAGGAGAAGGGAGGGATAAATAAAGGGAATGAGTGATTATATGTACTGAATATAAGTGCATTACTCTGTGTGTGTGTGTGTGTGTGTGTGTGTGTGTGTGTGTGTGTGTGTGTGTGTGTGTGTGTGTGTGTGTGTGTGTGTGTGTGTGTGTGTGTGTGTGTGTGTGTGTGTGTGTGTGTGTGTGTGTGTGTGTTTGAGAGAGAACAGCCACACATGTTCATGTTTTGTAACTCTGTGCATGGGTATGTTTGTGTTTCCAGGCATATTCTTACTGATATTTATTGTGCACAAATCCATGATTTGTGCATTTATAGAATAAACTGTTACCCTAAAGTGATTTAGGTAATCAGTTTATAATGGTGCTGGTATTATATAAAAAATCCAGGTTGGTTCTACTTTGTAGATTGTAAAAGCACCAAACTATGCATCCATACACATGAATGTTTATTACAAACAATGGGATAACAGATACATAAGAAAAAGAAAAAAGCTAAAGCTCATATGATAATTTTTGTGTGTATGGTTGCAGGTCATGTTGCTGTGCTGAGGTGGCAGGACAAAAAAAACCTGACTATGTGCTGACGACAGTGATGCTGCCAACCACCATGATGAGCTTCACAACACGGCACCACCCTGAGAGACAGAAACCAGCAGCAGTACAGGACTACATGGCAGGAGTAGACATGAGTGATCAGCTCATGGCCTACATGCCCTGAAAATAGGAAGACCATGAAGTGGTGGAAGAAGTTTTTTTTTTCATCTTGTGACCTTGACTCTTATTCAGGGGTCTGTTCTCTACAACAAGCATCTTGCAGTCCATGGTTTGCCACTGTGTGTGAAGCTGTGCCCAGGATACAATGTCACTTGCCATGAGCTTTTCCACTCCAGAGAAAAGAATACATGATTCACACCAGTGTTTTGTGCACAGTGAACTTTTTTTTTTTTTCCCGTAAAGACACATTTTTTTTGTATTTTCACATCCTCTATATCACCTGTTTTTGATCCAGTGCTATATCTTCTATGTCTTCAGTGGCTCCAGCTGTGCTAGAATGTGATGTAGAACATTCAGAGCTGCTAAGGAACACTTACTACATGTGTTTCTGAAGGGTGCAAAAGTGCTGAAAAAAGAAAAAAATGAGCCCATGTTCACCACCAAGAGGGTAAGTAAATTACTTTATTTTTTCTTCACATATAGACTAACATGCATTGTATCCACTCACCTAATTTCATGTGTCTGTCTGCTCATCTGTAATTGTGAGAATTTTTTTTTTTCCTACCCCATACAAACCCCGGGTTTTCAGAGATTAGCAAGGGGAAAAAACTCATGGTATGGAGTGAGGTAAGGGGAACTGCTGTTTTAGGAATTATCATTAGTGTTGCTGTTGGTTGATTTCATTAAAAAAAAAAAAATGTTTAGCTGCATGTGAGCAGGATTGGAGGGTTATTTTCACACTAACGATTTCTTTAACGAACACACTTTAACAAGGTCCTCCCACAATAAATGGAGGAGTACTGAGTTCTAAAATCAAACAACAAAACACCACGAGAGCTTCTCTTAGTAATGAGAGAGAAAGTCTCTCACACACACAAAACAAAACCAAGACTTCAAGTCTCATGAAATGGCTCTAAGTACATCATTAAGGAAAACATGAGAGAAGCTCTAGAAACTGTAAGACAATAACCATCACACTGAAATACATCACCAACAAATGTGAAAGAAGCCCCTAGAAACTGAGGGTAAACAACCATCACTCAACAGAGTTATTGGATTCAACCTATTCCTTTCAATGGATAAGTGCTACAAACAATTAAAGCAGCCAACAGCTGTGGAATCACACCATCACCTTGTGCTACTTCACATGATGAAGGTGTCAATGTAAAGCCAGAAACAGATAAAAGCTGCCAGATTCTTAATCATCATCATGCTGGCTTCCAGGCTTTTATTTTCCTTTCATATATACCATGTTCATAGCTGGAACAAAACAGACAAAAATACAATGCACACAAGATTTTTTTTTTTTAAACAGATTCAAAAGGCTTCACATCTCCTCCTTCACATTGAAGTACCCCCCCCCCCCCCCCCCCCCGCCAAAAAAAAAAAAAAAAAAATAATTGTTTCACACACACACACACACACACACACACACACACGCAATCAAATGACTTGTTTAGATGGAGTCGATACATACATGAAGAAGCGTATTCAGGGTCGTTGCCTGCCACAGAGGGCAGGAGCCATTCGGGTCGCAGGTCACAGAGGTCATATCCACTCCACAGCAACGTGCCCACTGAAAATACACACCTCTCTGTCCTTTGACCTGTTCGCCTCTTGGACCCACCATCCTTCACTGCTCACTTGCTGAATGCGCCCTATCTCTTGTTCACATGCCATTCTCCCAACAAACATGCTATGCTTTTGCTACACAGTTTCCTACCCATGTTCCCACTTTGTGTCTTCTCTTTGAAGCACCCTGAGCGACATGACTTCTATGATGCTCATTCTGACCACCCCTTTCAAAGCCACATCCAGGCCCATCCTGTCGCAGTCCAAGCAGTCTGCAGGGTCCTTGCACAATCAGATGATCGTGAGGAATCCCACCAGAGCAGACACTACAATATGCCATTTTAATGGAGCAAGTTCTGGTGCTACAGATGCAGAATATTATACTTGTTAAAACTAACGACCATAAGTGCTTAGTCCCAGGGCCAGCTTGAGTGAGCGTTCTCTAGAGGGCGCCACAAACATCCATTCAACTTGCTGACAGTCAAGACCTGATTTCAACTTATCATACATAGTCTGTTTTTATAGCTGATCATGCCCCGTTTGAGCATTTCTTTACACTGACTCCAATTTCTACTTTTTTTCTAACAGTGCTTGTCAAATGTAGACTGGAATAAACAATGTTTCGCTGTAGAACACAACAGACTGCACAATTAGACACAAAACAATGTTTCTCTGTAGAACACAACAGATGCACTTCACAATGTAGACTGGAAAGAAACAATGCTTCTTAAAAGAATACAACTGAGGCACTTTAAAATGTAGACTCGAATAAACAATGCTCCTTAAAAGAATACAACAGAGGCACTTTACAAATAGCTCTTCAAAGTCTTTTCTTATCACGACAGCCCAGCTAATCACTAAAGGCTTCCTAAGGGAAACCGGGGAAACAAACAGGGAAACAGGAGAATACATCTTTGAATAGTAACAAACTACAGAGATTACAAAAGTGTCAAAGCGTGGGAAGAAGGCATCTGACTGGACATTTCTTGATTGCCAAAGGGAAATCAATTGAACATTCGTTCTCTCTCTCTCTCTCTCTCTCTCTCTCTCTCTCTCTCTCTCTCTCTCACATGCATGCACTCACACACAGAGCCTCTCGAAGTGACACTCACTCTCTCTGTCCTGACCAATGTGGGACAGCAGCATGCCTGTGATGTCATGGGACTCTCCTGCTGCAGACTCAGCTTCAGCTCTGCCTGAACATCATGCATCTCCTGCAACAGGGAACACCACTCTCCCAAAGTCGTTTTTTGTGTCTCCAGGTCAACGATGTACCACACCACTGGGTTTATTTGACATCTCTTCGGCACAGATATTAGTCAAGAAATAACCCTAACGCAGGGCTTCTGATAACACAAAAAATGCATCAGTACGCATTAAAAACGGGCGAGGACCCACTATATGCATGTCAAACGCATTTCCTGGGGACCCCTTGACATCCAGGGACCCCTTGACATTTTGGGGAAGAAACAGATAAGAACACGGGAAACGACAGCATCCAACATCATAACCTCTGACCGTTGTCGTCTCCTACAGTGCAAGAGTAGCTTCCCTTGCTGTTCTTTCCCACAACCCAAATCACTCTCTCACCGGAAAGAGACCCTTTGGCCTGATTCCAAAATGTCTTTGTCAGTGGGTCAAAATCATCGTTGGAAAAAAAAAAAAAAAAAAAAAAGGGGAGCAGAGGAGCGGGATAATGAAGATCGTGAACCCACACCATCGAGTACAACTACATGTGATGACAACACTCCCAATAAGAAAAAGTTTGAGCCTACATTCTGGGTGGGAGAAAGAGTTTTCTGGGCTGGAAATGACGAATTGTCTCAGGAATGAAGTGTTTGTTATGTGTGAAGACTGGTGTGAAAAATACTTTCGTCGGTGGTTGTACGAACTTTCAAAGAAATGCTCTAGTAAGACACGAGTTGACTGCCGACCACAAATCTGCCAGAGCAGCTAATAAAAGGCAAGCTGACATGACCCAATATGTTAAAAGGCCTATGAGAAGATTTCTCAGTGCTGCTTGCTCAGATGGGAGCAGCCCTGATCCTTGCAACAGATGGCTTGCTTGATTTGTGTAACATGGAGTAGGGACCCCTTGAAGTAAGCCTGAGACTCCTTGGAAATCTGAAAAAGGGGTCCATGGGACCCCCCAAAATCTTATCTTAGCAGAAGCCCTGCCTAACGGCACAAATTCAGCCTCCACCTACACTTCTTCTCTCTCAACAATACATTATTTGCTTCAAGCTATACCAAAAACTATGATTCAGACATTATAAGTGGACAACATGAATGTGATTGAAATATTTTCAAGTTAACCTGACAATGACGTAAGTGGCCCGAATGTGGAGTCAGGGTCCATGTCTCGATAACATTTCCCCAGTTCATCTAGCACTCTAAAATTTACCTAGCAGTTTGGTGCTTGTCACATCATCAAAATGCATCAGCAACAGTTAAGTTGTATAGTCAGGTCAGGTAAGGGAAGAGAAGAATGCATCAGTTCACCTGTCGGAGCAGCAGTCGCACCATGTTGGAATCGTCATTTCAGCACAGCACAGTACAGCGGTGTGTTCTCTCCGTGCCCCGTGTTCACGTCCGCCCCAATCTCTATCAGACACTCCGCTCCCTGGGCACAGTGACAGCTCATCCTCAAGGCAAGTTGATTTTTATATACGTGCGACTGTGTTGTAATGACCCCTACTGCATTATCCCTCTATCTGCTCATTACGATTACCTTTCATGCAGTGAAACCAATCTAGTAAAATCTTTCCTGTAAATGTTCCCTCCCTTTAATATTATCCTGGAACAATTTTCGCACTATAATAGATTTATCTACCTTCTGAGATTCCGTCCCTTTAAATAAAGACATCTTTGCAGTGGAAAATTTCTTGGTCTAAACCAGATTTATTTCCAGAGCATGACTCCCATCCATTTGAAACACTTTTTCCCCCCAGAACATTTTTGTCTTTGTCTAAAGTGGATTAATTTTCCAACAAAGTTATTTCAAAACGGAGTGACAGAGGGGTGGAAAATGAAGCAAAATTTAAAACGAGAGGGGGTTATTTACTGCCAAAGACATAGACAAACAAAGTACAGGACAAGCTCTCTCTTTCTAAAATTTCCCAACAAAGATTCTCTCTATTAAAGTTCAGTCTATGTAAGCGTGTATGTGAGTGTGTGTGCATGAGTGTGTGGGTGTAGGTGTATGTGTGTGTACAGTCTCCACTAGTTCTCAGTAGTCCCTTACAGTGATGAAGCCTTTGGAGCAGGCAGCCACCAGCATCCTGGACTTGAGGTCCTGCTCTATGCCGATCACGTACAGGCACTCGCTGGCCAGATACTGCAGACCTGATATCAATCATCTTTCATTACTATGGTGATTGTCATCGCCATCATTTATGGCACTGCAGACCCTGACTACGTTTATCAATGACGTTTTGGTCCATGCCTACAGCAGAACTAACATCATTATTACCTCTGCCCACAAAGGTAACATATTCACCTTCTGCTCTGGATTTTCAGCATGATGATGATGTTAGAAACTACACAACAGATCTGAACAAGCATTGGGTAAAAAGATGGAATGTGGCCTTAAGACAACCCTCTTAAACTCTGCTGCAGATACAAATCACAGCACAGATCCAGGTTCCCCCCACCCCCCCCTTTCTCTCATATTTGACATTTTTGCAAATCTCATGAAAAAAAAAAATCTGGATTTTGATTAAAAAAAGAAAAGCCTTAACAGACCCATTGACGTTTACAAATGTAAAAAAATTTGGTATGAATGTGGATTCCAATCCAGATCCAATGAGCACAATACCATTCATAAGTATGTGAGGGGGAAATGGGGAAGGCACTATTTACTCAGACATTGCACAGTAAAAAATTTAAGTCAAGAAAAACTGCTAGAACCATAAAAAGCCCAACTGAGAAAATGATGTTTAAATCTCATACAAACGCCTTTACTGTACCTGTCACAGTTCTGCAAAAGTATCAAGAGATAGATACCCAATGAATACATGGAACAACTGATAAACACTGTCAAAACACAGTTTGAACTAAACACAACACTAATAATCACTACAAAAAATGCAGACTAAAGAAAAAGATCATCTGACAAACACTTCATAAGACAGACTGAATTAAAAGAACCGCTAAACACTGAAAAAAAAAAACAAACAAACAAAAAAAAAAAAAAAAACGCTTCTTTTCCGTTGGCGGAAGTAGGATGGGCATCACGTGACTGTCTTATTACTGCATTAGCCACAAAAACTTCGGCCTGGCAGAGCTGACTAACTGCCATGGAGTGCTAAGGTCTGACATGGTATAGTATATGATGCCAAAAAACTCAGAGACGGAATTTTAAAAAAAGCTAAACACAGAAAACATAGACTGGACATCCCCCAGAGGATTTGGGGATCACGAAGAGGTGGGAGTAAAACCCCGGGGTTGGGCTGGGAAATCTCCGTGATGGCCCCTTTTTGGAGGAGGTCTAGGACCTCCAGGCGAAGAGCTTCCGCCTGGCCTGGAGGGGGGGGGGGGGGGGGGGGGGGGGGCGCAGGGGGGTCGTTGGGGGGAGGGAGGGGGAGAACGCATGAGGGGAGGGTGTTCGTGGGCCCAAGGTAGGCGAAACCCTGCTATGGTCTGACATGGTAAGTATACTAGCCAAACAGGGAGTATAATAAAAACTCCCCATTTAAATGCTACAAAACAAATGCTGACAGAAAAGAATAACTGACAAACAATGCAATCACACAGACTGAACAATGAGAATTACTGATGTTCACAATAACAATGAGGTTAGGAAACAGAGGCTAACTGACCCTCATCCTCATCAAAGGTCTCCAGAATCTGGAAGAGCATCTCATGGCAGCACTCGTTGACCAGAGCCTCACTCATCATGCTGTACTGGGCACGCGTCTCCCCCTCCAAGCCCCGCTCTGCCAGAATCTGCATGGCTACCACTGCCTGAAGCAACAAGTTGTTGGTTTGCCATCAGTATCATCCTGTATCACATTTTGTGAAAAGAGGTAACATGAAAAGATAGTGGTGCTTCGCTACAGTGGCCTTGAAGATGTTATGAACAAATAATATGTCATTATAGATATGGGTGTTTACAGACAGGCATACTGACCAGCACATTCCTTTTTTAACTTTTATGAGTCACTGCCGCACTATTACGTTTATACCTTTGTACAGAATGTGTTTCGTTCTGCACACATACTACAGGCACATTCTTCTTCAGTGTTGGTGAAATCTGCTTTATATCTTTTACAACTTGCTGTCTTTGTGCTTTTTTTTTTCCACTCCTAGATTTGCCATGACTGTGATTTCTGTTTACCTCTTTTCATTTAAGGCTGCAACATGATCTTCCTGCGATCCTTTTTGTTTTCATGTGACAAGAGGCACCATGCCACAATGCTTTGATCACAACACTGCGCCATCAAAATTCGGAACAGATTTCTGTTCACAAATTGTGCTACCATTTAGAAACAAATTATGGAATAGTGTTTTGTATTAGTTTCCATGATTTTCCAGTTTACATTTCACCAAAACTCCATTTCCCATCACATCAAAATAACCCCAAACAAGCTATAAATTCCCAATGTGTTTCTTTCCCTCCAGTCTTCCAATGGTCAAAACAGCAATGCAAAACTTTTGTTCCTGAATTATAGAGGAATGCCGACGTTTATTTCCTCACCTCCTTCTGGATGCCGACGTCACTGGGGAAGTGGACCATGGCGGCCTTGATGATCTCCGTGACATCGCTGCAGGTGATCTGGGACTGCAGGAGTCTGGGGTCCACCAGCACCTGGATGGCCATCAGTCCCTTCTTCTGGATGTCTGCAACATGCACCTGGCTGTTGGCACAAACATCACTGCCCTCTCACATCCTCATTCTCCTTATCATCACCAACTTGTTATGATAGGCAGAATTTTTTTTTTTTTTTTTAACAGGTTCTTGGGCAGTTGTTGGTCTCTACAGATTCTCTTCTGTAACATGCAATAAGGTAGAGGTTTTGCGACCAGGCAAATCATGAGCTATCTTTCCAGTGACTGTTTGGTCTGCATCTGCACCACCCATCCAGAAGGGTGGGGAGTCATGGCTGATTGATTACAAGCCTATATAGCAGGTGTGATTACAAGCCTATAGCAGGTGTGATTACAAGCCTATAGCAGGTGTGATTACAAGCCTATAGCAGGAGTGATTACAAAGCACGATGAAACTCTGCTTTACAGTCAGTATTGCATAACTAAGAGATCCAAGAAAGACTGATGACCGTTGAACCTGGTTATTTTTTTTTTTTCCTTTCTGTTGTCCATCTAACTGGTAACATTAAGGTAGAAGTAAACACACACAGACACTATCACAACAGCGAGTCTCGTGATGCATCTCTGGACAACTCTCTGTCACCACACACCAGTACATATGAGTACTAGTGAAAATGATCTAGCTCACAACGCGTTAGTGTGATGCAGAACAAACCGAATTATTTCACAACATATCATAAATCATCTCAACATCATTCTGTGTCACTGATCACACACTGATGGAGGTCGATGACAACACACACTGTAACTGTTGACCCACACCCAACAGCTCAGCATCTGACACACACAACCTTAGGAGAATGCACAGCAATTTCTCTTCCATGAATGCAACATACAAACGGCAATAAGCCGGTACATATGTCATCATCACATATACCAGCCATGGTTAAAAGAAAAAACATTTCTACTACACAGCAGTATTTCTCTTAATCTCATATTACCATCAGACCTTGGAGGTGCATTTCAATGTTCAACTCCGCATTCTATACATCAAGTCCTGCAGAAATGACAGTCAGAAATCATGTAGTAGCCAGTTTCTATACTTACTAGTTGGAACGAAAAAAAAATTTTGTGTTCAAGCAAAAATCTAAAGCCAAGATTTCTGATCTCAGAAAAGCATTTTTCAAAGTGATCACAACTCATTTTGCCAATGATTCCAAAAATTGCTGTCTGATCTTCCAGATAGATACTCATTCAACCTGACACAGCCATTACTGTTGCCAGTACAGGACTAGGTAGAAAATGTCCTGCAAATGTACGAACGACATAGCAGATCCCACTGAAACCATCCAACTGACTCATCAGCAGTGCAGTGTCACCTCAGATAAGTTACCTCATGACAACCTGAAACTGCTTCATGCTGGAAGTGAGAATGCTTCACAATGAGTCTGAGTGTCAGTGTGAATGAAAAAGCTGAGCAGTAATAATGCCACTGAAAGACCATAGATGACGGAATTGCTTTCTTCCACTGTGTGGAAGTCTTTTTTGTCTGTGTACAGCAGTTGAAATTCAGTATGTTTAAATCAAGAAGAAGCTGCAACGGAAGCAAAAAAAATTTTAAAAAAAAAATCCATCACCTTTCAGGATTGGAAAAAAAAAAAAACAAAAAAAAACTTCCCTCCGGCTTTCTTGCTTGATGTAACCTCTTCCATCAAAGTCTCCACACTATAACTTTCATTCCCATACCCTCCCTTCCCTCCCCCCCCCCCCTCCTTGCCACCACCCCGTCCCCCTCTCCCTCCCACCTCCAGCCCCATCCTACCCCCAACCCCCTTTCCACTCTTTTCCTTCCCCTCTGTGTGTGTGTCTGTACTCACTGACGCTGTAGGTGAACCTCTTGAGGCACGTCATGATCTTGTTGACGGCGTTCAGGGAGTGGAGAAGTTCTGCGCTCGAGCTGCAACCAGCAGTCAGAGTTGTCACCCTTTCATACAGTTTGTCACAGGGAAGCGAACTACAGGGCACAAGAGGGGCCAAAACCGAGCAAAGGCGGAACAGCAAAATGAGACGACAGAACAAGAAGAAAGACAATACAGGTAAAGACAGGAATGGTTGCTAGATCCATTCACATACGTTTTCCCAATTCACTTCTACTGTGTCTCTTAACTGAACACAATATACAGGTGAGACCATTTTTTTTTTTTCATTTCACTGTTGTGTCACTCACCATTAACAAGTCCCAAAAATCATGTTCTCTACAGCAGAGAAAACAATCAAAACAAACATGAAAACAGCCTAACGGAATGGAATCTTAAAAAGACTTAAAATAATAAAAAAATTAATTGTCTTAAATGTATGTTCTGATCCAATATCCTGTCACTGAACTTCTTGCAATGACTAAATCCCAAAGTCTAGTTCTTCAAAAAGGTAATTCCCCCCCCCCCCCCCTGGAAAATTTAGTATTTTTTGGTTAGTACGGTTAGATCAAGACAGCCGCATCTGACTTGCTTGCAAGGTGTTCGCCAGAATATGAAACTATGGTGTGCAACCACGCTGAAAAAAAATAATGAATTCATCCAATGAAAATAAACTTCCAGTATGCAAATGACCGATAGCAGCATCTTCCCAAGTAGATTTTTTTTTTCATCACTCTTTCAACTCGAGTTCTGACCTGCACCCCCCAGAACAGCCAAAGCCTCTATGGAAGCCTCCTGGAGAACCTCCACCCCAGGGAAGGTGTCCATGGCGGAGAGAATCAGGGCATGGACACGCAGCACAAAGCACTGGTGACGTATCGTGTCTGTGACATCAACAAACCAGGTAAGTCATTCAAATGAACAGCATACACCATAACAGAGTGAAAAGGAAATCATGGAACTGGCACACCTTCTTTTATCCTTTCCTAACATGATTCTGAAATCACGCCACTGTGATATACTTTTCTTCTTTTTTTTTTTTTTTTTTGCATGCTATGAATTTTCTATATGCAGTTAACACACAAATAACTGAAAAAACCAGCACAACCCCTATACATAAATGTGCACATGCACACACACACACACACACATGCACACACACACACACATGCACACACACGCACAAGCACATGCACACACACATGCACATACACACACACACACACACACGCACACACACACACACACACACACACACACACACACACACACACACATACAGAGTCCCCACCTATATCAGCCAGGCAGGCGATGGTGCTGATTGCCTCAGTCTGGACGTCCAGCACAGTGGGGTGTGTGGTGAGGACCTTGGCCAGCAGTCGCAGAACGTCCCCGTCATAGCGAGACAGCACCTCCTTGTGCTGGTCACTGCACAGCCCACAAACATGTGTGGTTAGTTAAAGCCAGAAATGTAATGCAATGTATTTTGATGACACTTCTCTTGAACAGCCTTTTCAACATGCTGACAGCTTCATCTTCAACAACCAAAACTTGTTTCCAGCCACCCAAATAATCCATCTGTGTAGGATTTCCTCCCCAAAAGGGTAAGCCGATATATCTTTTTTTTCTGGACTCACACCCCTTCAGCTGCTACACTGGTGGTAGTTGATGGAATTTTTCCTCTGATTTTATTAACTATGTCACAGAATCATCTCCTGATCTGGAAAATCGATGCTTAAAATTTGTCTTCTTTTCACAGAAGTAATGATTCATGCAAGGGCAGTGCACACATATGAGCACCATTCACAACAGTTGTACATTAGTTTAGCTTGGTAAGTCACTCGCCAGCAATGCAAGATCAGACAGACATGCTGAAGTCAAGATACAGAGCCTTAGATGTGTAATTCCGCTGGACCTGGTTTACGTGTACATCCTACAGTGTGATATAATTTGCTTTGTGCATGCATCCACTTAACTTTTCCCCTACATACCTCTGACATGATGAAACTTAGTCTTCTCTACTGAGCCAATAAAATTCTCTATTCAGGGTATGAGCTGGTCTGGGCAGAAAAATCACACAAATCAATGGATCTAATGGGAATCGAACTCACAAACTTCCTGCCAGGAGAAGGCAGTGCTAACCGCTGTTCCACTCAGCTGCTTTTCTAGTTTTGTTTGGTTTTCTTTTAAAGTATCTGAGCTCAATTTGTTGAGTTCTTTTGATGCTATGAAATACAAGTTTGTACTTACAGAGATGTTACAAAATGGTATTCACATGGCTTATACCACTAGACCAGCTGATCTCAACAGTTGTTTTAAGTTTGTCTGATCTTTGAAAAAAATGAATTGGTTGTTACAGAGACGTTACATAAAGAAAAACCCTTGGTATTTATAAATGGCTTATACCGCTTACTTGGACTGATCCCATGAACAGCATTATTTGCACAGCCTAAAATCTGGCTGACCCAAACAGAAAATTTTAGAACAGAAAATTTCACTTCCCCTTGGTTCGAGTACACTTGACTGTGCTTCTTTTCTACAATTTTTGTGCTCACTTAGCTCACGGCTACCCTTGAAGAAAGCTAGAAATGGCACCTACAGATATTAATACAGGTCTCTGGTATTGGTCTTCATTGCCACAAAGCATGAAGGGTGTGAAATAGACATGGGGAGTTTTTATTATACTCCCTGTTTGGCTAGTATACTTACAATGTCAGACCACAGCATTCAACAGCAGTCAGTCAGCTCTGTCAGGCCGAATTTTTATGGCAAATGCAGTCATAAGACAGTCATGTGACGCCCACCCCACTTCCGCCCATGGGAAGAAGCCGATGTTTGCTTCCCGTACCTCATTCAGCAAGGCCTGTGCGCAAGGTAACCCAAAGAACCTTGGCGCTAGCGGGGAAGTAGGGCGGGCATTAGAGTCTGACATGGTAAGTATACTAGCCAAACAGGGAGTTTAATAAAAACTCCCCATTTGGCGTCATAAACTGTACCATGTCCGACCATAGCAGAATTTAAAGGAATAGGAGGAGGGCAGAGCGCCTAGTGCTTCTTGGGGTTAACCGATATGGCTGCATTAGCCGCCACAAAGGAAATCCCTTTAGAACCGTCAGCCCTGGTCATGCGGATATCCCTTAAATAAAAGTTTATGAAAGGGTTTTCCGAACGCCAGTAGGCTGCCTCCAGGAGATGGTGCAAGGGGACAGAGTGCTGGAACGTTGTGGAAGTGGCCAGTGCTCTGACCTCATGGGCCCCGTGGAGAAAGAACCGGGAGTTCCTTGTACGCCTGGGCATCGACAGATTTTACCATATTGGATAGCCACCTTGAGATAGTGCCAGCCCTGATTCCTTGTTAAGAACTCTGGAAGGAACTTAAGGAAGACAGAGCCAGTGTTGAAGAATGAAAAGTGAAGACACAAGCGAAAGCACGTGTGTACAAACACGAGAAATGTAGTCGCTAAACCACGTGTAGTTCGATGGACTTATTACGATGAGGTGAAGAGGTGAAAGCACGACCGGCGCAAAGAAAGATGGCGGCCGAGACCGGCAAGCGATCGTTGAACGAAGTAGTGGAGTGAGGGGGGGAAAATAAGGCGCAGGAGGGCCGTACATGGGGCAAGGCCATAAGGAGAAGGCGAGCGAGGTCTCGAAAAGCCCAAGGAACTCGAGAGGAGCCAAGGGAAAGCCAAACAAAACTAGCTCATGTGTGTAAAACGCCGATTAAACAAGAACCGGGATAACGATGATCGCAAAAATTAATTAATTGCTAGAAATGCTAGCCCACCAATAGCCTCACATGGCAAGTGTACTAAGGGTTTAGCACAAGCCATAAGTGAAAGAGTCAAGAATGTGAAACACAAGCAATCTTTACACAAAGTCAAAGTATATGCGAGACAGAGCACAAGACTTATCTTGCTTGGCGACAGGCCGAAGTTGAATGAGGTACGGGAAGCGAACATCGGCTTCTTCCGTTGGCGGAAGTGGGGTGGGCGTCATGTGACTGTTTTATGAAGGCATTTGCCACAAAAATTCAGCCTGACAGAGCTGACTGACTGCCGTTGAATGCTATGGTCTGACATGTTACAGTATATGACGCCAAAAGACAACTCACTTGAAAATGCAGAGGCCTCGCACAGCCCGACACGCAGCGCACACGGCTTTGGTGTTGGTCAGGTGACGTCTCATCCCCTCCACAATGGCGATGTAGGTGTTCTTCTCCATCAGTGTGTGACACAGCGCATCTGTTCAACAGGACATGATATCAGATAAACTGAATTACACCTGGTCTTTTAACATGCAGCACTGCAAAATCAAACCACGCACAGGTACCTTAACCAGTTCTGATTTGCTGTCTACTTGAGTTAATGATTGGTTTTGTTCTGATGCTTCAAATGGGTGAACTAGACTCTTCACATTATTCAACAGGTTGCATTACCTTTGTGATAAAGTGTTAAACAAGCCAACTGAGCTCTAAAATAGTGATGTCTGTCATAAAATAATGATCGTAAACATTATCTGTGAAACACATCTGAAGATTTTAACTACAAAATACAACTTCATGCCAGACTGCATTACAAACTATGCATGTTGATAACACTATTATAACACTCAATCAAGTGACCATGCTGCAAAGTAAGCTGTAATGAATGAGAGGCACCATTGTCTGCAGTGAGGTAGAAGATGGCCCCGGCAGCAGCACTGAACAGGTCCGGGTTGTAGTCGTACATCAATATGACCCCCAGGCACAGCGTGTGGATAGGGTCTCTGAAAGACAACCACAACACTTTCTTGGGGTTGTCTGCATTTAGGTTGATGTGAAACGCCCATCTAACTTTGTCAACACACACACACACACATACACACAAACGCCTGCGTGTGTATAAATGCACACACACACACACACACACACACACACACACACACACACACACACACACACACATTCATATACACCATAACTGTACAGAAATACTAAAATACATACACACTCATGCATTCACGTATACATGCATGCATACATGCACATGCATGCCCACCCATACCCACATCACACATTCAGATATGTATGTACTCACACATGCATGCAAATCGTATATATGAACAGATATGAAAAGCACAACTCACTTAAATAGTATGTGATCATTTCTGAACACACAACACAACACAACACACAACACACACACACACACACACACACACACACACACACACACACACACACACACACACATACACACACACACATACACACAGAGCACTTACTGTTTCCCCTCAGTGCTTCCCCAATCCAGACATACACATCAGGCTTGCACTCCAGCAGTTTGGACAGAGCTCTGCAAGCCTGCTCCTGCTCACACATCATCAGGTCCACCATAAACACACACACCTTATCTCATCTGAAGTGGCGATCTGATGGTAAACTTCAATAGAACTTAGTACATCTTAACGATGCTTTTCGATCTTGAATATGGTCACACAGAACACAGATTATGACAAAAACAAGTGTAGTTGCTGATGTGCCTGCCAGATTCAGCAGCCACGCTTTTCCTTCCCAGCAGACGTACTGGTTGCCTATGGCAGGCGTACATGATGTTCCCTGCTGCCTTGCCTACCAATGTTGGCATGAAGGAAAATGAAATAAAAAAGCTCAGCCTTCCACAGTATACTCTACGGGAAATGTGTTGATGAATAGTGGGACTTTATCCAGATGCTGTGCTAGAGTTCTGGGCAACCCAAGCATCCTCAAAATAAAGTCTTAGTGCGTTTTTTCCACTGAACCAGGCTGGAATTTCCTGTGCCGGCAAAATTTCATCAGAGGAAGGAATGGTCTTGTGGTTTCTCCCACTAAAAACGGCTCTCTGCATGACCCTTTATAAATTCAAGGTAAGAATGAAATAGGTCTTTATTCATTCGTTATCCCCTGATTTCATGTTGCACAAGAACCAAATCGAACATCCATATGATTATTTTACTATGAAATAGCTCTTTATTCATTCATTATTCCTGATTTCATGTTGCACAAGAACCAAATCGAACGTCCCATATGATTATTTTACTATGAAATAGCTCTTTATTCATTCATTATTCCTGATTTCATGTTGCATAGAAACCAAATCGAACGTCCATATGATTATTTTACTATGAAATAGCTCTTTATTCATTCATTATCCCCTAATTTCATGTTGCACAAGAACCAAATCGAACACCCATATGATTGTTCTACTACTTGTCAGACCCATCTTTTGCAGTCAGCTATGTCCAAATATTCAGGGCTGTTGATTCAAAACATACCACAGACAAATATCTGCTGTTTCCAATTATTCCTTACACAAAATCTTTCGTTTTTGTCTAGCTATTTCAGGAAAACTTTCAGAGTTTGCAAAACAAACAGTTCACCAGGGACTGAAAGCTGCGCTCAAGTTTTCCTCACAAAGAAATCGTACCATGTGCACTGCCCACAACTGAACAGCAGTAGCCTCAGTATGACTGGCACGATGAGAAATCTTAGAAGACCTGGGAAATGTAAATAGGATATAATGACAAATAAAGAAAGCAGCAAGTATAAATCATAAATAAGGAAAGGAAACCTTACAATTACAAACCCATAACTCCAAAATTACTCTGCTTTCAAAACATTCGCTGGGCACAGATGCAGACAATAGTCACCCAGAACACTGAAACTTCCAAAGAAAAGGAAGCTGAGAAGGCTTGCCTTAGTACCCAGAGCTGACACGTGCACACAGCAATAACTGAAGAACAGCACAAACACTATTTAACACTGATTCAAGACTAGCCAATGACTTGCGGTATTGAACACTGCCAAACAGACTGCAGAGAACTTTTGTGTCATCAATATTCTTATGAAAAAAAAACAGGTGGGTCTGGCACTATCACTGATGAGACTTGATGCTCTTTAGAAATAGCAGGCACAAAGTTGTTGATATGTCTGCAGATCAGTTAAACATACGGTTTCAGTTTCATCAAGGAGGCATCACTGCATATGGACTAGTCCATATACACCACACCACATCAGCCAGGTTTTGAGACCACAATACGCACGATTTAAAGCTGATGGATAAATGAATAAATGACTAAGATGAGAGAATTAAACAAGAGGGTCTCGTGGCTATGACTTTGTAGATGTCTGACCTGCACACTAACCCAATGTACTGGTCAGACCTTGAGATACAGTAACATCCAACACAGAACACCCACCTGCACGTCTTCGCGGGCCATCTGGCGCGCCATGGCCAAGTAGATGACCTTGAGCCACTGGCACCCATAATCCTCCTCCCCGCCGGGGCCCAACATCTCCTCCTGGGACTGAAGAACCTCTCTCCGCTGGAATCAAAGTCAGAGGAGCTCCCCTGTATTTAATGTCAGCTTCTTCCACCAATAATTATGCTACTGTAGAAAGATGGTGACTATAGACTAAACAAGGGCATTGCTGTCACGCATTTTCTGTAGATACTATGAGGATTTCTGAAAACTTCACACAGTTCCCAAACAAAAAGTGTGTGACAAGGCATCTTCTTGAACAGACCATATTTACAATGCTATTGATCCGATCTGATCACTGACAAATACATGCTATAATCTGCAAGTACTCATCATCAGTTCCAAAGAACAAATATTCTACATGGAACTGACTGAAAGATTGGAGGGGGTTGGCAGTTTACTGAAACACATCAACCACGACCACCAGATCTGAAGCCAATGTCCGAGAGAAACTTTCACAGTTACTAGTGATTTACTGGACTGATCTCTACCTTTATTACATGCTTCTGTTAGTGACATAAAGAATAGCTGCAGACAACTATGTGTTGTGTGTACACCTGTGTGGGAGAGGCAGAGATAAGGCTGGAGAGTTAGTTATTGCACAAGTTTGGTTTCATTCCTTTCATCCACCATGAACACTGGAACATTCCGTCGTCCCTTGAACCCAACCTTTCACCCTCTTTCACCAAACCCCTACCGGTCAAGGTGAAGATGGTCAGACCGTGCAGCTGAATCTCGGCACTCTCCGACTTGGACATCATCTCTGGCACCAGGATCTCCATGATCACATTCTTCTGCACCAGCTCCCTGACCACCATGTCTAAAAAAAAAAAAAAAACATGGACACCACTGTCAAGGCTGTCGACCTTCCGACATTGTCACTTCTGACAGCAAGGTCGTCTTCTTTTTGCTGTTTGCTAGAGTCTGAAAACATGGGCACTTTCTACAAGGTTAACCTTTGAATATGGTCACACTGCACTGCGATGCATGCACTTCAGTGTAAACATGACCAGCACAGTAATGATTCAGCATCCATTCTGGAATAAAAGCGCATCAATATGGTATGAAGTCCTAGGGTATGCTGGGATATAATTCCCATCAGATGTGAAGCTGTATTACATCACAGGTGTCAAACATTTGGAAGTAATGGGATTTTCTTTTCATTTTTTCCCCTATTTCGCTGTCACTGTTCTCAGTGGCATAAGAACTGCGCTGTTCATTCCCACTCCTCAATACACTGCTGCACCCAATTCTTTAAACTCCCATTGAGCAGGAACACAACACCAGTCCTGCAGTGGATTCCCTCCCACTGTGATATTGCAGGAAATGAAGAGGCAGACATACTCTCCAGACCATAGCATTAAACGGCTGTCAGTCAGCTCTGTCAGGCCGAAGTTTTGTGGCAAATGCAGTCATAAGATAGTCACGTGACGCCCACCCTACTTCCGCCTACGGAAGATGCCGAAGATTGTGTACTGTCCCGTCATTCAACGAGGCCTGCGCGCAAGGCAACCCCAGGGAACCTTGGCGCTAGCGGGGAAGGTAGGGCGGGCATTAGAGTCTGACATGGTAAGTATACTTAGCCAAACAGGGAGTATAATACAAACTCCCCCATTTTGGCGTCGTATACTATACCATGTCAGACCATAGCAGAATTTAAAGGAATAGGAGGAGGGCTGAGCGCCCTAATGGTTCCTGGGTTAACTGTTATGGCTGCATTGGCCGCCACAAATGAAACCCCTTAGAACCATCAGCCCTGGTCATGCGGATGTCCCTTAGATAAAAGTTTATGAAAGGGTTCTCCGAACGCCAGTAGGCTGCCTCCAGGAGATGGCGCACGGGGACAGAGTGCTGGAACGCTGTGGACGTGGCCAGCGCTCTGACCTCGTGGGCTCGAGGGGAAAGGGCTGGGAGGTCTTTGTGGGCCTGGGCATAGGCAGATTTGATAGTATTGGATAGCCACCTAGAAATCGAGCCCGCCGAGATGTCTTTTGCTTGCTGTTGGGGTAGATGGAAATAAGGAGGCTTCTCTGAGAGGAACGCCTGGGGCGGGAACGCTCCCAGTAGTATCTGAGGCACCTAGAGGGACACAGGTCCATGTCCCCGCCGCCCTTCGCTGCCTAAGATATCCGCTAGGGAGCGGATAACCAGGGAAGGAGAGGACGTGCCTGGTTCCTGGTTCTTCGCTAAGAACCGGCAGGAACTTAAGCGAGACCGAGCCGTCTCTGTGAAAGGCGATGTCCCGAGGGTCACCACTGAGGGCATGAATCCCACTTCTCTCCTGGCTGAGGCCAGGGAGAGAAGGAAGGTGGTCTTGAAGGAGAGAATGTCAAAGGGAATAGCGCGGAGGGGCTCGAAAGGGGGTTTTCTGAGGGAGTCAAGAACCAAAAGAGGTCCCACATGGGAGAGCGCGCCTAGGGGACTGAGCTTCCCGTAGGGCCACCCCCCGAGATAGTTCTCTGAGAAGTCATTGTCGAATGATGGGCCGCCCAACTGACGGATGGTGGTGCATACGGCCGATCTGTAGCCCCGAATGGAACTAGCAGAGGGCTTTCGAGAGGACGAAAGATGGGATAGGAAATTGCCTATCTGGATGTTGGAGGGGAGGAGGTAGGGGACCGAGTTAGCCGTGCACCATGTGACCCATCTCTCCCATCGGTAATTGTAGAGGGACTCGGTGCTGGTCCTACGCGAGGCCAAGGCCAAGTCCCGTAATCACTGCGATGATGCCCCGCTTCTGTCAGGGTATCTAGGACAGACCGGGGTCTGTCCGCGGGGGGGGCGGGGACCGGTGGTCGCAATTTGGTTGGCATATCAGCCAAGCGTGTAGGCGAAGCATCTGGGGGGTGGAGTGAGGGAGGGCCCGAGCGAGGTTGTCTGAGCAAGTCCCGAGGGGCTAGCTGGAGAGGGGGAACGTGAGTTTAGGGACCTGAGGTCTGGGAACCACAACTGGGCCGGCCACCACGGGGTTATAAGGATGAGTTTGGGTCTCTCCAGCCTGGCCTTCCTGATCACTTTGTGAAGTATTGGGAAGGGGGAAGGGTGTACGCGATGAGTCCCGTCCAGGGGAGGGAGAGCGCATCGACTGCGTACGCTCGGAGATCCAGGACGGGAGAGACATACATGGGAAGGCGATGGTTGAAGCGGGTCGCCAAGAGGTCGACCATGGGCTTGAACCAGTGCTCCCATACTGTGGTTAGCGTCAGCTTGTTCAGGGTCCACTCTGTGTGCAGAAGGATCCCTGAGCGGCTGAGAGAGTCTGCCAGGATGTTGTGTCCCTGCTGTATGTCTCGCACGGAGGGTGTTCCCCCGTGCGTGGCACCAGCGAAGGAGGGCCTCTGTCCGTAGGAGAGGCCGATGGAGTGAGCCCCCCCCCCCCCCCCCCCTTTGTTGATGTAATGGGCTACCAACGTGTTGTCCGTGAGGAGGAGAACCAGTTGGGCGAGATTAGGTGTTGGAAGTGGAGGAAGGCCAGCCTGACCGCTTCCAATTCTAATATCTTGATGTGGAGGCGTGCCATCTGTGCGTCCCACACCCCCGAGGCATGACTGTCCCCCAAGTGGGCCCCCCAGCCCGAGTTGGAGGCGTCCGTGTACAGTTTGAGGGACTGAGTTGGGAGAGAGATTGGAACGCGGTGGTCAAAGTGGACGGATTGAGCCATTCGTCCGTGGCGCCAGAGAACCAGTGGCCGTGGGGAAATGGTCAGGGCCCAGCGGTCCGAGGTCTGGGACCGCCGACGACGACGGAACTCCCTCTGCAGCTGGGGTTTGGGGGACCCGACCTAGCGGATGAGGGCTGAAAGGGACTTCATCATCCCTAAGAGGCGAAAGAAGAGGTCCACTATCCCAGCGGACCTCTCTGGGGTCGGGGCGACCTTCATGGCAATCGTGTCGAAACTCATGCCCAGGAAAGAGAACCTCTGACTGGGGATGAGTTCGCATCTGAGGGGTTGGTTACAAAACCCAGGGTGGAAACAGAGCCTGAGGAGGCGCGGTGTGGGCTCAGCACTGAGCCCGGGAGGAGGCCAGGACAAGCCAGTCGTCGAGGTACACCAGGAGGCGCATGTCCTCCTGTCTGGCTAGGGCGGCCATCTCCTTGACAACCTTCGTGAAGAGGAAGGGTGCCAGGGAGAGACCAAAGGGGAGAGCTTTGAACCGGAACACCCGACCCTGCCAGACGAACCGGAGGTAACGTCTGTGAGCCGGGTAAAGGAGGATCTGGAAGTACGCATCCTTCAGATCTATGGAGGTGGCCCAATCTAGGTGGTGGATGGAGTCCCTGATCTGGGAGGGCGGGGAGAGAGGTCGAGGATGGGCCTCCATCTCCCCGAGGGTTTGGGGATCACGAACAGGTGGGAGTAAAACCCGGGGTTGGGCCTGGTGGGCGGGTTGTTCCTGTTCCGTGCCCACCGCGGGTGTGTCCCCTAGTCACTGGAGAGGGCGTGCCTGTTGGCCGAACCGAAAATGGAGTTGCTGGCGAGGTTTCGATTTCGACCTCTGCGAATCTAGAGGGCGCTTAGCCGGCCGGCGTTGGGAGATGGGGCTTGTCGGGGATACGGTGTGGGCCCGATGGACCTGGGGTAAGACCAATAGGGGGGCCTGGAAGGGCGTGGCTGAGGCCGGGGGGCAAAGACGCCGCCTGCATGCGTTTCTCGACCGAAAGGGACATATCCGAGGTGGAGTACTCGCCAAAGTGCGAGTGATCCTGGCCCGGGACACACCGAAGGGAAGCCTTGAGTGCCGGGGAGTGAAGAGCGTGAAAGCACCGCGTTCTGGCCACTAGCAGGCAATAGAAGTGGCTTGTTGCTGCGCTGTCCGCCGCAGCCGACAAGTGATGCGATATCCTGTTGACTAGGTGTCGCATAAAGGGATCGCTGAATAAGCGAGATTCGTCCTCATGGTGTGGTTCGGAGGTATTGTCCGAAGGCACTGGGACGGCGCCGTCATCCCCAGGCCAGAGTACCTCCGCCCTCTGCAAGAGCATGGTAAGGTAGGCATGCCCTGCAATGATGTGTAAGATGCCCATCCGGGCTACTCGGTCCCAGTCCTTTAATGCTTTAAAGGAGATGGTGCCCGAAGTAGGGGGGCCCGGTTGGGCATCAGGCGACAATCAGACTGGGAGATGGCCCACTCCCTGGTCGCCGGATTGTCTGCAAAGAGGGAGGTCACTGGGTGCTTCCTGGGGGTCCCGGGAGGGAGCCGAAGGGGGGTCGCATTGGGCGCCGGGGGAAGGTCTTGACCCGGCGGGGGGACGGCGTCTGCACCCCTGGCGCGGATTGCCGGACTCTCCCACAGCGAAGTGAGGGACTGAGGAGCGACGAGCCTGAGTTTGCGTTGGGCTGGGGGGGGCCCGACGATGTCAGGGAAGGCCAAGATATCGGCAGAGGGAGGGGCTTCCCTCGACTCCAAGTCCGGTCGAAACCGGTCAATGGTGCGGATATCGTAAAGGGATGAGAAGAGGTCCTCATCGTCGTCGTCCTCGGGTGTGGGGAGTCGAATTCCTGGGAAGGTAGGTCCTCCTCAGGGGCATCTGCGCGGGGGCGTGCGTGGGGTCCCGCCCTCGTTGGGTGGTGGCGGGGGGGGGGGGGGGGGGGGGGGGGGGGAGGGCGGGCCCCTCGTGGCTCTGTGCTCGGCAGACGGGCTAGGGTGGGTGGGAGAGCCGGACTGCCGATCGGACAGCGCCCGAGGTGGGAGACCAAGGTCGACCCAGGTCTGTGAGATTGGGTGCCACAAGCGACCATATAGCTGTTCCGGTTGGGAGTGGGTGTAAAGTCACTGGTCTCTCTCGGGGGCATAGAGCCACTGGTCCCCGGGGAGATAAGCGGGCTGTGGCGGCCCAGGGTACTGTGCAGGGACTCCCCGGGACCCGGGGTAACCTTGAGCAGCAGAGGGGGGTAGTGTTCGACCATGGTATGTCGTCCCCCCCCGGAGTGCGCTGGGACCCAGGGGAATAGGGCCGGTTACCCGTGGTCCCGCTGGTAGATCCTCCCCCGGAGGAACGGGACCGAGGACGTTGCCCAAAAGGGGGGCGAGTAGGTCGGACCCCCAGCGTCCTGAACCCCTAGGGGAACCTGCGACGGGCGAGCGGGGTAGATCGGCCGTCCTTGTGTATGTTCACAACCGGTGGAGGCACTCGGTGTTCCCATACGCCCAGAGTTATGGTCATGTGCATGGTCTTGCCCTGACGTGGCCATAAAACTGCGTCCGGAGATAACGGGACGCTCCTCGTGCAGGGGTGTTGGCTGCACCTGTGCACGGTGGGGAAAGAGCGTCGTGAGACGGCGAGTCCAGATGGGGGGGGGGGGACGTGGACCCGCGCGTCTCATAAATGCGAGTGACGGGTGGAGGTTCCAGTCCAAAACCGTCACCCGTGCCTGTCCGCGCCCCGGCAAAGGTCCCCGGGGGCCGAGGGTCGCGTGACTGGGCATAGTAAACGGATGTCTGACTATGCGCCGGAAAGCTAGAAGGCAGGGTGGCTGGAGGAGAAGCGGAAATCCCGCTTGGATGCTTAGACTTGAGTGGATCCCTTAAGGGGGGCCTTGCCCTTTGATTTTCTGGGCAGGGTGAACGATAAGCATTTGGAAATAGCAGCCAATGCCCTAGTAGCTTCGAACGAACGGTCGTGCGTCCGGCGGTCGGGTAGAGGAGGGAAAGTCCCGCGTCCCCTTCGCGGGAAGGTCGTCTCCAACTACCGCGGCCGTCCGTTCTCCCGCGGGAACGAAACGGTCTGCTCGGAGTTGGAAACAACTCGTTGGTCCTCCGGGAAAGCGAAAGCGAGCGAACTCTGAACGTCAGAGCTGCTCGGCCCAACCGAGTCCTTCACCATTTTGGGCAATGGCGCCGAGCAAAACCGGAGCACACGATCGTTAACACGACGGTCGATCGAGGAGGGTATACAGGTCGATCGACCGTGCGCACACAATAGCAATATAACACAATGGAAATATAAAAGTAAACAAGCTCGCACAGTGTCAGAAAACGCAGTAGCGATGAACGAAACCGTGCGTGAGCAACGGCAGTGGCGTGAACCAAAAGTGCTGAGTAACGCCACGTGTAACAGCAATGCCGAAGGGCGATGCGATCGCCACGCACACGAAGCGATCGAAAAATGCGGCAAATGAATGGGGGGGGTGTAAACAAGTGTAGGAAGCAAATTCCGAACGACAAACCACGTGTAATAGCGTGGGCTAGAAAGCTGGTGCGACAAGGAATGAAGACCGGCGCAAAACAAGATGGCGACGAAACCGACCCGCGATCGTCGCAGATGAGATAGTGGAATCGTGGTACAAGTAACGGCGAGATAGAAATCGGAATTTAGGGGCGAAAAGGCCGTAAAGGCGAGTGAGAATGCAAGGCCGATGGACAAAGGGAGGCAGAGAAAAACGCGATGGACGTGGCGATGGAAAATGTTGATCAACCTCGAACCGGTTACGCAAATAGACAAGAACGGGAGCACCACGATCGCGAGAAAATTTCAGTAAATAAGGTTAGAATGCTAGCCATCCGATAACCTCACACGTCACGATATAAGCGGAAGCCACAGATAAATGAGTACAGAGTGCAAACACAGCAATCTTTACACAAAGGCAAAGTATAGGTGAGACAGAGAGCACAAGACTTATCTTGCTTGGGCGACAGGCCGAAGTAGAATGACGGGACAGTACACAATCTTCGGCATCTTCCGTAGGCGGAAGTAGGGTGGGCGTCACGTGACTATCTTATGACTGCATTTGCCACAAAACTTCGGCCTGACAGAGCTGACTGACAGCCGTTTAATGCTATGGTCTGACATGGTATAGTATACGACGCGCCACACCTTCAGACAGTGGTACACCCTGGTCAGCACTCGTTACCCACCAACGACGGACGCACACAGTCTGAAGCACAACTACGACATCAGCCCCACATACCCAGAGGTAAGCAACAAACTGAACACGTTCAGCAAAACCGTCACCTTTCAGTTTTAGTATTCTAACAATCCAGCTAGCCATGCAAAACCTTTCCAACACTATCGTCACAGAGGTGAAAAAAAAAAGTCCTGTACACCAACACATCATGACAGATATAACATAAGTATCTACAAAACGCATATCAAAATTACAGCAAGGTGATTGATCCAGAAACAAC
Organism: Conus betulinus; assembly: GCA_016801955.1. Classification (NCBI taxonomy): domain Eukaryota; kingdom Metazoa; phylum Mollusca; class Gastropoda; order Neogastropoda; family Conidae; genus Conus; species Conus betulinus. The sequence goes on along the minus strand of JADBJO010000476.1, from coordinate 613,354 downwards.
CTTACACTCTGTAACAATATCCATCCTGGCTAGCATGATAACTTACTAAATCCTTCGACCAGAGCCGATGAAAGCCAATCAGGAGACAGATCTGTAAAAGATCAAACTGGCCCAAGTGAAGCAGAAAAGACAGCCTTACAAGGCACAGTGGAGAGCTGTTTTTGGCTGATTGCTCAGGGAGGGGAGGATTGGACTGGCCCAGTGGGCGACGTGTCAACCACTTGTTCCAAAGTCAGCGGTTCAATTCCCACTCTGGACAGCCAGACTTGAAGAATTTCTATCTGTGCAGACTCCAGTCTCTGATTAGTCCTCCAGATGAGATTTTGATCCATGGGTCAGTGGTGTAAGTGTGCAAAAAAATTCAACCTACACGGCTGATCAAACTCGGCCTTTCAGTAACGAGTGAAAGTGTGCCAGTGGGATGGATGACATAACAATAAAACATATGCACACTGGTCGTGTTTAGACTCACTCCCCAAAGATGGGACGCAGCTACTTTATACCTTCTAGCCAAGAAACAAAGACAGAGAGACTGACTGACCTTCGCGGTTTATTGGTCTAATATAACATTATTCATACTGAGCATTCAAAAGTGAAACATCCCACTCTGCCTGCAGCTACACCCATTTTGATATGCATCTACATCCTGTTAGATGCACATCTTAACGATCCTGAAACCTTTTTGGCCTTCCATGCGTTATACAAACACAACTGGCACCAAGCGTCCGCAAGACAACAGATACCAGGACATCACTTTTTTAGGAAAAGGACATCCATATTTGTCATCTTTTACCTGCACTCAAGTTTCTTAATGTCATATACAAACCCATGTGAAACAGAAAGAGAGAGAGACACAGACAGAGAGACAGAGAAAGCCAGACTCGTTAAGAAGGGATCAGCAACTACGGTGATGGTAGCTAGCTCATCCTAATAATGTCACATTCCAAACAAAAACAAACAATTCTAAAACAACAACAAAGAAATGAAAAAAAAAAAACCCCTCTCACACCAGCTAGTCTTGTCAAAATCGAACAAACGACTGCTTACGGCAACATACTTTCAGTTAACATTAAAATTCTTTGACACAATCTTTTGCTGGCTATAACTGGTTATTTGGCTCATTTAGCAGTAACAGCTAACATTTACATTGTTTGAAACAATCTTTTACTGGCTACAACTGGTTATTGAGTTCACATAGCAGAGCTGACCTGTGTGAAAGACAGGACGTGCAGGAGCCTGAAGCACTTGAGGACCAGAGTCATGTCACCCGTGTGGTCAAACAGCAGTTCCAGGAACAGGTCCAAATGGTGACGGACAAATTCCTCCTGCAGCACTGTGTCTGGTGAACCATGCAGCGCCCAGTCAGTGCATGAATACAACAACATATTGAGGGAGAAGAGAGACTTTAGGTGCTGTGGTGTTAATCTGAAATACTGGCAACTCTAATGACCCGTACTAATGTGTATGTCCTCATACATGGGCGTATGCTCATTTCCATTCAAGTACACACACACACACACACACACACACACACACACACACACACACACACACACACACACACACACACACACACACACACACACACACACACACACACACACACATACATACACACGTACACACACGCACACATACATACACACACACACACACACACACACAAGTATGCATACATGTACAATACACCATTATTAGCACAATATATAGAACAGTTGCAACAATCAATCCCCTGACTAACCCCAGAATCATGTATTTTCTATTGCTTTTTTTTCACAATATTTTCAACATTCCTTATAATGGCTGAAGTTCATTACTTCTGACTAGGGAACTCTGCTTGTATGTATTCGTACTGGTACACAGCAATGTATGTGTCGCAACAGGTGGTGCTGTGTTCACTCAATTTACATTTGGAATAATCTGCCTATGCCGTAATTAACTCTCACTTTTTCACAAATAAACACAATGTCATCATGGAGCCCCCTTCCCTCTTCCCCCTAACCCACACCCCATTTTCCCATCCCTTAAGAAAAAAAAAAACAAAAAAAAAAAAGAACAGAAATATTTTTGCAAACCATATCAAAGATTTCTGAGGAATGGAACATGAGAAAGCCACAAGGCTTATGCTTGAGCCAGTCCCTATTCTATTATTACGATAACAACGACAAACAAACAAACAAAACTCAGATATACACACCCCCCACAGCCACACTAGCATCTATGGCTGTATGCACCACCATAACATTTGAATCACACACACACACACACACACACATGCACACACACACACACACACACACACATGCGCCTCTCTTTCCACTCCCTCAACTCTCCCCCAAGTCTTCTTTACAAAGCTGTCATCAACCTATTCGGGAACCCAGAAGCAGGGGGGGGAGTTTGACCCCTGACTAGCACCCCTAGACACCCGACTGCTTCACCCAATCAATGGAGGGGTCAAAAAGGAAAACACATTTCAGTCCACCGAGTTGTAGAAACCCATTCTGCCTGGACTTAGCTACATTGTCACCCTAACTCTTAAACAAAAAAAAAAAAAACAAAAAAACAAACAAAAAAAAGATACAAAATCTATATTTTTTTGCTCACAGAGATCTTAGTCAAACTTTCAAATTGTGATTTTTTTTTTCTTCTTCAGAAATAGTGTCATGTTGCATTTTTACCCCATGTTACTGCGCACATGAAGACACTTCTGCCACCAGCATCACATGAATTCTAATTCAGTGGATCCCAGAAGTGGGTTAAAAGCCTTCAGGTGAACGGACATAATGTGGAACAAAACTCTAAACTCTACACCTTGCAGTTGGCAAGCTCGTAATTAATCTGCCTGTAGTGCCATAGTTTAGGAGGAAGTGGGGGGGGGGGGAGAGAGAAAAACAGGGAGGGTGGGGAATTGAAATATAGAAATAGTTGCAGAATACCATCTGAAATATTATTAATTACTACATGTCAAGTGCACACTTTGAATGTGTACGAATGAGCTGTTCACTGTATTATTTGTACAAGCGTTTATGTACGAGTCCCAGTGTGAGTGTGAGTGTGTGTGTGTGTGTGTGTGTGTGTGTGTGCGTGCATGTGTGCATGTGTGTGTGTGTGTTTGTGCATGTTTGTGAGCACGTGTGTGCGCACGCACGTGTGTACATGTGTGTGTGTCCTGCATATATCTTAGATGCTGATTTGTTAAAACTTGTAACGCGCCCTGTAGCCTACATTGTTTGGATGGGCGCTATAGAAATTGTCCTCATTATTATCATTATCATTATCAAATTGCAGACAAACAGTAATACTAGGCTGGTCTGGCATTGGCAGCTATGCCTTCACATCCCTAATGACGGGGATATACTACCCACCTCCTCTGAGGAGGATGGCCAGGCTGACCGTTGTGTGGACCAGCAGATCACAGTGGTCCATGTAGGTGGCCATGTCCTTGGCAATCACCTTCATCAGCTGCTGCTTGTTGTCCAGCGTCAGGTGGATACGTACATCCACTGCACTCAGGTAAAACACCAAAAAACCAACACTGTAAGGTAAGGCAAGGTAATGTTGCTCATGGCCCAGCCGACCACAAAGGGCCATATCTGGGCTGTCACTGCGTTGAAGTCAACTCACAAGTCATAAATAAAAAAACACAAGATGCAAAGCATATAAACATACTCCCAGTTTATCTTGAATACGACGTCACAGTCAAACATGTGTCATAATGTATTTCGTCACTTCAGCTTATGATGCAAAGAAGCTTTGACGTTATTTATGTTTGCATTATCATTTTTTAGATATTTTATGAGGAAAAAAAAACATCTTGGGCTGTTATAGCCGTTAGTAATGGCTATTCTGGTAAAATAAAACATCAGGCATCATCCACGACCCATAACGAACACACCTACAAATTTTCAGAAAGAATGACCCAGAAGTTTTGTCGGGAGTGAGTGAAACACATTTTGACCATGGAAAGACAGACACACAGACAGACACACAGACAGCATTTCTTCATTCCCATTGTAAAGTATTCCTGTTCTATAAGTACTGGGAGTACAAAAACAACAAAACAGACAAAAACAACACTGCGCCAAAGGACGTTTTATATGAGGTGAGGTCAAGAGAGACACAGTAAATAAAAAAAATGTCAACTTCTGCTGCTCCCAGCCTGAAAACAATTTCACGCCCCCCAAACTCCCATCTGATGCTGCTTGTGGCACTCAGTTGCACGGCACAGATGCAGACACTAGGTACACTCAACGAACAAGGAAAACTTTAATAAAACAAGAAAGTTTCAAACTTGTCTATGTATCTCAAGGGCACATGCAAACAGGAACAACAACTGCATTACGTTTTCTTAACCAGGTGATTAGGAATTAAGATATAGAGTAACTTAAGAAGGGAAGGAAGTAGGGTGATTGGAAAGGAGACAGTGGTCTCATATCCCTAGCTATCTCAACCTGCTCCCCCCCCCCCCCCCCCCCTCCCCCTTCCCCCAACCAGCTGCTGTTTGTTGCTCCCACATCCACTGAATATGCACAACGCACATAATTTGAGAGAAGAAGACAGTGAAAGAAATATAAAGACGAAAAAAAAAAAAAAAGAATGAGTACAGGGATCAAGTACGGGGAGAGAGAAATTCAAGGGGAGAGAGAGAGAGAAAGATTCAGAAAGAAATGAGAGAGAGAGAGAGAGAGAGAGAGAGAGAGAGAGAGAGAGAGAGAGAGCTTCAGAGAAACATGACACAGGGAGAGAAGCAAAAACAACATGCATGATGCAACATGATGCAAGGCCAGAGTTCACACACCTGGAGCAAGCAATTTTGCCAGAATCTTCATGCCATGCATTTGCACACTAATGTCAGACGTGTTGTCCTCCACAATCTTTATCAGAAACCTGAAAAAACAGAACCAAAATAAATCCACAGAAATAGATCAAAACCCACCTTTTTTTTATTTATTTATTTATTTTTTTGTCTCTTCCTGCTATCAGTTGATAAATCAGAGATAAAAAAAAAAAACAATCTTTCATTCAATAAAGAAACTTGAGTCAAACAGCCACACACACGTACCCCTCTCTCTCTCTCTTTTACATGCACATACTTAGTAAAGGGGAGGTGGGGGGGGGGGGGGGGGGTAAAGAGAGAGAGCATAACATATGGGTTTCCATACAGGGAAACATTCTAGTACACAAGCACAGAGAATACAGAGTGTTCAGGCCAGACCACATGGATCCATAACAAATTAACTTCCTTTTTTTTTTTCTTCTTTCCTCTTTTCTTTCATTAGACTTTTTTCTTATTCTTCCTCTTTCACCTCATCTTCCAGATGACTTTAAATAACCCATACTGAAACGGCTGTAAAAGCATCCACCATGAATTGGTATATAGCACTGAGGTCTAAACTCTTCATCAAGCCCAAGTATTTACAGTTGGGACCCAGTGTTCCTGCTCATCTCGCTTGCATAACATCCCTAAACAGTCTCATGATGACTGTCATTGTTTCAATGTTTGGACTGTTGTGCTTACTGCATGCACTGGTTTTTCTCTCTCTGTTTTCCTTTCAGGCAACCCAGGCCACGTTCTGGCCATTGAATCAGGAATGAATTCACCTTCTTCCATTTCAATTCTTTTATGTGAAACACTCTAACTTTTACATTCTTTTTGTGTATTTGCTCTGTATATTACAAATGGATGTCCATGGTTCATATTGTACGATGGACATAAATGAATCTTCTTTGTAATGGATTTGGGTCAGCAAGTAAGTCTGTCCAAATGTGGTTTTTTACCATTGTCTACCATTACAAAATATGTAACATTTTATGGCAATAATGACGTAAGACATACACACATGCAGTTATATCATGCACATGCATGTCATTCATGTAAGATGAAAAAGTGAGGCCTAACTGATGTGATTCTGTCCAACTGGGATGTCCCACAAACATCCACAACAGCTGTCAATTGTCAAACAAACAAAGTAAAAATAACTGCACAGCAGATCCAATAAATGTTTCCTTTCCAATATTTCCAGAAAAAAAAAAAATTACAGCACTATATGCATGTGAATCTATACACAATCTCCTTCCCTGCGAAATACATTATCAGCTTCTACAGCCATAGTCCTAGTCTTCATAACTATAAGGCGTTGGGTGTGCTGTTCAGAGTTTTATAGATTACTTATGTACAGTGCACCAGCTGGTTTTGTAAACAGCATTTTGAAAAAAACAAACAACTCAAGTGGTAGAAACAAACAAAAAACAAACAAAACAAAAGCAAAACGCTAAGTAGCAGTGCCTGGCAAGGAGTGTGCAAGACTGTTCCGGCAGCAGAAAGTCAGTCGCAGCAGCTGACCATGTCTCAGGTCACCAGCAATAGCAGCATGGCGAGAAGCAAACTGTATCAGGATCCTTTCCCCCCACTTCTTCTCTTTTAATCATCTACACTGGTGTCAAACGTCAACCTCCTCTCTAGCTTATTGTTCAGCTTCTTGCACCATCTGATCCCATTCCTCTTGCTTGTCATCAATCCTCTTGTCAAACTCAGCAGCAGACGCCACCACAGCCATAGTAAAAAATTGGTTATGGTCATTCACAAGCTGTTGTGTTCAGCTACGTTCCCTTTTCCATGAACGGAACAGGTATTACAATCCAAAAATTGCGCCTACACATCACTGCACTACAGCAGGGGTTGCCGTATTCATTTTCCAGCCTCCCCAAGCATGGGTGTTGCTGTGCACGTGGGAGGCAGAATGAGTAGCATGGGAGTGACGCCACTGAGGATGGGGGAGAAAAAGAGGGCAGTTAGGTCTGAAGTTTTGAACTGAGTAACAGAAAAAAGCCAAAGAAAGCAGAACAGTAGTGGCTCATAAGTGTATTAGTCACATTTTACAAAAACAATTGGAGGTTGACTGCAGCATGTTGACACAACAGGTGAAACAGCAGAAAAGGTAAACTGTCAACTTAGAGGTGGGAATGAAGGTAGGACGTTTCAACACTTACTGTCTTCTTCAGGAGGTGAAGACGCTAAGTGTCAAAACGTCCTAACTCCACCTTTAAGTTGACAATTTACCATTTTCTGCTGTTTCACCTGTATTAGTCATACGGTTGACTTCCTTTATCCCCACAGGGGATCACAGAAACCTCAACGTCACAGGGACGACTCCACCAATGACAAGACAAAGCAACAGCAAGTCATGCAACAGCAAGTCCTCTTTTGGCACCACTGGCACACCGTAGGGGTCAGGCTTACTGGACAGTGTTGGTCTGCTGCATGTCCTCCAGCATGGGCTCACTGACTCCAATGAAACATGACAGCAACTGCAAACCCATCTGAAAATCATCACGCGTATGTCAATATTTCATATCCAGTTAACAGCTGAAAAGACAAGAAAAAAGGTCAACCCCTATTTGCTTATCCTACCTCTCCCCCACCCCCAGCCCCCTCCATCCCTTCCACATCCCTCTCCCCCTCCCAACCACACAGACATTTTCAGGGCTATTGTCTATCAAAAAAAAACAAACCCAAACAAACAACCACAAATAACTTTTAATTATGTACACCAGTTTAAACACAACAGTTACAATGCACATTCTGATGGGACAGAACATGATGACATGCCAGAGGTGTTACCATTCCACTTTACTTATCACCTGCAGATTAACCCCCAAAAGTCTAAAAACATTCATGAAAAACTGGTCATTGAAAACCTAAAAAACCAGAACTGACAATGACCGTGACGTGAAAAGACAGAAAAGGTGAGGTGGACGTTTACCTGTTGAATGTTCAGGTAAGACCTCATATGCTCCATAGTGTCCAGCACTGCAACGTGGGCCATGTTCTGCTCAAACTGACATGGGGCTGCACATGACAGGGAGGTCAGACACACCAGTTACAACACACAATCACTGTCGCTGCTGTGTCGAGATAGATTCTGCTTCACAGCTCACACACACACACTGATTTGAACAAGAACACAGGCCCTCTTTTATACATTTACTCTGTGTGTGTGCATGCGTGCCTGCGTGCGTGTGTGTTTGTGTGTGTGTGTGTGAGAGAGAGAGAGAGAGAGAGAGAGAGAGAGAGAGAGTGTGTGTGTGTGTGTATGTGTGTGTGTGTGTGTGCATGCTCATGCATCTACATGTGTATGTGCATGCATGCGTCTGTATGTATATGTGTGCATGTATGTGTGCACGTACATGTGTGTGTGTGGTGTGTGTCTGTGTCCTGTGTGTGCTTGTGGATGTGTAAGTCTGTATGAGTGTGTGCTAGTGTGTGTATGTGTGTGCGTGGTGTGTGCTTGCGTGTTGCGTGCGTGCATGTGTGCATGCGTGCATGTGTGACACATGAATCTCTTTTATGATCAGTTCCTACACACAAACCCCAACTCTCAGACCTATCAGCCAGTCAAAGACAGAACAAAACTTGGGAGGGGGGGGGGGAAACGCCTGCAGGACTCACAGACAGGGAAGAGCTCCTGCACACGCAGCAGGACCCTGAGCAGCTCGTCATGCTCCCAGGACTGGTGCAGCGTTCGCAGCAGGTGTTCCACTTCCCTCGCCTCCATCATCTGGCTTGAGTTGCCCGGCTTCGGTGACCATCGGCCGCTGTCGTCAGCCTGGTCCATGTCCATCATCCACCCCCGTCACACCCTCCCTCACCTTCACTCCCTTCTGCCTTGCACTGCCTAGCGGCCTTCTGTGGCAATGTGCGAAAAGTTTTGGAGAAAAATGTTGTTGTCATAACTGTGTACATGGCCTGAATAAAATATACTGTTTCATAACAGTTCACATGTTAATCCAAATTACACGCTCAAAGAAAAGTTTTTGAAGGATTCAGTTGAGTATTTTTTTTTCAAACTAAAAAAACTGAGAGATCTGAAAATTTCTTTTCTGGTTTACTTCTTCTTCTGCGTATGCAGGCTGATACTCCTGCAGACACTCCCTGTGTAGACAGGCGAGGATTAATTCCATCTGCCCAACAAAAGTAGTGGAGTTTGGTGTGTATGACCTTTTTTATTCCACCATTAAGGCAGCCATACTCCATCTTTAGGGAATCTGGATACTAAATGTTGGTAATACTGGAAGATGTTTGGGTTTCATATAGCTCATCTGGCTACATATGGTCTTGTTAGGGGGACGGAATTTAAGGTCATGTAAACAAAAAGCAATAATAGGAAACAAAAAGATATAACAATCTACAAAATGGTAGGTCAGATTTTCAACATAATAACTAATCTGAACACATTTTTGAGGGGGGCCACAATTCACCAAATTTTTCACATCCAGTTGAAATGCAAAATTTTTGTCTAAAGCATTCAAATGAACCAAAAATAACTCCACATAAAAACACCCACCCTTCACAATGTTTACAGCCTTAAGGCCTAGCTGCATGAGCTAACAAGAAAAGCTGGCAAGTTATACATCAAAACCACAGAAAAGTGTGACGACTTTCAGGTAATGAAGGCCACAAAGGCAGAAGAACAGTGGATGACACACACACATACTCACACACCACCACATACATTAGTTAAAAAAAAATGTCAAAAAGAGTACCAAGAAAGATAAAATTACATCACAGCCCAAAAACAAAAACAAAAAAAAAAGCAGTGAGAGTGACAGAAAAGATACAATTACTAGCACATAATTTCCAGAATACAAGGATACAGTCTACAATAATAGAGCTTCTGGCATCCCTATGGGGGCTAGCATTTGCAGACAAATCAATTCATTAACTTTGCACAACACTTCATCACATCTGTCTTGGACTGGATTGTATGGGACAGTACATTATAACAATTACTACATGCATTACAAAGTACACAACTTGCAAGATTATCAAAAGACATTTTAAGAAGATCTTTTCTGTCACTTAGGTTTTCAAAAATCGCAACTCGGCTTTGCTCTTCATCACGTTTAATTTTTCAAGCAGTCAAATTAGGTATGGTTGCAATGACAAGTGAAATTTGTTCAACATCACAAACGTTGCTGACTCTCCTTTTCATCATTCTCACTTTCACCTTGTAAAATGGCTCCATCTGGGTCTGAACATGCATGTATGTGAAAAAAAAAAAAAAAAAAAAAAGCATAAAATAATAAAACACCACAGCCGCAACAATATCAAACAAAATAAAAGCTTCAACCATTTATTAGATATTCTACGCACTAAGCAACGACAAAAAAAAGGTAATCCTCAGAGACCGACCACACAAAATGAGAACATCTACAGTGTAATAAACTCCACCTCAAATGTACTGTACACAGTAATGATTTCTAAAATGGCACAAACTTGCACATTTTTTGGTTTCCAGCGCTAGTCTTACCTAAGACAAGTAGAAACCGCGAGTCTGCGATAACCAAACATCAATGGGCAGGGTAGGAATACACACAGAAATCCTTATTTTCCATCACTGGAACTAGATGATCTTGGTACACCTGAACAAAAAAAGCAATCAAGTTTGAGCAAAAATGCATTATTAAATAATTGTTTAACAAAGCATTCAAATAAATTCAATGCACAGTCTGGTAAGTTTATGTCAAAATCTGCAGGAACACAAATGTTTTTGGTATGCCAAACTATGCTGCTGGGTCCAGTTGTTGTTGATATGGCACTGCATTACTGTTCGTGTTAACAAACATTCTAGTCTAAATATTTTTATGTAAACTACACTCAACTGTATTTCCAGAAGTATAAGATGGAGAGAGAGAGTGATAGTTCTTGCAAATCATCTCAAGTCCCAACAAAGACTTCACACCGCAAGCACAGTAACTCCATCACATATGCAGTAACAACAGTAGCAATTTCGTTTCATATTCTGTGTTTATGAAGATCACTTCATAAGCAGCTTCTCTTGTGTCAAATGTTTCAAACATGGCTTGTAAAATACTTCTGAGTGAGTACTTACAGTCATGAACAAGCCACAGCCATGTTTAAAGAAAATCCATATAAGTCAGCAACTGTTTGTTTTAAAGTATGTTCATTAGGAAATGTATGCATACGCTTAAGCGTAAGGCACGTACATATTGAATAAAAGCAATAAATACACTAAACTGATCTGTGTTTTTCAACAAAAAGTATTTATCAATCTCGTAACCATGTGCAGATCCTGCATATAGTATCACATCTGAGCATTATTCAAAAGTACACCCAATTCCTACCAATTACTATCCGCTCAGTAAAACTGTACTCTAACCTTAACATTTAAGACATTCCCCAGCCATCCAAAGATATGATCCAGATGGATACACAATGGAATTCATGATCGATATTGATGTATGATCCACGTGGAACGTAATCCGGCAGCATCTTTATGAGCATATGTCACATGCACTCATCCCACATTGGATTTCTGTTTCTATTTAAAGCAGTAATGGACCAGCTTGCTCTAGCTGCCTGCAGCACTTGAATCATCCATAAAAATTTGCCTCTGGCATTTTCTGATTGTACAATAGCCATTTCAGATTCGCTGCCTGATCTATATTCTAAGCCGAGATAATCTCAAAAACTGTTTACAAGTGATGATACTATCCTTCACGTACAATGGGCAGGAGAAGGGTTTAGAAGACAGTGACCTCATGCTGATTAAAATAGAGAAGAGGACATACAGTTTTCACAGCAGCATAAAATCTACAAGACATACTTGTACAAATCTTTACCTTTCAAGGCAAGATTTATTAGGAGATACTAAAATTCAAGACTATTATCAATACATGTATTATTATATATATATTTAACAAAAAAAAAAAAAAAAGGGGGGGGGGGGGGGGGGGGGGAGGTTTCATAGAAGTACTCTCTCATCATGATCAAGTTTGTTTATGTCTCATCCTGATGTCATAGAGAAACAGTAAATAACTACGGTGGGAAAAAAAAATGGAGGGGAAAGGGGGATGATTCTTCACTATTACAACTGCAAGTACTACTACGATTAGTTGCTTCTGCTAGTATTCTTACAACAATTACAACTTCTACCACACTTTGAAGTATTTCTACAACATCTTCACCAAAAACCAACATAGAACGATTTCTTTACTTCTTTACAGAATGCACAGAATGAAGATCACAAACCACCGACTGCATTCTCGTGAGACACTGCTTCCATCTCCCCCTCTTGTCATACCACGCACGTATTCAGCCGCACTGTACTCCATTTCAATGTTCACGCTTGTTTCACAGCCTGACACAAATATATGCTGAAGCACACATCAGCTCTCCCCCTCTGTCAGATTCGACACGCTCTGAACGTGTCCCTTTGGACAATCCCTGTCAACGAGGCCTTGTGACTAGTCTATAATGCACACTATCCCTTCACGTGAGTCAGCAAAAACATGGTTCACTGATTTTTACAGTGGATCTTCTCCAGGACATCACAATTGTAAATGTGATCCCATCTCCTTTTTTTTTTTTTTTCTTTTTAGTCTGAACACATGAATAATATCCATGGCTACCTCTAATCTCTGACCTAACCTCGTGAATCAGCAGTCTGATCAAGCAATTAAGATTTCTTTTCCTTTTTTTTTTTCTTTTAAGGGGACGGGGGGATGGAGTGAGGGAGGGGGGGGAGAGACTGGCTATATGAATATATATGTACCGTTTCAATTGAATTACTTTCATGCTGCTCATCTCCATTTCCACACTTAGCTATACCCAGATTTGTTTTCTCCTGGTACCAGAATTAGCTGTCCACATTGAACTATCACAATAACCATGGAGTGATCCACTGCCCCAGTGCTACAGACTCACTCTGGCCATGTTCACTGGTGCCTGTTCTGATCAATGGACTCAGCATACAACCAGTTAAGCCATCTACTATTGATCAACTGTTGCTTAAAGTTGCAAGGTCAGCCTTAGTGAGCAGCCCCCTTTGGAGGGAAGACTACCACCACTTTCATCCAACAAGAAATTCCCATGATGAAATCTGGTGACACCATAAACGTTGACAGGAAGCCCTCAAAGGCCAGGAATGAAGAGGGTGAAATTCAAACCAATGTCACCATAACTGAGAAAAATAACAGGCACACACGTTGAGATTTCTTTTTTTTTAAAGAAAACTTTTTCATTATGATGATGAGAATGAGGATGTGATGGAGTTCAATGCAGTCTAAAATGGATGTTCCGTTTGCTTCCTTTCATGATATATTCCAATATCAATTAGGCTCTGGGGATACAGACACCTGCAGTGCTGGCCAGGAAATCTCGGCTATCATCCACAGTGACCTACTGATTATGTACATAAAACATCTCTGTATAGTTCCAGTCTTCTGACATCTCTGGGTAGGAACCATCTGAGACCGAATAATTCCTTACTGATATACTGGTTGTGAAGGGGTTCCAAGAATTAATCTACCAGTCACAGCCTATGGCACTTTTCACTGCATTACAGTCGTCGGTGAAACAGCAATATATATCATGATAATAGTGTTAATACAGTTCAGACAACAAAATAAACTCCATCTTCATTAATGTCAGCCAAGACTCTCAAGCTCCAAATCAACTGATGAACCACAATAACTGACATTTCTGTTGAGCTTAAGTCAGTGTACTGCACATTAAAAAAGAACACTACACACACAATGAAATATATACAAAGAATCATTAATCCACACAGATAATTCAATCTGACAGTTGTGGATTTCACACTGGACTTCTATGTA
>JADBJO010000476.1:474716-589716 GCA_016801955.1 Conus betulinus | reverse complement strand
CCATCAGGGCGGCAGATGAGGATCCCACTTCCTCCATTTTTACAGCTGCATCGGCGGATCCATCGGTGTAGATGTGGGTCCACACAGAGGCGTAGTATTCTGAGTGCAGCATTTTCAGTGTCAGGGACCTGTGGATGTAGTCAGGTTGGTCTCCGTTCTTGGTCACTCCCGAAATGTCAGTGACGACTGTAACATGGTTGGGGGGGGGGGGGGGGGGGGACGTAGAGGAGAGCATAGCCTGATGGATGGAGGGGATCAGAGAGGAGAGCATAGCCTGACGGATGTAGGGGAACACTGAGGAGAGCATAGCCTGACGGATGGAGGGGAACACTGAGGAGAGCATAGCCTGATGGATGGAGGGGAACACTGAGGATAGCATCGCCTGACGGATGGAGGGAAACACTGAGGAGAGCATAACCTGATGGATAGAGGGGAACACTGAGGAGAGTATAGCCTGACGGATGGAGGGGAACACTGAGGAGAGCATAGCCTGATGGATGGAGGGGAACACTGAGGAGAGCATAGCCTGATGGATGGAGGGGAACACTGAGGAGAGCATAGCCTGACAGAGGGGAACACCGAGAGAAGAGCATAGCCTGACTGATAGAGGGGACATTGAGGAGAGCATAGCCTGGTGGATGGAGGGGAACACTGAGGAGAGCATAGCCTGACGGATGGAGGGGAACACTGAGGAGAGCATAGCCTGACGGATGGAGGGGAACACTGAGGAGAGCATAGCCTGACGGATGGAGGGAAACACAGAGGAGAGCATAGCCTGACGGATGGAGGGAAACACAGAGAGGAGAGCATCGCCTGACGGATGGAGGGGAACACTGAGGAGAGCATCGCCTGACGGATGGAGGGGAACACTGAGGAGAGCATCGCCTGACGGATGGAGGGGAACACTGAGGAGAGCATCGCCTGACGGATGGAGGGGAACACTGAGGAGAGCATAGCCTGACGGATGGAGGGGAACACTGAGGAGAGCATAGCCTGACGGATGGAGGGGAACACTGAGGAGAGCATCGCCTGACGGATGGAGGGGAACACTGAGGAGAGCATCGCCTGACGGATGGAGGGGAACACTGAGGAGAGCATCGCCTGACGGATGGAGGGGAACACTGAGGAGAGCATCGCCTGACGGATGGAGGGGAACACTGAGGAGAGCATCGCCTGACGGATGGAGGGGAACACTGAGGAGAGCATCGCCTGACGGATGGAGGGGAACACTGAGGAGAGCATAGCCTGACGGATGGAGGGGAACACAGAGGAGAGCATAGCCTGACGGATGGAGGGGAACACTGAGGAGAGCATAGCCTGACGGATGGAGGGGAACACTGAGGAGAGCATAGCCTGACGGATGGAGGGGAACACTGAGGAGAGCATAGCCTGATGGAGGGGAACACTGAGGAGAGCATAGCCTGACGGATGGAGGGGAACACTGAGGAGAGCATAGCCTGACGGAGGGGAACACTGAGGAGAGCATAGCCTGACGGATGCAGGGGAACACTGAGGAGAGCATAGCCTGACGGAGGGGAACACTGAGGAGAGCATAGCCTGACGGATGGAGGGGAACACTGAGGAGAGCATAGCCTGATAGATAGAGGGGAACACTGAGGAGAGCATAGCCTGATGGATAGAGCGGAACTCTGAGGAGAGCATCGCCTGCTGGAGGGAACACCTGAAGAGAACATAGACCTAGGGTGAAATAGTCCTGAGGGAATCGTAGATCTGAGGGGAACATAAGGAACTGAGAGAAACTCCCGAAGAGAGCAAGGACCTCAATGGGGGAAGAGCACAGACTTGATGGAAGCATAGAACTGACGGAGGGAAACACAGGCTGAGAGAGACCTAAAGATAACATAGACCTGGCCTGAGGAGAACGTCAACTGGAGGAAAGTACAGACCTGAGGGGAATGTAGAGCCAAGGGAAGCATAGACCCGAGGGGAACATAAACCTGGACACATAGACTTTAGGGATTGAAAGACTAAAAACGCTGGGGAGGGGAGGGGGGAGGGGGGCATAGATCTGAAAGGAACATGACCTAATACAAAAATAGACATGGTGGAACATAGTTCTGGTTGCCTATAGTCCTAATGTGAACATAATCCCGATTACAGCATAGTACTGAAGGGAAAATACGACATGACGGGAATCGAGATATGAAGTGAATATAGGTCTGGGGGGAACATAAACCAGTTGAAACACATACACCTGAGCGGAATAGAGTCCTGAGGGGAACATAGACATGAGGGAACAAAGACGTGACAGAAATATAGGCCGCAGGAGAGCGTAGACTGGAGGGAACATAATGGATGTGAGGGGAACAAAGACATGACATGTTATGCGTGCGTTCACATACGGAACCTCGGTTTATAGTCTCATTCGAAGAACTGTGTGGGAAATGGAGTCAGAACCAATGTTAACTCCGAGGGGAAGATCCTCCTGTACCGAAACGGCCCGGCGGAGATTCGCACCCGCTACCCCAAGATTACGAGTCCAGCGCGCGCTCTACCAACTGAGCGATTCCTGCTCCCTTCCGGGTCGCGGTGCATGTGGAGAGTGCAATGCACATCCGTGATACAGCAACATGATAGAAGAACTATATATAGCTCTATCAACATGTCTGGATGTGGTGTTGGATGGATGAGTTGGGCGCGTGTGATGTACCATACAAAGTTGCATTTTACACAAGGATACAGTGATGTTTGTAGCTGGAGCTGTCGTGAGGAGATCTATGGTCATTTCCTCCTCACGACAGCTACAAACAGAAGAGCCTGAAGAGAAATGGCGGCTGCCTCATCACGTCCCCCCAACGACCCCAGCGGTCAAGGCAATAACTGACTGACTGACAGTGATGTGAAATCAGCCGTGTAATGTCGCTCAAGGGAAGCAACTCTATTCCAACGACTTACTAACCAAATCCGATTAGTTCCCTTAGGCCTATAAGATCTCCCTCTCAAAGAAAGAATGTGTTATCATTTTAGCAACTTTAAATGCTGTACAATGAAATTTGACTTGTTGAAAACCCAAAGAACAAAACAATGTCATTATATAATCTAATGACTGTCAATACTATACTAATGTGATTGACTCACTTATAAATGGCATTCACTCATTAAGCTTTTCTTTCACCTGAAAGTAAATCTTTAAACAAGATGCAAAGCATATAAACGTACTCCCAGTTTATCTTGAATACGCATGGGGGGGGGGGGGGGGGTGGGGGGGGGGGGGGGGGGGGCTGAAAACTGTCACAATCAAACATGCGTCATTTGACGTCACTCAAAACGTAATTTTCTAATGCGTCATCGTTACTGAACGTCACCCCCTCCAAAAGATCAGCTGAGATATTCCAAAACCGTTTTGGGCCGTTATAGCCGTTAGCAACAAGTTTTCAGAAAGATCGGCCCAGAAGTTTTGTCAGGAGCTAGTGGAACACATTTTGAACATGGACAGACAGACAGACAGACGCACACACAGACAGCATTTCTTCATTCCCATTCTAAAGTACTCCCTGTGCTATAAGAACTAGGAGTACAAAAAAGGAACACAAAGTATGACGTTAATTACTAATTTGACTGTCGTCTTAGATTATAGGGGCCTACTGTTATGCTGCTTTCTCAGAGTTTGTGCAGATCCACTGTAGCATCAAATCAACAGCCGTTTGGTGGAATCCATCTTCTGTATTGACATGACAACGGATTGATTAACGTAACAACACCAGAGTAGCGTCCCTTGAAAGCCGACGATAGACCATGGAAGCCCGTTCTCAACACTCCTCCACCCTTAGATGAAAGTATGGGGTGATAACTGAACTTGCTTTAGCACAAAGGAAGAAATCAAACGTGAACAAATAAACCTCTCCACCTCGAACTGGTCAAGCCACTTCTACAGCCTGAACAACACATTTTTCTTTTTTTTTTTTTTTTTTTTTTTTTTTTAACTAGCCCAGCTATTTTATGGTTACCTGGACATGAATCTGGCCATTGCTTTTAACTTTTTGAATATCGTGTGCAACACCTTGTTGCCAAATTTTGCTCCAGAGGCCAACAGGCTGAGTCGCACTTTATTTTTATTATATTTCATTTTATCTACTTTTTGACATGCGCGCTGGTGACCTCGTGTTTGAGTGAACCAGTCTTTTAGGAAGAAGAAGAAGTCCACCAAAACCCTTACCTGGGCATACAGATTTCTTCTGACCTGGAATGGACTGCCCATGTCGTGGGGCTCGTGCAAGAGGGCTGGATCAACCTTGGGCTTCCAATGTCAAAATCTCTGTAACTGCCCCCACAGGAATGTCGCCGCCTTGCCTATATTGCATTCGTCAGGTCCATCCTTGAGTACGGCGCTGTGGCATGGGATCCATACACAAAGCAGGACGTCGATCGACTTGAAAAGGTCCAACGACTAGCCGCCTGCTTTATTTGTAACAACTACAGAGACAGGGATCCAGGCTGCGTCACCACCAAATGCTGCTCCCCCTACTATCACCTCTGGAGGACCGCCGAAGACAGCTTCGACTCACTATGCTGAACAAGACTGCCAGCGACCTGGTCCCTGCCATACCAGCTGAAACGTTCCTCACCCCAGCAGATCAAACCAGGCGGAGAATCAAGCAAACCACATTCACAGACTGTATAAGCCAAAACCCCTACGAAGGCAGACCAACAACAACAGTAGAGCCTTCGTTATACAACCCACTGCAACAGAACAATATAGAGGCTCCTTTTTCATTAGAACATCCCTGGAGTGGAACCTCTTGGGCAACCACCACAGTCCAGCAGCAGAATGCCAGTGCCTTCTCCACTGCACTAGGCAGGGTTGAGGCAGCTGTTTTCCACCATTAACCCACCATCACCCCTCCCCCTTCCCTCACACCCCCCTCTGTTTTTTCATCTTTTAAGGTCTTATGCTGCACAACCAGTTGTATTATAGCCATCATTGGCTCCTGCAACTAGCCGCCAACCAACAACTAAAGGCGGAGATCCAGATCCAGAACAAAAACAAACATAACTGTAGAATAATAAAGTTGCATAGATTTAGTCATTTTCTGCTTGACCAGGTGCTTCACCAGCACATCAAAGGTTGTCTAAAACAACTCAATGGGATAGTCAACTCTTTTAGCTCTTCAGTAACTTTGGGACACAAAACCTTGGGCCAGTTTCATAGTCTTTCAAATATGCTGGTTTGTCTCCTTTCTCTCACTGCTGCTTCAGACTGGTTTTCAGTCCCCAAGATACTGGTCATGCTGGTTTTCATTGTCTGACTGATCCTGGACAGAAGGTGGCAGCACAACTGGCTGCACTGAGGTACTGCCTGGCTCCACAGAATCAGACATCCCCTCCATCTCTGGACACACAGGCAAAACTGGACATGGAAAAGAAACCCTTGATGATGATGATCCTGCTGGATAATACCATGAAGCAGCATTTTTCTTCTCTCTTGTACTGTAGTACTGTCTTCCTTGCAGTGTCGTTTCTGGATATGATCAACATGACATCTGACAATATGCCTATTTTCCAGCTGCACAACATAGGAGACTGGACCTGATACCTTGACAATAACTCCAGGAATCCACTTCGCACCATAACCAAATTTCTGCATACTAACTGAACTGCCAACAGCAAATGAACATTCTCGTGACTGTCTGTCATGATCTTCCTCCATTTGTTTCTGTTTCTTCTGAACCTTCCCTGCAGAGTTGGATGCAGAAGGTCCAGTCTAGTCTTCAGTTTCCGCTGAAACAACAGCTCTGCAGGACTTTTTCCTGTGGTTGACTGTGGTGTAATTCTATACTGCAGCAGGAACCTGCATAACTTTGTATGCACACTGTCACCTTCAGTTTTGGCGATGCCGTCTTTGCTGTTCGTACAGCTTGTTCTACATGCCGATTGCTGGATGGGTGGGTGATATGGTGCGGTCTTCACATGGTTGATGCCATTATCCTGCATTAAATCAGAAAACTCCTTTGATGTGAAATTTGTACCACTGTCAGTCTCCAGTGTGTCTGGCAGTCCATGCTGAGCAAACATTTCTTTCGGCTTCCAGATAGTTTCTGATGATGTTGATTGCTTCATGATGGCAACTTCAGTCCACTTGGAGAAGGCATCCACAACAATCAAGAACATTTCCCCCATATATGGCCAGCATAATCCAGTTAGTCTTGTAATATCATTGTTTATCTTGCCTGAAAAAAGACATAAGAGGTCAAAATGCGTTGTGTTTTGTCTTGTGATTTGTTTGCCCACATTGTTGGGCGGAGTCATTATAAATAGTTTTTGAAACTTGTTTAGATTTCCGGCTGCAGTGGCCTCACTTTGCAACTAACTTCACTGAGATGAACCCAAAGAAATGATTTCTGACTGAACTCACTGTGCCATAGGCATGCGCTCCCCTGTTCAGATCAGCTGACAACATCACGTGGAGATCACGCAATGGGACTGACTTCATCATCAGTGGCGGCGCCCAGCACTCCTAAACAGCCGCCTACCGTGTCTCCAAACAACCCGTTGCGACTGGACTTTGACAAGCTGTTTGCTGACATGGAGTTCCGCGCCAAACGTGCAGCTCTGATGAACTACACGAGGCAGAGAGAAGTGTGACAAGAGGTCGGTGGTTCCCGTGCTTGTGTGTATGTGTCTGCACCTGTGTGCATCTGTGAGTTCTTTGTTCATTGCATGTAAAGCACACGTGTCTGTGTAACCTTACTTTCTCTCTTCTGTGTTCCATTTCTGAGGACCGGATGAAAACAGCTATGGTGTGTTTATTCCAACTTTTCCCCCATTAAAAAATCATTGTTTGTTTGTCCCCACCCCCCTGTCTCTCTCTGTCTGTCACACACACACATGGACACATCCACACACGCACACCTAGGCACACACACACGCTGTTCCTGAGCTTGCCCGATGTACGTGTGGCTCAATCCAGATTTTCGTCAAAATGCAATGAAGAGATCTCATGGTAAGGCCATAGCCCTAGATAACGTTTCCAGAAGAATACCCATCCCAAACAAGCTGAAACAGTCTAGACCAATGAGTATTTCAAAACTAAGCCAGACAGAGCTTGCATGATACATCATGCTGCACATGATCAACATAATCAGAACAGATTTCCTGGTTTGATCTCTGGTCTAGCCCTACAAGACAACTGCAACTTGTTTGGATTGAAGATAAACATTTTCAAATGGAAAGATGTTGAATTAGAAACTACACTGCTTAAACTTGGTCTCGGTCTCTCAACTGCCTCTTCTATGAATACGAATATAGTATATGTCGGGCAATGCGATTTACCAAATTATATAAGCTCACATGCGATTGGTAGGAAAAGCTATTGGTATTCACCAAAATGAAACCATGATGGCGATTTTTCAGGCGTGGTACATGCAAGGCTTACACTCATGTGCAGGGCGGATTTCCTGCAGACCGTCTCTGCCATCGTGGGTGCACTGGGGGTCTCTGGGATTGGGGCCAGCGTGGCCAAGACCAAAAAAGTGACAGCCAACTCGGCTGGGGTGGCCGGGATGCTAGCCCTTCCGCTGTCCGGTATCCTACAGTTCCTGGCCAATGGTACGTCCAGTCTGGCCCCGACCTCGGGAGAGAAGGCGCGCCTGCACGTGAAGGCCGGAGCGGGGTGGCAGAGGATTGCACGTGAGACCGGGTCTATCGTGTGCAGCTGAAGTACCTGACTGACGGTGAGGTTGTTTGTTCTCTGTCTGTCTGTCTGTCTGTCTCTCAAGCTTACGATTCAACCAAACATTGATAATGCATCAGTGTGCTGGAATCTAACCAGTAAAAAGACAGGTGTTCTTAAAAGATAATTCTCACATCCTTTTTTCTGGCACCAAACAATAACAAATAGATATTTACCCTAGTGATCTTAAACGTCGTTACTCCAGAACTGCCTAAATGCGTAACATCTTGAACAATCTATTAGGCCCACATACATCTCTGTAGTAAATTCCCACTCAGTAATATTCGGAACCAAATTCCCACTCAGTAATGTTGTCTGGGGGTAACTTTGAACAATCCCTTTCCCCCACCCATCTGAGCAAGCTACTATTCACTGGAGCCAACCCCACATGGAATGGCATAAAACACCAAAGAAAAGCACCTGGCGGGGGGGGGGTGGGGGGGGGGGATCCACGGGTGGGGGGGGGGATCCTCTTCATGTCATCCCGCATTTGTCTCTGGGGGCTAACGTGCATGGCATGGGCAACGGGTCAGTTTGAAGTACCGCATGCACACCTTTGCCTCACACTTTCATTTTACATCGAACCTATTTATATAAGTCTCAAGCACTCAGTATGACGTATAAAGCACATTTCATGGGACCCCCCTAACTGTGCATGTGTGCATATGAGTCAATGTAAAACATCATTTCATGGGAGTCCCTTAACTTGTGCATGTGCTTGAGTCAAAGTTGAGGATGTGTGTGTGTGTGTGTAGTGTGGTGTGTGTGTGTGTGTGTTGTGTGTTACTTTTGGACATGATGTTCTGGCGAGAGAGGGAGGAGGTGGTGGTGAGAACGCTTTGTGAGTGCATGTTATGTATGTTTGCACACTTCCTTTTTGTTCCCCTAAAACATTCATCGTTGGTCAGTTATTATCTGACGTGCTTTTCCTGCATATCGTTGATTTGAGTTCATATTTTTGTTTGCTAGTTAGTTACTGCTTGTCTGTCTCTCACCTGCATTGTATATGTTTGTTTCTTGTTCGTTTGCTCATGTTTTTTGTTAAGAAGCAAACCAAACTACACAGAGAAGACCAAAAAACAGAAGTTTTGCAAAAGAACGCTCATTGTAACACATCCCTGGCATTTGCAGAAGAGGTGCAGTCTCCGGTGGCTGTCAGCCTGGTACCGGAGATGGTGGAGGCCAGTGAAGCCGTCAGCACGATCCTGCCCCATCAAGCGGACACCTACCTCAAATTTGACCACCCGAAACTGTCCGGGACCGCCTGAGCAAGAGGGGATGGTGCTCCTGCGCAAGTAACATGGACATGGATGTGGTTGGAGCAGAAGTGAACGTGGTTGGATGAGGGTCAGGAGTGTGACGGGGTGGGGGTTTGAAGTAAAGGGATGTGGTGTTGAGGGCAAGTCAAGCATTGTTGTGTGTGTGTTGTGTGTGTGTGTGTTGTGGGTGTGGTGTGTGTGTGTGTGACCTTGCCTTGGCCAGTCAATCCTTCCTCCCAAACCAAAACGTTTTCCATGCTCCTCCTACCCTCTCTTGTCTTCCCACTCTGCTCACTGCTCACATGCTTCACACACAATTGTTTTTTTTTTCTCTTTTTTTTTTTTATTTTGCCCATCTGCTAACATTCAGTCTTTTCATTTGTCCCAGGTTCTGCCATAGGGTGTCACATTTAACCTCTTTGTGCCATATGACCCCGTTTCGGTGTATATCTATGCCCCATGTCATGCGCGTTTTTTCCCCCCATACTTCTCACAATCCATTGTGTTCTGTTTTTCTCTTTGTCCTCGCCTTGTTCCCTGTTCCTTACGTCTTGCTTTGCCACCCAGTCCCCCCCCCCAATCCATTGTAGCTTGTTCCATATTCCCCATGTCTTACATTGTCCTTTGTTCTATATATGTCTTCCTTTGGTTCGCTACTCCCCCGTCTTGCTTTGTCGTCCGGTCGTCATGCCATATTCCCCGTGGCTTGTTTTCTGTTCCCCATGTCCCACTTTGTTCGTCGCACATTTCTCTATATTGTTCTTCTCATTGTCACATTCTGCTGTAATAGGCCACATTTCACCGCTTTATGCCGTATCACCCATAGGCACCGCATTTCGCTTTATGTTTTCCTTGGCTTCTTTTATTCCCAGTTCCCCCCGTTTTTGCCTGGTTCACTATTCCCCATTGAAAGTTAAACTATTTCCTTGAGAACCAAAAATTCCCAGTTCCCCGAAGTTTTTGCCGGTAAACTATTCGCCCCTTGGAAGGAATGTACAGATTCGTGAACATAACGTTGCCTCCTTGGCTCGCACAGATTCTTCATGCAAAGGGGGGGGGGGGGGCCATCGATAAAAACAAGATGGGGGGGACCTCGTCAGCTCTGTTTCTCGCTTTCTATCCATCATTGCCCAGTTCTTTTCCTTAATGTGACAGTTTCATTAACTTCCGGTAAGTTCGACGACAATGTTTTCCCAGATGCACTGGTCCGGTAACCGTAGCAAAAAATATCGTTAGTCATTATCATCTCTGTCTTTCGTTAAAAAAAAAAAAACCATAATAACAAATGGCGTTCAAAAGTCTATGCAGTGATTATTCCTTCTATCCAGCGTTCTCAGCAGCAGTGTGGGTGAAGCTCCTCTCTTGGTAAGACAGTTTTCGCTAACTGTTGATGTGTGTGTCGACCATTTCACCTCTTCCACAATGCCTTTCTCCATCAAGTCTTTGATCCCACTGATTTCGCAGCCTCACCGTTTTTCTGTCACTTGCTTTGTGGACTGGGGTCAGGCATCATGTAGTGACTTACAGTCAGTCAGGCAGACAAGAGGTAGACTGTCAGTGGAGCTTTTCCTGTGGTGATTTCATGAACAATGTTGCCACAAATTTGCTACAATCAAATCCTTCTGCCATAGCCAGTGTCTCACAGCTAGTGTACTTCTATGTACCACTCTGTGAATTTTCTTGGAGTTCCAGCAAATAGGAAATGACCTCTCCTTTCTCATTGGCGAGGAAGATGATATAGCCGCCTTGAGTTCCTCCATCCTTCAGGTTGCCAAAAGAAGCATCTGTGTAGACCATCAGTTTCAGTGTTAGTAGATGTTCCATTTTCCCCACCTTTCACATTAGAAGAAAGCTGACAAGCATCAAATGCTACAACAGGACGACTCTGATGAGATATCCAAAATCTGACCAACTTTGGACCTGTATATCTGTTTCTCCTCAGCTGTCATGTTGTCCTGTTTCTGTTTTGTTCTTCTTTTGTCAATGGGTGTGGGTTCCAGAGTGTCTCTATACTTGGTTTGTTGTAGACACACTGTGTGTCCATCAGAGGACAGCTCCATGCCAGTGTATTGAAAAGCTTTGTTTTCTTCCTTACCAACCCCTGAATGTTTTTCTGATTTCTTCAATCACATTCTGTTCAAAGACCTTTGTGCCATCCTCAGATGAAGTCATCCACGTGGCATGCTAAAATGCCAATCACCTCATCTCCAATCATCCAATAGAAGACTGCTGGATCAATTTTTGACATCCTTCGAGTTTTTGCAGAACATCTTTGACCCGTTTGTACCACTGCAGAGAAGCATCATTTAGTCCATACACACATTTCTCTAAATGCCACAACTTTCCTTTGCTGTGAGCTTCTTTCGGTGGCCTCACAAAAATGTCTCTGTCGATTTCTTTTCCTTGCAGAAAGGCTGTCTTAATGTCCATAGAGCATGGGCTCCATTTTCTTTGAGCGAAAATAGAGAGAATCACTCTCAGTGATTCACCTGCACAGTGTGGGGGAATCCTTTTGAATGTTGTTGTTTCCAATTTCATGGAATCCCCTCACCACTAGTCTAGCTATGGGAGTCATTCCTTGTTTAGTTTGTTTCATTGTACATATCCATCTAGTTGAAACACATCTTTGTCCAGTATCTTCCACTTCACTATATACATGATTTCTTTGCCAGCTCTCCATTTCTTCTTGTTTGGCTTTCTCAAAGCAAACTCCTTCTATCATCATGACAGTGTCTTCAGAGCACAATGCCAAGTCACACTGTGCAGATGATACAACAAGTTTGTTGACCTTGGTTAAATCCACTGACATTCTTTCTCCTTTATATTCTTTCGGTTCTGTGCACTCAATGTTGTACCAGTTTTTGTTTCTCCCAGTTGATTTTCCAGCTTTGTTTATTATCTTTGCAGATATGCGCTTTCCATTGTCTTTGTGTTCATATGAAATCATCTGGCCTGTTCTGAGTTTCTTGAAATCAATGTTTTTTTTGTGTTTATTTCATTTGTTTCATTCATTTCATCTGATTCAGTGTCTGATTCTGTATCAAAGTCTGGTAATGTTTCTGTACAGATGCTTGTGAAAGACTGTGAGTTACACTCAGCTTCAGGGTTTGTTTTTCTCTTGTTCTTCTTTCACTGTGTTCTTAAAAAATTAATCTAGTTTGATGTACTCGGACTAGAGTTCCCCATGACGCACAAAAAATCACACTTCCATCTTGTCCTGTCACATTTCTGGTCCTTTCCATTCTTCATTATTTGGGCACTTGTAGTAGACCTTGTCTCCCATCTGATATACATCATATGAGGATCGTGTCTGTGTTCTCAAAAGCTCTTCTCAGTCTCTCTGAACTTTCAGCTTCTGTGAATGCCTTTCTGGCCGCATGCATACCACTGATGTGTTCTCCAACCGTCTTGCTTCTGGTGGTCTCTTCCAGTGCAGGCAACTTGTCATTGACTACAGACGGAAAGTTTGGATTTCTCCCATACACCAGCTGATAGGGACTGATGCCATGGGTGTTGACCATGCTGTTCTTGGCTGCCAGTGCCCTGCACAGTGCTGTCTCCCTATCCAGATCTTTCTTGTCAGACATGATTTTTAGCAGAATGTTGGAAAGGGTTTGGTTGTGACGTTCCATCAGACCATTGCTCCATGGGCTGCTGTAGTTTTCACTTCAATGTTGAAGTTTTCGCACATGTCATGGAATTCGTCATTGCTGAATTCTCTGCCATTGTCACTTATCAGCACTTCTGGTGGGCCATGCACTGCAATCCTTTACTTCATGAAGTTGTGCACTATGACCGATGACTGTTTGCTTCTGATTATTGCAGCAGCACTGAATCTAGTAAACTATTCAATCATGTGAAGGTACCAGACATTTTTGCCAAGCTCATGAAGATCAACAGCCACTGCTTGATTGTAGTCATCTGCCAAAGGCATCCCTACCGATGCTTTTGGCGGCATTTTTCTGTGTCGAGCACATACATCACACTTTTCTACTAACTTTGTAAATCTCTTGAACAAATCTATGTCTTTGACTCCTGCATTCTGCATTAACTTCTTCAGATTCTCTGCTGAAGCATGCCCAAACTGTTTGTGAAGTTTCAGAAGTGATTTTGTTTGTTCTTTTTCATCTAGATTTTCCAAGGTCAGCAGGATTTCACCATCGTTTTGCATAGCTCCTTTGTTTCCGACAATGTCAATGCAATAATGCCAAGTTGAAGTGTAGTTTAGCTCCACAGGTTGTTGAAACATCGTGGCTTTGTCATTGGACATATCCAGAACAGTTCCTGCTTTCTTCAAAGAATCTTTGCTCAGCAAGAGTGGAAGTTCTATATCCACAACTTCTGTTTCAGTGTTACACTTTGTCATGCCAATCTGAGCTGGGATTGTCGCATTCATGTATGAGTGCACTTGAGCACCATCTCCAAAACTGAAAATCTTTGCACTTGCCTTTTTCTTTGATGATTTGCTTTTGATCTTCTTGTAGTCTGTTCACATATTCTTCATACCATTTCTTGCCACAGACAGTTTTGGTACATGCTGTATCAATAACTGCACAGCCCATAAGATTCTGTCATCAGTATCTCATTCTCTGTTCTGTGTTCTTTAGTGAATAATGCCAAGCTGCATTGTTCTTCACATTCTTCATAATATTCAGTGTCAGTGTCTGTCATTCTCACTTCTTCTTTGTGTGGGCATTGTTTGGCCCAGTGAAACACTGACTGGCAAACAGCACACTTTGTTCTCCTTCCATATCTGTCCAGTGGGTTTGAGCCTCTTGGAACTTGTTTTCTTTGGCCATGTTCTTTGATCACTCGAACTAGGTGGATCTGGAAATCTACTTCCTCTGTATCTTGTACTGTTCTTTGTCACAAATGCTGCTTCTTGTTTCACTATGATTTCATCCTCAGCGTTGGCTCCTGAATGACCTCCAAAAAAAATCTTTTCAAAGCAGACTTCATAGAAGAAAATTTCTATCAGATGCTGCAGTCAACACTAACTGTTTTTCTTTTTCTGTCAAACCTGCATTGTCCAATAGTTTGAACGCCAATACTGCATCTGGATCCTCCATCTTGTATTTCTTGCAGATCGTGCATCTTCTTTCATATTCTACAATGTAATCAGCAGCCATTGACATGCTTTGCCCTTTCTTAAATGACTCAAAATCGGAGTTTGAAGAATATGCTAGATCAACTTCATCTTGAAGAAAGAGAGCATCAAGAGCAGTAATTAAAACGTTCATACCATCTCTGGTGTTCCGTTCTGCAGCGTCAATCTCCAAAGCTCTCGCTCGAGCTTGTCCCGTTAGCGATAACATAACTGCTAATGCTTGTTTCTCAGGCTTCATGTCTGTCGCCAGCTTCCAAACTTCAAGTTCATTTTTCCACATCTCATATACTGTGTCGGGTCCTAGACTCGGCAGTATTTTAAGTTTTTTGCGCCATACTTACGCTCTGCTACCATGAAAAGTTAAACTATAAATGTACTTGTAACGTTGCCTCCTCGGCTCGCACAGATTCGTTGACTCTCTCCTCATTGCCGTTTCCTTAGTGCTTCTCTCATTGCCCAGATCTTTCCTTAGTGACAGTTTCATTACTTCCGGTAAGTTCAACGACAATGTTTTCCAAGCACGCACTGTTCTGATACCGTCTATCGTTATCACCCATTCTTAGCTTGTCTTTTATTCCCCATGTCTTAGCTTGTTTTCTATTCCCCATGTTTTCTTAGTCTTTTCTGTTCCCCATGTCTTAACTTGTTTTCTGTTCCCCATGTCTTAACTTGTTTTCTATTCCCCATGTCTTACTTTCTTTTTTCTGTTCCCCATGTCTTACTTTCTTTTCTGTTCCCCATGTCTTAACTTGTTTTCTATTTCCCCATGTCTTACTTGTTTTCTGTTCCCCATGTCTTACTTTCTTTTCTGTTCTCCATGTCTTACTTTCTTTTCTTCCCCATGTCTTACTTTCTTTTCTGTTCCCCATGTCTCACTTTCTTTTCTGTTCTTACTTTCTTTTCTGTCCCCATCTTACTTTCTTTTTTTCTGTTCCCCATGTCTTAACTTCTTGTCTGTTCCCCATGTCTTTACTTTCTTTTCTGTTCCCCATGTCTTACTTTCTTTTCTGTTCCCCATGTCTTACTTTCTTTGTCTTTCTTTTGTTCCCATGTCTTACTTTCTTTTCTGTTCCCCATGTCTTACTTTCTTTTCTGTTCCCCCATGTCTTCTTACTTTCTTGTTTCTCTGTTCCCCATGTCTTACTTTCTTTTCTGTTCCCCATGTCTTACTTTCTCTTACTTTCTTTTCTGTTTTCTTTCTTCCATGTCTTTCTTTTCTGTTCTTCTTCTTTTTTCCCATGTTCTTACTTCTTACTTTCTGTTCTGTTTCCCATGTCTTACTTTCTTTTCTGTTCCCATGTCTTACTTCTTTTCTGTTCTGTCTTACTTTCTGTTTCTGTTCCCCATGTCTTACTTTCTTTTCTTTTCTCTGTTCCCCTGTCTCCACTTTACTTTCTTTTCTGTTCCCCATGTCTTACTTTCTTTTCTGTTCCCCATGTCTTACTTTCTTTTCTGTTCTCTTACTTTCTTTCTGTTCCCCATTGTCTTTACTTTCTTTTGTCTGTTCCCCAGTTCTCCCATATTACCCCATGTCCCCAACTCCCCATGTCTTATTCTTCTTCATCTTCATGTCTTAATTTTTCTGTTCCCCATGTCCCGAGTTTGTTTGTTTGTTTACTTTCATTAGCTCCATGTCTTACCCTTCATGTCTATAATTGTTAGCTGTTCCCCATGTCATTTCCCCCCATGTCCCCCCCATGTCCCCCCCCCATGTCTTACTTTCCCCCCCTAATCCCCAACCCCCCATGTCTTGTCTTCTTCATCCATGTCTTAATTTTTAATGCCCGAGTTTTTTTTTTTTTTATTATTAGCTCCAACCCTTCATATTATAGCTGCTCATTGCCCCCCCCCCCCCCCCCCCCCCCCCCCCCCGGGTGGCTGCTTACATACATACTCCAACAACCCGTCTTTTAGCACATCCAGAAAATCGCAAATTGTGTTGCATCAGTAATGTGCTGTGACCTGTAATTTATTGAAGCAGTCCTGTTATTAAGGTTTTTAATTGTTTAAGTTACTCATTTTACTACCTTGATTTTTTTCCATCTGGCAGTGATTTTCAAGTGCAGTTTTACACGTTTTCAGCTTGACTTGCTCTTGGTTATTGAATCAATGTATGTATCACGGATTATCGGATCAGTATATGCATCACAAGTTATTGAATCAATATATAGATCAGGTGTACGGAAAGCAGTGCTTTTGGAAATGAGCACTGGATGCTAACTTGTATTGAAACTCACGGCGTAGCTGATAGTTGTTAACAGACATGTTAAGGATAATAGTCATGGAAACGAACACGAGGTGGCAAATTTTCAGTGAGAGCTGCTATGTATTGATAGCTTGACAGTGACAACTGAGTTGATGCTGGTGGTGCCAATGATATCGACTGTAGTAACATTTAGGATCAATGCATCGACCGTGTCGATGTCATTTTTTTTTTATAAGGAATCACGAAAATTTTCCCCTGTTTACCTTCCCCTTCCCTATTCATTTACATTCCCATGGAGATTTTTTTAAAAGGAGATATACACCAGAGCACGACCGGCTCATTTTCATTTTGATGGTATTTAACCGGAAATATGTGAGGTAGCTGGGTGGCTATGCATGTGTGTGTGTGTGTGTGTGTGTATGTGTGCATGTGTGCATGTGTGTGTGTGTGTGTGTGTTCACGTGCACACACGTGTGCGTGCATATGTGCATGTGTGCGTGCGTGCATGCATGCGTGCTTGTGTGTATGTGAGTGAGTGAGAAAGGGAGAGAGAAAGAGAGAGAGACTGAGTTCTTTGTTGTTGTTGTTGTAAGGGTGTTGGCTTTTGAGGGTGTCTGTTTAGTAATTAATTGCATGTTCATGCTAGATCTTTATGGAACACTTTTTATCTCTTGACTAAAAAAAAACACAAAAAAGCAAGACAGACATTCCAAACTACTACACAAGTAAGACAAGGCGATTTTTGGTCATCCACAGCGTGTGTGTGTGTGTGTGTGTGTGTGTGTGTGTGTGTGTGTGTAAGTGCATGCATGCCAAAGGTAAAACGTATGGGCCCCTATCAGGATGTCATATCATCTTGCCTTGTCCTTTTTCTTCTTGCTCCAATAACGGAGCACATCACTGTTCCTCACTCCTGGTTCCCCAGTGCCAGGTACTCTGCCTCGTTTTCTCTCTTTCCCTTCTGTCTACATTGTATCTTTCAACTGTGGCATCATGCCGTACGTGCCACGTTTTACCGCTGAATGCCTTATCTCCACGTCTTCCCTTGTTCTCAGTTCTCTCCCCCCGTCTTGCCTTGATACCCAACTCTCCCACTTCTTGCCCTTTCCACCATATTCCAAGAACCTTGCCTCATCTCCCATTGTTGGCATTTTTTGTTAGAATTATTGTCTCCAACCCCTCACATTTCTCTCTCTTCCCCCCCCCCCCCCCCTTCCCCACTCCTTCACCACTGCTCCCCCCCCCCCCCCCCCCCCCCCCCCCCCCAACCTCCATTTCCTCTAACAACATTTCTTCAGCAAGTACAGCAAATCATACGTTGTAGCATTGACAGCGGTTATGATCGTCATCGGCATTCCATTTTGCTATTTTGCTATGATTAGTAGTTTCTTGAAGCAGTCCTGTGTATGATCTTTGTTCATAATTGCTTAAGTTTTTTTTTTTTGTTCCTTATTTGTTTGAATAGCATTTTGCTATGATGAGTAGTTTCTTGAAGCTGTCCTGTTTTTGACTTTTGTTAATAATTGCTTTAGTTGTTTCTTTTATTTGCTTGATTTATTATCTTTGTTCAGCCAATGGCGATTTGCTGAGATTGTTTTACAACTAGAAACACGTAGGCAGCTGGACATACTCTTAGCTATCGAATTTGCGTGGGGTTGGTAATTGTTATTAGGTACTTAATGGCAAGAGTGGAAAACGAAGCCAGGATAGCAGACTTATTATGAGAACCATTATTCATGGGTAGCTGTGGCACCGACAGTACTGTGGTATTCTTTTAAAAGAAATCAGGGACTCTCCCCATTTCATCTCCTTTTGCGCTTTTCCTTAACATTTCGGTGGGGGAGGGATTTTTGTTTGTCTGTTTATGTTTCTGTTTTTTTTGTTCATTTTAAAGATTTTTTTTTTTTTTTTTTTGCTGTTTAAAGATGTATACACCATAGAATAACTGGTTCATTTTCTTTTCCTCCCTCCCTCCTCTCTCTCTCTCCCTCTCCCTCCCCTCTTTCTCTCTCTTTTTGACAGAATGTACCCAGAAGTATGGGGGTCGGGTGGGAAAGGGTGGTGGGTGGTCGTGTGTGTGGATGTCTGTGTGTGCATGCACATGTGTGTGTGTGTGTGTGTGAGAGAGACAGAGAGACAGAGATAGGGAGAGAAAGTATCGTTTTAGGATGTTGGCTGTAGAGGAATCTTCTCAGTTATTAATTACACGTTCATTCATTTTTTTTGTTCCTTAAGGAATACATTTTTTTTAATCTTTGGTGCACAAACAACAGAAATTTAAAACGAACATGCAGGAAATATTGGTTTAATTAGCAAGCAAGACAAAACAAGGCGATATTTGTTTTACTGATCCTGATAGCTCATCAAACAACTTGTGCTCAAGCAAAACAATATTCAGCATCCTTTTATGCATTTCTAGAAGTGAGGCAAATGACTTGAGGGATGTCCTCTCTCTCTCTGTCTCTGTCTCTGTAACATCTTTCTAGAGTTTACTGCCCAATAATTTGCGCTATACAGTAAAAATACTACCACCTAAAAAAGAAAAAAAAAAGAACAGAGAGAGAGAGAGAGAGGCAGAGAGACAGAGAGAGAGAGAGAGAGAGAGAGAGAGAGAGAAAATCATTGTAAATGTACTTGTTCAAGTGTGTTTAAAAGTATTTACCTGTTACTGCTGTGTTCTGATATTCGTGCCAGATGACATTATTTAAAACGCAAACATAGATGGGTGTGTGTATGTCCGTATAAGAGGATTGTCAATTGTTGATTAATTGGTGAGGGTCTGATTGTTTGAGACTTTTGTGCCCTGCAATATCCATCTACGTGTTTATGTCAATCATGTTTTTTCTAACCCGACTTCCAATGATGTTTATTCTGCCCTGATATACCCTGTGCAGTCGGCTGGGCTATATACAACATGAACTGAATTGTGTATATGTATGATTATATTTCCCGCCCTTCCCCTTTCGTGATGTGATTGTAAAATATCACATGCCATATAATTTTAAAAAAAAAAACTCACTGCATTATGAATCTGTCTTTTATATGTGCTTTTTCCGTAAATTTCAGAGTGATTGAAATTAATCGTGAGATTAAAACGATTTTGTATGTTTTTATAGATCTCAGTAGTCATTACATTTAGATTTGTTTGATTTACCTCAATTAACGTTTTTGTTGCTTGCATATATAACCCATGAAACATCAACACATACACACTCACTCACCACCCCCCCCTCCTTTCTCTCACTCTCTCTGTTGTGTGTACACATGCATACATGTGTATATGAGTAGCACCAACAGTGGATGTGTGTGTGTGTGTGTGTGTGTGTGTGTGTGTGTGTGTGTGTGTGAGAGAGAGAGAGAGAGAGAGAGAGAGAGAGAGAGAGAGAGAGAGAGAGAATATGTCCACAACACACACACAAATGTGTGCACATGCACACACACATGCACACATGCAGAGGGTTATTCCCTCTACATTATTGTTCCAAAAATTTTATTTGCATTTGATGTGTTTAGATCATGCATGTATGCATGCGCATGAGAGAGAGAGAGATAGATACAGAGAGAGAGAGAGAGTATGTGAATGGGTGTGCATGCATGTGGGCAAGTGCATGCATACATAAGAAAAAAAAAAAAATAGAATTGCTTACTATACAGGTATTTTACAGATCTTTATACTCATTCAATTATTTGCTGTTGCATTCGAGTTAGGCATGCATAAGAGAGGTGTGTGTGTGTGTGTGTGTGTGTGTGTGTGTGTGTGTG
Source organism: Conus betulinus (assembly GCA_016801955.1). Taxonomy (NCBI): domain Eukaryota; kingdom Metazoa; phylum Mollusca; class Gastropoda; order Neogastropoda; family Conidae; genus Conus; species Conus betulinus. The sequence continues at coordinate 569,692 of JADBJO010000476.1, read as the reverse complement.
TGTGTGTGTGTGTGTGTGTGAGCTGTCATGATAATGTCAGAACTTGGCAGAAAATTCATGGTTTTGAAAGATGTAAATACTTTAAAACAGAAGAATGAATTTTTTTTGTGTATACATTTCAGCATTTTAATGAAATGACCCATTTCATCCAGCAAATGTATTTTATCCCTCTTCAGCACTGTCTCAAAAGCATGTGCCATTTAATATCTACTGATCCGTGGATTTTTTTGCCCTTTTTTTTCCCTATGTACCGTTGAAAAAAAAATCTGCTTTCCATCATTTTTAGATTGTTGCTACACCCAGTCATAAAAACTGTGCCTTTTGATCAACATCAGTTTAGGTTGTTGATCATGCAGTTGTGCCATTCGTATATAATGATCCTGTCCCTATTTTGTATTAACCAAAGCTTAAAAATATGATCGCTCAACATGGTGCAGTGGCGCCAGTTTCATTCATACATATATCGAATCAATCCCTATTTTGTATTAACCAAAACTTAAAATGTGATCAGCTCAACATGATGCAACTGCACCAGCTTCATATAGATAGATAGATAGAGATGGATGATACAGATAATACATATGTATGTACGCACATACATATATACATGCGTACCAGTTGTGCCATTTGTATATAATGATCCTGTCCCTATTTTGTATTAACCAAAGCTTAAAATATGATCGGCTGAACATGGTGCAGTGGTGCCAGTTTCATTCATACGTATCGACTCAATCCTTATTTCTATTAACCAAAGCTTAGAATATGATCAGCTCAACATGATGTGGTTGCGTTGGCTTCATTCATTATCATTGACCCGATCCCTATTTTCTGTTAACCACAGCTTAAATGTGATCAGCTCAAAATTCATAAGCTCAAGATGAAATGTTTCCCCCCATCCCCACAACCCTCCATTAGCCCGTCCCCCACCTCCTTTTTCTTTCCCACCACACTTCTCCTTCCTTCCCTCTTCTTCCTTATCATGCCCTGAATGTTTATATACAGCTGTGAATTCTTTCCTTTTTGTGCTATATATACATGCAGTCCATGAGATTTTTTTTCCTTTTTTTTTTTTGATATATTTTTTAAGTGGTTCACATTCACTCCCTCCTGCCTGGACAAAAAAGCCGGTGGTTGGGAAAAGGGGACCGGGGGATCGTTTCAACTTGTCTGGTTTGATTTTGTTTCCTTTTTTTCCTTTGCTGTTGTTATGTTATGTTTACTTTTATTTCTTTGATCCATGTCATTTTCTATTAACTGATTTATAAACGTTTATTGCATACTCTGCATGTACTTCTCTCTCTCTTTTGTTGTTGATTTCTGCGAGTTGTCTTATCGCATTTTTCCCTCTTTTTCTTACAACTCTCTCTGTCTCTCTCATATTTCAAATGATTACGTTTGCTCATTTCAGTAAGTTAAAAAAAAAAAAGAATGGAAAAATGTGACCACACAGCATGTCTATGTAGTGTATTTAAATCATGTCAGTTGTTTTTGCTTCTCATATGGATTTTTTTTCTTTGTTCCTTAATTTAATTAAGTATAACCAGCTTTAATGTGCGTATGTTCTTCAGATGTTTTTTGTTTCTTCACATGGATCTTTCTTTGTTCGTTATATGATTAATTGTTGCCAGCTTTAACGTTTTGTATGTTCTTCAGTTGTTTTCTGTGTACCCCCCCCACCACCACATACAACGGGGCCTTAACCTGAAACTGATTAAACAATCGTATTTGCACTTGTATTCTGTCTGTCTGTCTGTCTGTCTCATTCAGCCGGTCATTCCTGGCCCTCTACAACCTCCTCTCAAACGTGTTTGTTGACAGCTGTTAGTCTAACTGGATTGTCAGTTGAAGTATAGCTATTAAACATTGGATTTTCCCAGGTTTGTTTGTCGTTCTATATTATTTAAGCTGTGTTCCTTTGTATCCCCCACCTTCATTCCGCCCCCCCCTCCACCACCCCTCCTCTCTGTGACTGCCGTCCTCTTTTGTATTTTAATTCGATGTGTTTCTCTCTCTCTCTCTCTCTCTCTCTCTCTCGTCTCTTTGGCCACACAGAATCTCTTCCACAAACAAACTCGACAATTATAGAAATAAAAGTTTGTAGCATTCAGAGAGTGGAAGAGAGAGAGAGAGAGAGAGAGAGACAGAGAGGCAGGCAAACAAACAAACAGAGACAGAGAGAGACAGAGACAGAATCTCTTTCACAAACTCGACAATTATAGAAATAAAAGTTTGTAGCATTTCCTTTGTCTCTCTCTCTCTCTGTCTGTCTCTCTTGAGTAGATTTTGAACATCTGAAAAACAAGTCTCGCTGCATTACTCTGTACTTTGTGTCACCAAAGAATAATATGCTTTGTACAGCCAGCAAGAAGAAAATGACAGGAACCCAATGGGTGATAGAACAAAAGGCACATGTCAGGAATTTGGTCACATCCTCTGTGCAAACAGAACTGTGGTGGTCTTCAAGATAACACTCATAAAAACTGGAGGAGACGTACTTTTGAAATGATCGTCTCATCCAGTGAAACACCAGGTTTACACACTTACGATGGATGAATGTGTGTGGCGGGACAGATGTACGGACTCACTCGGAGCATATAACCTTTTGTGTTTGTGATGAAAATCGTTTTCATCAAGTCATTCATTATTCAGCTGGAGCTTATTCTTTGGCATCCAATCTGTAACATCAGAAACGTATGACTACGAACTGTGAATTGGATTATGATAATGATAGTATGAATAATAAGAGTAGTAATATTAGTAATAATGGTGGCTGGAAAGGAAAGGAAAGACCAAGGAGAAAAGAGCTAGGATTCCTGTTGGGAACAAAAAAAGAAGAAAGTGTGTGTGTGTGTGTGTATGTTTTTTTGTTGTTGAAGTTATTGTATATAAGTATTATTACCATTACTACTATAACTTTCTGCTGGTGATGGTCACATCGTCTCCTTCCCAGTGGCCTTGTTTTAATTCTACATTCATCTTGCGCTGAATTTGACGAAGACAAGTCATTGCTCATTCATTTTCATTGTCCTAAGTGTTGTTCATCTTGCCTGAAGAAGACCAAAGAGGACAGAACGCATCATCATGTTTTATCTTGTGATGCATTTGTTCATGTTGTTTGGTGGAGTTATTATTTATGTTTATGTTTTTCTTTTTCCTCTTAGTTGTACTTCTATGCATGTGGAGAAATCAGTCTTTGTATTTACAACATTCCACACATTGTAGACTGGTATGTATGTATGTATGTATGTCTTGATATGTTTCCCCCCCTGTAAATTATATGAGGTTATGATGTAAAAAAGAAACAGGACTGACAATGTTTTGAGGCATGTTGTAACTGGGATAAGCCGTTATGAAAGGAAAGTGGTTAGACTTGAATGTTTGGAGAGTAGAGAATATGTAAATTTGGTTATTCTTCTTCAGGCAGGGGAATGAAAGAACACACACGCATGCACATACCACATGTGCATTTGACCACACACACGCATGCTCCCAACATGCACACAAATGCACTCGCACGCAGAGAATCTCTTTAAAAACTCTTTAATTTCTTGGTTTGGAAACCTGAGGTACAGTCTGGTGAGAGAGAATGCAAACACAAAGGACGCAGAGAAATCAAGTGAGAGAAAATAAAAAAGAAGAAAAGAATTCACAACACTGACAACCACCATGTCACTGATCAGACGTACAGTTTGGTCCTCTTCATCTACAGCAATTCTTTTGTCTCATTGGTGTGTAACCATACATCAGCGTGTAAGGTATTATACATTCCATGCTTAACACTGACGGACAGAGCAACTGTAATCAATAATGTTGCCACCAAATATCCTATCTGTATCATGAATGTACAGCAACAGTAACAGAGTATAGCTATACACCTGTGCCAGATGCACAATTATACATTAGTGTCTATAAATACACCTGTGCCAGAATGTACAGCAACAGTAACAGAGTATAGCTATACACCTGTGCCAGATGCACAATTATACATGTGTCTAACATGTACTAAATGGCACCTTGATGTCAGCATATACTAACATACCAGTTGTTGCTACCCAATTTTGATGTCCAGTAACATCAACACACCATCCTCTACCAGTTGGGGGGAACACTAATGTTCTGTAAACACATCACAAGAAACGATAAGATACAACATTAGAATTAAAAAAAAAAAAGACTTCATTTTGTACAATAATATTGATGCACCGCCTTGTACCAGCTCTGAACATTAACATGTAGTCATTTGGCAATTCAGAGTTTGATTTGGGGAACCATAAAACACAGCTAGATAACTTTGCTTTAGCTTAGCAGCTAGTTTTATTTCCAGTGTTCCAACTGAACACGAGATACACGGTTGTCAATCGATTCCATCGTTTTGTAACCTATGATGGTGTACATGTCATAAATGAAAATGTTTTCTGCTTCCAGTTTGGTTTACAACTTAAATATGAATTATGCTTTCCAAATATGAAAAACGGCAACATGTCGAATACTTTTAATGGTTGAGTTTTGTACTTCATTACTGACTTTTTTCCCTTTAATCCTTTGGATGGCGTTTCAGTGTTGAATTTTGTACTTCATCACCAACTTTTTTTGTCAATCCTTTGGGTGGCTTTTTAGCAGTAAACTTATTGCATGGCCGAGCATCATTGTCCGTTTATGTCTTTCACTCGGAACATTTCTGGACCTCTAATATAGATGGTGGGAAGAGGAAAAAGCCAACAGTAAATTTTTCAGACCACAGGGAGTATAGATTTTCAAAGTACTAATGTGTTTCCTTTTTTTTTTTTTTTACAAAAAAAAAAAAAATAGGAAATAGAATTGTGTTAAAAAAAAAAAAAAAAATAAAAATAAAAAAATTTGAAGAGGAAGACAGTTAAGTCAACCTGGGCTGGGAAATGCTAAAAGGGTTATTTCAAAGACAGACTGTGCTTGACCACTGCACACTACATGGAAATGCCAGCACTGAATAACAAAATCTGGTCAATAAAAGATGTGGGACACATATGTCCACTGAAGTCCTAAAGGCAGAGCCAAGTTTCAGTGTCAAAGAACAAAATTAAGAGTATAATACACAACCATACTCTCCTATATCAGGGTAAGCTCTTCAGCTTGCTAATGTAAGAGGTGTTTTTTTTCTTTCTTTTTTCCATTTCCTTTTTTATATAGTTATAATACTTGTATCTGTGCATGTGGGAAATCGAGTTTTTCCCTTCAAACATTAAGTAGATACCTATGAACAGGACACTGGAAAAATTGCTTAATTCACATTCAACACTGAACTAAAAAGTCACCACAGCGCACAAAACAATCTGATCAAGACTAACCTTATGTACATGTGCAGCATAGTTTGCAGCTGGCCAGATGCATACATCTCATCTTTTCCTCCAGACTCCACACGGAGGATGTGAGAACAAGGCTGGGACCCTGTACCTGCTTGCCCCATTCTAAATAGACACCACAGTCACATTCCTTAACTTCACTGTCAACAAGGACAGCTTGGGTATGTTGGTGCTGTCTGGGAAAGTTGGTGTGAACACCAAACCAGAATGAATGATTATGTAATGAACTATTATGGCCAGCAACAGTAAGAAAGCAGTGTGATGTGACAGAATTTGTGGGCCTAAACTTTGCTGCTTCTATGTGTGGGTGGGATTTTAGTTTTGTGTGTGTGTGTGCGTGTGTGTGAGTGTGTGTGTGTGTATGTGCACACGCGCGCATTGTCACATGTTCCTTGTTACATCTCTATACAATTTTGGCTTTGCCTTTTTTTTTTTTTTTCCAGTCCATCATTTCCAGTGCCACCACAGAGGCATTTCACCCAAGCCACTCATTGTGGCTCTGTCCACAACCACAGCTGGACTTGTTGTGCCCCCAGTTCCTGAACTGAGCAATCCACAGGAGCAGAGAAAGTCAAGAAACTGCACTGCTGCCAGGCTATTTCAGCTGTGTTCAGTGGTGCATATTCTGATCCAACTTGGTCAGCTCTCTACTGACACTGACTCTTAGTCCTGGAGTCAGCATCAGTCAGCTCTCCCTCAGGAAGGCGCCATCACGTCAGTTCAGCAACATTCCCAGTGAATTTGCTGATACAGGCAACCCCAATGGAACTAACCAACAGCACTGACATAGAGATGACGTCAAAACTCAAGTCGCCATGACAGCAAAGCATGGAGGACTACAACATTTTGGACTTCAAAAGGCTAGTCCTTCGATGAGGTCGATGAAGATGAAACTACAATCTACACTTGGCAACCTCAGCTCGGCACATGTGAGGGCTGTGTTGGGTCTGTTTCTCTTTTCACCAAGTACTATGTAGAGGGATAACCTTCCATTTCTGTATGTTTAGATCCAATTTTGATTTCTCCGTTACTTCTGTGGGATTTTTACCACCTACTAAAGAAAAGAAGGTCTCTCCATATAACATGTTCCCATCAAACTGCATTTCTGATCTGTGTCTGAAGTCCTTTCTTCCCAATCAATGCCATCAATTTAGCAACAATTCAAATTCGTAATACTGCTGCTTACAAAAGATGTACACATTTTGAAGTGATACCGACTTGAAAGGCAATACAGAGACGATTGCAATAAACACGGTCCACAAAATATGCATTAACAATTACTTTTTTCATTTAAATTAGTTACTTTCTGGTCTTCTCAATCAGCATAAGAGAAGATGATATTTCCTCTCAAACCCTGTTGCAAACTTCTGTGCAATTTAAATGCCTCCAAACTTCATGGCAAGTTTAAGTGCATGTAGTCATGTAATCGCATAAATAGGTGTAACTGTTCTGTAGTATGAGTGATTACTTCAAAACAAAAATTACATACACATTAGATTAACACCAGAGAGACACTGCCAAATCCATATACACTTTTTTTTAAAAGGTTTTAAAACACAAAAACAAACTTTGACAACATTATCACATTACCAAAGATCTGATTTCATATGCATGTTGGAGAACAACGTCTACAATTCACTTGAAAACTCTTCAAAATGCACTGAATCCAAATCACTTCACCGACCAATTCAAAATTTATCGAGTTTGAATGCAAAATCAGATGCAAACTAGTTCTTAAAAAAAGTACAGTCTGATTTTTTTTTTTCAAAAAAAGCTGAAATGAAGTTTTTGGGCCCATGCTAACTTCTTTCTCTTAACAGCTGAATGCAAACGGTGAGGTAAGGTTTACAGAAATCATACACTTTTTACAGCATGGACAAAGGCAGTTGGTTTGATCAGTTGATAAAAAGAGTATCCTTGGCTGCACCAGAAGTGGTAGGCATTGAGTTTCACTGGCCGGCTTTAACAGTGGGCCTACAAAATAATGGGCACACTCTTTCAGCACACTGTCTTTAAGTTATGTACGATTTGATGTCGTTCCATGAACATACTGTGTGTATAACAACAGTTTTTTCTCTTTGACAAAAAAAAAACAAAAAAAAATGTTTGGGCCAGTCCTGTTTGTACTGAAACAAACAAACAAAAAACAACTCCACCTCGCCCCCATCTCTTTCCCACGCCTATCTCATCCTCATTTTAATGTTCAATTTATGCCCACTCCCCCATTTACCCGTTAATTTATCTTCTTATGCTCTCCTAAGATCTGAATACCTCAAACCCCTCGATGCGGAGGAGGGGAGCGAGAAAAAAGGAAAGCATTGTCAAAAAAAACATGCGAAGAAAAAGTACAAACATGCAAAAAAATTTTTAGACCCATTCCGGCTGAAATGACAAGAGTCCAGCACACACTGACTACTACACATCCGATACATCCAATTTAAAACAGCATGCACTGAAAAATGATATGAGACAGATGGCAAAAGTTGATAAAACAGCCCGAAGCATTGTCCACACTGTTATGTACACAACAGAAGAGTGTGTGAAGCGGCCACAGATTTTGGGGGTTGAAAACATGTATGCCCTCCATCCATTTCCTGCCTTATGAAGATCAGAGGTGCTGGGAATCAGTACCTTACATGCATGGCTTGCAACAACTTTAAGCTACATGCAATAATGTACAGACCACACCAGTATTTTTCTTAGGAACAACTATTGCCTTCAAAAGATCTTGAAATCTTCAATCTTCCAACACAGTTTCTGCTCTTTGCACCAAATTCTCATTTTCTCTTGCAAATAGCAAATTTTCATAATTTTTGGTTTTGTTTTACCTTCTTTTTTGGGGGGGTGAAAAGTAACAGATAAAATCTGAACCGATCTGTGCTTATCTGTGAATGATACACCAGATATCTCTCTATCCAAGAACAGAAAACTTTTGACATAGCTATCACTGGACTAAAGACCTGTTGAATTCTAGGAATACAAGCAAGACAAGAGATAACTGACAACTTACACTGAACCTGTTGTGCTTTGTCATCTTCATGAATTTCAAAGTACTGACGACCTGAATGGGATATATGGAAGTGCATGTAGAAGCCACCAAACATTTCCCCCGACTGTTTGCTCCAGTGATCCCTAAAGCAGACGCACATGACTAGACTAGTCCTTTCTCAACATATCCACAAATACAGCATAACGATCCACATCGATTCTCATCAGGAAGACATGGTTTTGATTTTTCTTTCTTTCTTTCTTTCTTTTTTTTTTTTAAGACAAAATCCAGTAAGACAAGGGGAACGATGACTACAGACATGTTGCCTTACAAACTACAGTGTTCACACTATGCACACTACTCACACCACCTCCCCAAACCACAGGCCAGTGCCAGCATCCACATTGTCATAGAACCATCACAATTTTGCATCATGTCACAAGCCATATGTTGACATCCATGGGCAACTACATACACATATTTACATCAAGTGCATATCATTTTCTTAGAGAGGTGCTGCATACATTTTTTTTTTTTTTTTTTTTATTATGCTGGTCTTGCACAAAATACAGCCATGGCATCCAAAATTGGTCCAATAAAATAAACAAGACTAACTTAAAAAACAACAACACAACAACAACAACAAAAACGAATACGCATTGCAATAAAATCACAAAGAGACGAGACATGATGTTTAAATATCCGAATTGTTCTCCCTAGTTGGATGAAACAACTTTTTATTTTTTGTTTTGAGACCAGTCAGTCAATAATAGAAGCTGCATAAAACAAATGAAATAAATCACATTTTTCATATAGATATATGGGGGGGGGGGGGGGGGGGGGGGGGGGGGGGGGATATAGCGCACATGCAGCCCAGCAAAGGAAAAAAGTTGGAAATATCAAAAAACTTGTCAACTTGCCTCATCTGTAAAGTGTTCAAACTTGTGTCTTTGCTGTCAAGTGTTCAAACTCTTGTCTTTGCTGTAAATGTTCAAACCCTTATTTGCTTAAAAACAATGACAACAACACCGCGCCACGACCCCAAGTTTATCGACGGCAATAGAGAAGAAGGAACACAGGCTGGAGGAACTGTAACAATCTGATGAGAACGGCAGTGAGCATGGCACCCTGGGCACTCCGTGCACACCAGCCAGCTGTGCACACTGCTGGCAGAAGCTGGAAACTGATATCAACTTCAGTTCCTCACACTGCAAAAACCCCTAATGCTGAACATGTGAAAATTCGTGCCCACATGTCAGGATATAAAAGCTTCAAAGTACACACAAGGAACATTGAAAGAGAACATAAAAACAAACTGAATATATCATAAAGTTTCAGCCCAGGAAGCAGTTTAAAAAAAAAATGAAAAAAAAGAAAAGTTTTGTACTGATAAAAACAATGGCAACATCCATCAGCCCCATGCACACACACAAACACTGTTGACATTCTGTGAGAACACACACAACAAGCGGTATACTGATAAAGCACAAGAAACGTGAAAACCAGGATGTTCATCAACGAAATCCCATTTCAACTTTCACCACTTTAGTGAAAAAAAAACACAAACTATGATCATTTCATGTGGGACATGGCAATGAATAGAGTTTGTGTTGATTACAATTGCAACAAAAAACACAAATTTCCACACATGAACAAGTACCCTGGTCTTTGCATTTCTTACGCGCCTCAGTATATACATATAGATGCTTCTCTTTGTGTATAGATCAGATGCCTACTTTTGGTGTTTGCATTAAGGTTATGAAGAATTATCCAATTATCTTTTTCAGCACTTGCTGGCATTGGTTGGCTGCAGATGACAATTGTGTGTGTGTGTGTGTGTGTGTGTGTGTGTGTGTAAGTGTGTGTATAAGTGTTTGTGTGTTTTAATGTATACTAAAAGCACTAATATGGTTCTTGTGAATGGTTTGTTTTTGATGCGTTTTTATTTTGCTCTGTGTTGCAGACTTAGCAGGAAAGCATACAAACTACTGCACCCCAAGACTTTTCAAAAGCAACAAAAAAGACACGAACTGTTTCTCAGTTAGTGGTATAACAGATTAGCGCCAATGGAAAGTGTCAGTTGAACAAAAAGATTATGTTTGTTTCTTTTTTCTATTAACTCTACGAACATTTAACTCAGCTATAAACAATGATCCATTTTCTTTCACTGTCTGTCACAGAATTACAAGTAAAAATGACCCACACCATAACTGACTCGCTCCAGTGAGAAATCCAAAGACCCTGCTTTAACTTGAAGCATTCTGTAAATAAGAAATAAATGGAGAAGGGTAGATGTCATCAAAACACACAAACCGTTAACAAAAACAGCTGCAGTGACAAGAGAACATGTTACTCCTGAGCACATATAACACAAGAGGCTGGAGATTCATTTTGTTCATAGCCCAGCTGACCTCAAATGGCCAAATGATGGCTGTCGCCTTGTTCAAGTTAACTCTCAAAACAGAACGGAAAAAAAAAAACCTCCACATACAAAACAGATTTTCTAAAAACAAGCAGGAATTAAATCAAAACCTCTCTTCCTTAAAATCTTGGACGAACAATTTTTAGAAACTTGAAAATCACATCAGGTGGGATATGGCTGACAGGGTTTTCCTGGAGTCTGCTGTTAGGTGTTGATGTCTGATATTATGCACGTCCCAAAGCTTTACATTTTGTAGTGGGTGCTACATCACATGGAATGCATCATGGCACCACAGAGCTTTGGAGCAGGCAGACATACTCCCTCCAGTTTGCTTGCCAGCTTCCTGTCAGGATGTTGGCTGGACAGCTACAGGTTTATCTCCAGATGCAAGGCCTCTGCTTTGCTTCATGTAACGTCAGTGGCACACGTAGAGCATGTTGCATGATCAAGGTGGCTATGGCTGCATGATCTCAGGGCCTCTCCCACTTCTTTTCCCTAGCCTCCTGTTATCCACATGTTTGCAGTAATATCCCCCATAGTACTGGGATCTAGGCTCTGATGATGACAGAGGTTACTCCTTCTTTCTGGTGCCAAATGCTCCTGCACTTTCACCCCTAAAGTCACTGTCACACAAGCGGCCATGGGGCACTGGACTGCAGTCTGAAGAGCAAAGGGTTTGAGGCCTGTCACAGGCATTTATTTGTGGAGTCTTCTGGCACCACCTGCTCCACCTACAACTGGTATGCTATGGATTCAAATAGTAAGAATGAACCAAACAGTGCTGTTTTATCCTCTCGAGTGAAATGGTAAGACCCACACTGGTTCAAATTGTAAGGCTGCGACAAACCATGCAGTTTCATGCATTTGCTCAAATAGTAAGAGCAGTAGGACTGCAACAAACAGTGCAGTTTCATCCTTTTGATTCAAATAGTAAGACTGTAATCAAACAGTCACATTTCATCCATTTAGCTCAAGTAGTAAGACTGCAATCAAACAGTCACATTTCATCCATTTGACTCAAATAGTAAGACTGCAATCAAACAGTCACATTTCATCCATTTAGCTCAAATAGTAAGACTGTAATCAAACAGTCACATTTCATTCATTGACTCAAATAGTAAGACTGCAATCAAACGGTACGGTTTCAACCATTTTCGACTGGAAGACTACAACCAGTCACTTTTCAACCATCTGGCTCAAATAGTAAGACGGCCACCAAACAGCCGCATTTCATCCATTTGGCTCGAACGGCGAGACAAACCAACAGTACAGTTTCATCCATCAAGTTCAAATGGTAAGACGGGAACCAAACACTCATATTTCATTCTTTAGTCTCAAATAGTAAGTCTTGGAGTTTCTGACCGACTTTGCATGTGTCTGTATCTCCTAGTGTTTGGCACCCAGATCTGTTGAAAGGAAACCTCTAGTACACGCCTAGTAAGCTTAGACAGCATAGAATGGAACTCCACTGCATCTTCATTATCCTCACTTATTTAACCCCCTTGACAACTAAAGAGTTACTGTCCTTTACACCAGACCAAAATCTAAATCTGCATTCCACCCCTCTGCTGTGAGAAACAGCTCATACGCATACAGAGGCAATCCACATGTTCTGTAGACAGAAAGACGGTTGCAGTTCCATTATCCTTCCCTGCACATAGATGACGAATAAATGAAGTACTTGGGCCATCCCCCCCCCCCCCCCCCCCCCCACCAAAAAAGCCCTCTCCCTACAGGCCAGTTCAAGGTCTACATCCACTGATTTCCACAGCAAACACTGTTAGAGATGCCTTTGACTTGAGTGTGCCAGTGTTTTGAGACCTGTGATCACAGAGCCAACGTTTTACCATGTCCGACAAGAGGGATGTGGGACTCGACCGGCTGGATTCCATTCTGCTGCAACTGGTCATATACAATTCATGCATATGAATCGGCTGTCTGACTGAAGTATGCTGATTCTCATGATGAAACTGCTATGTGTGTGATAATACATGAGTGGCTACAATCAAAATACACATCGAGGCGATCAAGGGGTGAGGAAAAAAAAAAAGAAAAACTGGAAGTATGGCTGTGTGTAGGGTGGCCAGAAAAAGTGACATAGGAGTAACACCACCGAGCGGCACAGACGATGAGAATTCAGACAAAAGAGATGGATCAAGGGATCATTCTGATTATCCTTCCTCCAAAACCTGCACCAAGGGGCTCTGACACTAGTCAGAAACCTTCATTTGTACACAGCTAGATCTTGGTCTATGAAACACCCTACTTCAGGTAAAAAAAAAACAAACAAAAAAAAAAAACCCAGTTGCTATGCAAATTAAGCAGGAAAGCTAGCCTTGAACATAAGACTTGCCCATTAACTACTGAACAACACTTAAAACTGGGTTGCAAGATGAGAATTTACATAAAAGAAGGATCGAATCAAAGTACGAACTGAGGATTTTTCATTGTGTTTTGGGCTTGGATTTTTGATGTCCATTCTTTTCATGGACATGGTTAGTCCCCAGATATGGTTAGTCCTTAGACCAGCATCACACATCCACTCTCCTGCTATTCTGTCCACCTTAAATCTCCTTAATCCATGTCAAACAGTCGAGCTGTTCCATCCATATCAGCAGCTTTAGCTATTAATCCACATTGATTCTCTCCTTTAGCTATTTCATCCACATTGACTTTCTTTGAACTGTTCCATCCATGTTAACCATTTCAGTTATTCCATCTACATTAACTTTCCTTAAGCTGTTCCATCAACATCAAGTCTCTCCTCCAGCTGTTTCGTCCACTTTAACTCTCGGCTACTGCAGCCCTTTCTTTTGGCTATTCCATTCTCTTCACCTATTCCCTCCACTTTAACTCTCCTTGAGCTATTCCATGGATCCTCTGTAACTCTCCTTTAGCTATTCCATTCTCTTCAGCTATTCCATCCACTTTAACTCTCCTTTAGCTATTCCATTCTCTTCAGCTATTCCATCCACTTTAACTCTCCTTTAGCTATTCCATTCTCTTTAGTTATTCCATCCACGTTAACTCTCCTTTAGCTATTCCCGTTCTCTTTAGCTATTCCATCCACTTTAACTCTCCTGTAGCTATTCCATCCACTTTAACTCTCCTTTAGCTATTCCATCCTCTTTAGCTATTCCATCCACTTTAACTCTCCTTTAGCTATTCCATTCTCTTTAGCTATTCCATTCTCTTTAGCTATTCCATCCACTTGAACTCTCCTTTAGCTATACCATTCTCTTTAGCTATTCTATTCTCTTTAGCTATTCCATCCACTTTAACTCTCCCTCAGCTATTCCATCCTCTTTAACTATTCCATCCATTTTAAGTCTCCCTTAGCTATTCCGTCCTCTATCTATTCCATCCACTTTAACTCTCCCTTAGCTATTCCATCATCTTTAGCTATTCCATCCACTTTAACTCTCCTTTAGCTATTCCATTCTCTTTAGCTATTCCATCCACTTTAACTCTCCTTTGGCTATTCCATTCTCTTTAAATATTCCATCCACTTTAACTCTCCTTTAGCTATTCCGTCCTCTACTACTAGCTATTCCATCATCTTTAGCTATGCCATCCACTTTAACTCTCTCTGTAGCTATTCCATCCACTTTAACTCTCCCGCAGCTATACCATCCTCTTTAGCTATTCCATCCCACTTTAACTCTCCTGTAGCCATTCCATCCTCTTTAGCTATTCTATCCACTTTAACTCTCAATTAGCTATTCCATCTTTTACTTAACTCTCCTTCAGCTGATCCACCCACATGAACTCCCGTTGAGCTGTTCCTTCTTCATTAATTTTCAACAAGCTATATCATCCATGGGGGACTCCTCAGCTGGTAGTCTTATTTCAATGATAAACAAAACCAGGAAATGAACTTCCCTTCATGTTTAGGGTAGGGCTAAAATTTTGTTTCATGCAAAAGAATCGTTACTGCACAAGAATCGCGCCACACACAAAATCTTTCATGCGGAGATGTTTTTTTAGACCCCTTTCCCTTGCAAGGTTTGTTATCTCAGTCTTCTTCACAGCTGACAACACTGACATCATCTATGTGGGTGTATGTATCTCTAGAGCCAAGGGTAGCAGTATTCAAATGAAATATCTTGCACAGATTCAGGGTCAGCTGTAGCGCCTCTCTCCTAACCCCCCCCCCCCCCCCCCCCCCCCCCCTGAATTTTGAGTATTATTTGACCATAGATGCATCCCCTCCCCCCCCCCCCCCCCCCTCTAACTCTTTTACGTAAAATGGTTTAGAAGATTTGTAATCCTCCTGATAATTCTCCCCCCAAATGTGTCCGCATTTTCCAGCATTATCAACGCTTAGAAAGCGGCTTCATCAACACTCCATGTTATTTCTCTTTTTTTTTCTCTCTCTCTCTCTCTCCTTTCTTTTTACTGTGTATGTGTGAACGTTTATGATCAAGCACAAAAGGCGATTTTGCTTCGATATGTACAGCTAGAAATCAACCAATTCCCACTAGTAGGTCTTGGATATTTTCCAGCAACAGTAATTCCAATTTTACTGAAATGGCTGTGAGATCTGCAAGTATGAGAATTTGATGATTTTGGAAAAAATACAGATGAAATTCTTAAAACATTCATTAAAATTGGATTAAACTCACTGGTCTTATAGCGAAACCGGTTTGTATTCAATCTTGGTTTTGATCCAATGTTGTTGTAATGGTTTGACTTTGGTCATATGCTGTATCAACAAGAAAGAAAAAAATGTTCCGCTCACTTCTGCATAATCTACATGTCACAGGCATTTAGCATTCCCCTCCGATAACATTTGTTTAGTGCATACCAACTGAATGCAAGTATGAAAGTGTTTGGACCAGTCTTTTACAACTAGAAAAGCACATAACAGAAATATTCACGAATCGTTACAAGATATGAGCCAGGTCTCCATTTTGAATCCACAGAAAGAAAAATGATACTTAATGCCAAGTATGAAACCAAATGTGAAAGCTGGTTTTCCCTACTTAAACTTTCATCATTATCAAACAATCATTTTGAGAGGAAAAGAAACTGCCGCTTGCATATCTTAAGAGTGGATACACAAATCATGCAATGTAAAAAGACTAAACCCACAATCCCAAAATCCTGTAAAAAGATTAAACTCAAGGAACCACAATGCAGAAATAAGAGATGGGAAGAGTGTCGGAGAATGTATAAAAAGAAAAACTATTTTAAATGGACTGTTCCATATCTTGTCTGAAGGACTGTGGTTTGAGCATTTGTGTTGCCCAATAAACGGAAACAAGATCAATATTCAGCTACTGTATCTCTCATTTTCTCTCCTAGCTAGAAAAAACAAAACAAAACTCATGAAGTTTAGTTGTTCCAACATCATTTGATTTTGATCAGGTATGTTTGCATCATCAGTTGAAAATAAAAATGAGCCGCAGATGGTAAAGTGTCAATCATTGAATGACAGTTACATAACTGGATGCACTTTACAACACCACACTGCCAGTGAAGACTTTTTTTTTTCAAATATTCCCTCTCCTTTCCCCACACCTCCAAATGAGAACCTTTGGTCCAAAGCAAGCATAATTATGAAGCAGATGAGACTTTGAGCTCTTGGGTGTGACTGTGCCAGTTTGAATAAAGACTGAAAGTAAATATAAGAGGGTATTCATGGACTGCGAGGTCTGGCATCAGCAGGGTAGAGAGGAGATCTCCCTGAGCAATGAGCAGAGGGAGGGCAGTTGTGCACGGCACAAGTTCAATAAATCTGTCGCACTGCCAGCTGGCACAGCCATGCTCCAAAGAAATCTGACCACTGCAAGTATGTCACGCAGAGGTAATCACCACAAGAGTTGCCTTATAAAAATAGATACTGTTTTGCTTGTGAAAGATAAGATAAGATAATGTTGCTTATAGCCCAGCCGACCGCAAAGGGCCATATCAGGGCTGTCACCACGTTAAAATCAACTCACAGGTCATTCATCCACACAATTTTGCTTGTGAAAAATGACAGTATACATGAAAAGTTGAAGAGCCAGACCAAACTTGTGTTCTGTGTTGGCTACCCCCACCTCCAACTACCAACTGTACTGTTTCCGATACAGTTGGTAGTTGGAACCAGTGAACCAGATCTGTGCACCATTCAGTTAGATACCTCTGGGGATGAAGGGATAAGCCCTACAATCTTAAGTGTCAAATTTGAAAGATGAAATTTTTCTTGATAAAACAAAATCAAAGGGGACGCTCTACAACCTTAAAAAAAAAAAGTCCCTTGATGCAAGAATCACAATACAAACAAGACAATTATGATGCACATGCATATTAAAGAATCGTCCCAAGGAGTGTCGCGACAGTCAACGGCTGCAATTAAAGCAGCAAGCCATAATGCCTGCACCTTGCTGAACTACCCAGCCCTCCCTTATCCTATCCAAGTGCACAAGGAACTTTGGACAGGGTATGTGAGAGCACTCTATACCACTACCAGTCAGAGAACCTTGCAGGTAAAAATGGCAGGGCATAAGTCAATGATTTCTTTTCTGACTTCAAGCTCTTGTAGACAACATTGAACTGGTTTTTGTCGAGGATTTCAAACAGAAAGGTGGATCAGAGCAGCTGAATATGTGTCTTGACTGGGAAGACACAAAAATAAAATGAACAAAAATCAAAACAAAACACCCAAGTAATGCCTGCTGCTCCGAATGAAGTATCGAATGACAGGTCAGAGTCACAGCTGGTCCATCAAAGAACCACCACCACTGAACCATGGAACTGCAGAATAGATAGCTATCACTGATGACAGGACAGAGAACTACCACCACTGAATGATGGGATGACAGGACAGAGAACTACCACCACTGAATGATGGGATGACAGGACAGAGAGAACTACCACCACTGAATGATGGGACGATAGGACAGAGAACTACCACCACTGAATGATGGGACGAAGACAGAGAACTACCACCACTGAATAAGACAGAGAACTACCACCACTGAATGATGGGATGATAGGACAGAGAACTACCACCACTGAATGATGGGACGATAGGACAGAGAACTACCACCACTGAATAAGACAGAGAACTACCACCCACTGAATAAGACAGAGAACTACCACCACTGAATGATGGACGATAGGACAGAGAACTACCACCACTGAATGATGGGATGATAGGACAGAGAACTACCACCACTGAATAAGACAGAGAACTACCACCACTGAATAAGACAGAGAACTAGCATCACTGAATAAGACAGATAACTACCACCACTGAATGATGGACGATAGGACAGAGAACTAGCACCACTGAATAAGACAGAGAACTACCACCACTGAATAAGACAGAGAACTAGCATCACTGAATAAGACAGAGAACTACCACCACTGAATAAGACAGAGAACTAGCATCACTGAATAAGACAGAGAACTACCACCACTGAATGATGGGATGATAGGACAGAGAACTACCACCACTGAATGATGGGATGATAGGACAGAGAACTACCACCACTGAATAAGACAGAGAACTAGCATCACTGAATAAGACAGAGAACTACCACCACTGAATGATGGGATGATAGGACAGAGAACTACCACCACTGAATGACGGGATGATAGGACAGAGAACTACCACCACTGAATAAGACAGAGAACTACCACCACTGAATAAGACAGAGAACTACCACCACTGAATGATGGACGACAGGACAGAAATAAGACAGAGAACTACCACCACTGAATGATGGACGATAGGACAGAGAACTACCACCACTGAATGATGGACGATAGGACAGAGAACTAGCACCACTGAATAAGACAGAGAACTACTACTACTGAATGATGGACGATAGGACAGAAAAATGACCATCACTGAATCATGAGACTTAACAACAATGAACTGAGCCTTCCTGGCAGGATGAATGACACATCAAAATGCCTCAGTAATCTGTGATTACTCATCAGAATTTGTCCACACATGTAATATATACAACATTATGACCACCTAGTAGTGAGTGGAGAATGTTCTTATAAATCACTTTTTTTTTTTCTTTCCTAACAAGTCATAAAACTTAATGATTTTCCTGTATAAAATTGAACTGAAATGGGGACGTGGGTGAAAGTTATCTCAACTGTAAAAGAAATTTGTCTCCTAAACCCAGTCAATCAAAACAAATCGATATTTTTTCAAATGGACAAGGATTACTTCACATGTCTGTCATCAACCACAGAGAAAATAATCAACAACAAAACAAAACTGAGTAAATATTGGGGGGGAAAAGGAAAGAAAAAGGTGATAAAAAAAACCTCAGCTGTGCATACAAAACTGAGGAACCTTAGCCAAAAAGTGTTAAAATAATCAAATTCGTTATACCAACATACCCACCATTACATCTTACCCCTTTCCATCACTATGAATATGATCCAGAGCTCTCCCTACCACATAAGCCTTTCCCTATCTCACAAGAGCCATTCATTGATTCAGTCCTTGTTTTCTTCCTAACGAAAAGAATAAAGTGACACCCTGTCACAATCCAGTCTACTCAAGGTAACGATGCCAATGAAAGAACAAGGCTGAATGGTGTTTGAGTAATACAGTACCACCACTCATTGATGACAAACCAAATCAATACACCATCAGTAACTTCAACCCCTCCCCATCCTCTTCTGTGCACACCTTCTCAACAACACCCTTTTCTGCACTTGAAATCCAATGACGATAGTCACATAAATTTGAGATTTCTTACTGGTGGGCCACGGAAAAGTACATGACAATTGACAGTAGAAAACATCTTAATCATAAATTTAATATACTGCATGACAATCTAAAACTGAACATAATGTATGTGATGATCTTAAACCAAACATAGAGCAGATGACAATCTTAAATGAACAAACTCTTCAACTGGACGTAGACTTCATGACAATCTAAAACTGAATGTAGACAACTTGACAATCTTCAAAGGAACATAGAGTACATGAAAATTGTAAACTGAACATAAAAAATCATAAAATGAACATCGTATAAAATCAACACTTTCTACCGCTGGGCCACAAGAGTACGTCAGCAACAATCTCAGGTGAATGACCTAGCATTAAGCATGACAACAATAGTTACAAATATATGTACTGCTTTCCAAACAAGATTTTATAAAACGAAGGTACTACTGTCCAAAAAAAAAAACTGATTAATAAAATTGTCCGGCATACAAAATGTCTTCAGTTTTAAAACTGAAAGGAAAATGCGAGCAAAAACAACCCAAATCAACAAAATGGAAAACAGATTGGAGGTTTAGAAAACCAACTGACATGTTCATAGATGCAAGACTTACCTGGTTATACTCACTGACAAGGCTAAAAAGACAGATACAAAGCAAAATGTGCGTTTTGTTACTTAGCTCCGTTTGAAATATTGCTGTGTAATCAATCCACCACTGCTTGGGGGTAAGAGAGATGGGGGAGGAAAGGGGGTAGGTCGTAGGAAGCAAGGGCTGGGAACTGCCAAAAGTAAGATTTTGAAACAGGTCAATTTATAATCAAGCATGAACAAAGAATAAACACCAATGGTTTTCAATAGTTTATTCACCCCACTGTCATTCCCTCCCTCACTTGTCTGGTCTAAAACTGGGTTGCCGGAATTCACATAGATCTCTTATCAACCCAGAGGTACACAACATAAATATCCTATTAACTGTTAGGGGACGTCATCATTCTTTAAACTCAATCACTCACTTAAGTAATAAAACGCCGCTGCTCCATTAACAGTGAAATCATCATTTAATCATAATCTTGGGAAGAGAAGGGCAAACGAATTACCACGGCTCAACACTGTGCTCCTATTTTTTTTTAAAAATGTTAATGTTTTCCACAGTCAAATTAGGGCCACTGGCTGTTTCACATTCAGCAGATATGATTTAGTATATTAGCTTGTCGTTGGTGCAAATCAAAAGAGAAATACAATGGAAAAAATTGAAATAAAATAGTATGAAATGCTACCTGGTGTAGGAAATCCACCAACCCTAGAAAAGGTCCACACCTTAACTGGTCCTTTCCAAAATATTACTTAATAAACCTAAACCTGCTTCAAACATACCTGAGATCCTTTCCAAAGCAATCATTAACCGTAAATCCTTTCCCAAACAACCTACTGACTTGGATCCTGGCTCAAAGTATTTTCTTTCAACTTAAACCTAAAAACGGCCTATTTATCAACATATATCCTGACTCAAACATGGCCAGTGAACGTCAACACTGCCTATCTGCCTGTCCAGATCTCCATGCTAGCATAACCTGTCAACCAGAATCTAAAAACTGCCTGTCAATGAACCCCAAACTGTGACTCACACATAACCGTCAATCTCAGAGTTGCCTCCATCCTCACTCCTGACAACAGAGCAAAGCTGCCAACACGGTGTGCTTAAACCCTCATGCTCATGTCCTTCCACTCCAAATACGAGTCACTTCGTCGTTACAGACCTCAAACCTCTGATCTCAACGTTCCTTACTTTGCCAGACACAAAGACACCATCTCCACACCTTACATCCATTAAACCCACAACTGGTAAATTACAGGAATCCTGAAGACATAAACTGTACTGCAACCGACTGGCATTCTGCTGGATTTATCATCCGTGGTTTACAAAAAGGAGTAAAAAGAAAAAAAAAAAAAAAAAGAAAATTGCGATTAAAAAAATCCACAAAAGGATGCCCAGGCAAACCAGGACTGCAGGTGAAAGCTAGTATCTGCTTCATTGGACACACTTTACTGTACCACTGCAGTCTCCAGATAACACCACAAAGAGTGAAACGTTATAATGTGTAAACACAGAGACCAGTGAAGAAACTATCTTGAACATGAACAAGTGAAAGAGCCACAGGGCACAAAAACAGTGGATGACAGTAGAGACATTACAGAAAAGCAGAATCAGAGACTGAAAAGATCAAACTTCTTAAGGTGGGGGATACAACTCTTACCCAGAACCCCTGGCATCTGCACGGGCAGCTTTCATCCTGCATCCTTTTTCACGGTCGGTTATCACTGGGCCCCCCACATCATCTCACCAGGAAACAGCCATCCTGTCAAAGTGACTGAAGTGAGACAATTCCCTGGTTTTCACACTGAAGAAATCCAGTAATGTGTACATTTGAAATTTCCTCCTTTGCTGAATCTGAAAAGTCTGGCAGTGCCCTGCACTGCTGACCACCCACTCCGTTCTTGTGAAAAGGCCAAATATAAAGTCGTTTCCTTCATTCCTTTGCCTGAATCTGACAAGGCGAGGATGCAGGACAATGTTGGTGTCACCCCGCTGAAAGAGAAAGGCCAGCTCTTCAGCGACAAGAGCAAGGCTCGCAGCCTGTAACCCAGTTGAAGTCTGTCTTCATGAAGGACCCCCACACCCCCATCCCACTGATCAGCAAAAGATGCAACGAAGACATTCCACCCATCACCATCAGTACAGAAGGTGTCTGCAATCTACTCAGACGGCTACAACCCCACAACGCTTCCAGACCAGACCAAATTCCCACCTCATCCTGAAAGAATGTGCCAGCAACCTTGCCCCAGCTATTTCAACTATGTTCCAGCTTTCCCTCAACACAGGAGACCTCCCATCCAACTGGCTAAGTGCAAATGTCGCCTGTGTACACAGGAAGAGGGACAGGTTTATGCAGCAGAGAACCACAGACCTATACCTCTCACATCCACCACCTGCAAACTTCTTGAACACATCATCTGCACCACATCCTCGCCCACTTCGAGAAACGCCACACCCTGACCACCCTCAACCATGGTTTCCGTAGTGGATTTTCTTGCGAGACCCAACTTCTTCTGACCACACATGACCTGAACTTTTTCGACCAGAAACACAAAGTGCACATCACTGTCTTAGACTTTTCTAAAGCGTCTGACACTATCCCCCACAAACGTCTCCTTCGCACGCTGCTGCATGAGTATGGAAGCTGAGGTCCCCTTCACACCTGGTTATCCAACTTTCTCCAGCGCAGGAAGATGGCCGTTGTGATAGAGGGCGTCATATCTGAAGAGACCTCGGTGGATTCCGGGGTACCTCAAGGAATGGTGATGGGCCTGCTCCTTTTCCTGTGCCACATCAACGATCTCCCAGACAGAGTCAAGTCCCAAGTTCGCCTGTTTGCTGATGATTGCCTCCTTTACCGCCAGATCAACTCCCGACAAGACCACATTCAGCTTGAAGAAGACCTCAACCAACTCGAAACCTGGGCCACTGACTGGGTTATGAAGTTTAGCCCCAGCAAGTGCTACATCCTCAGTATATAGCAGTCTACCAGCTATTATCTACTCCCCATGTAAAACTCCCTTCAGCACGCCCACACAAACCCCTACCTTGGTATCTAACTCTCCGATGACCTGAAATGGAGTACCCACATCACCCACACCTGCAAGAAAGCACACAGCACCCTTGGCTTCCTCAGGAGAAACCTGCATTTCTGCCCCCTGCAATGCAAGAAGAATGCCTATCTATCCCCCATCAGACCAGCCCTCGAGTATGGCTCCATCATATAGAATCCTTACCTCAAACAGGACATTGACAGACTCGAAAGAGTGCAGTGCCTATCTGTGAGTACACCCAGCTCCATCACCAAGATGCTTCACACTCTGCAACTGCCAACACTCCAACAGTGCAGCCTCATCTTCCTCTACAAGGTGGCTGAGGGGTTGTACCGGCCATACCATCTGCTGAGTATCTAACTCCACACAAACCAGGACGACTCATAAGGCACGAAACATCTGGCCACTACGATACCACCAGTGCAATTTCTGACTATAAAAGAAACAACATGAGAACATTCCAAGTCAGCAGATGCCAGACAGAGCAGCTCAAACAATCATTCTCGGTTAGTGCAGTAAGAGACTGGAACCATCCAGAAGAAAACATCACGAGAGCACCATCTGTTGAAAGCTTCAACAGACTGATCTCATCCCAACAGTGAACTTGCTAGCCTGCGCACACCCCACACCCTTTGAGATAATGCCTTACACCTTGGCGACAGTGACGTACGCTACAGATACAGATATAAATCTGGCTGTGCCCTGCACTGCTGACCATCCACTCTGTTCTTGTGAAAAGGCCAAATATGAAGTCATTTCCTTCCTTCTTTTGTGCAGGTTCCCGTCTACATCCTTTTCAGGATGCCAGGGGACCAAGATAGGGCAGATAAGATAAGATAATGTTGCTTATAGCCCAGCCGACCGCAAAGGGCCATATCAGGGCTGTCACCACGTTAAAATCAACTCACAGGTCATTCATCCACACAATTCTTTAAAAGACATCATCTAAAAACTCATCCAAAACTTTGTTAAAAATCTTTCCACTGTAAAATCTCAGATCCGATGAAAAATGTTAACCTCTTTTCAAGAACTCAAAGATCGCGTCAGCGGAACATCTCTGAACAAGGTTTTCATGGACTCTGCTGTAAAATGTTTGTGTCTCACATCGTGCAAATCCCAACACTCTAAAAGAATATGTTTCATTGTGAGTGGCACATGACACGGAATGCACCAAGGAGCTTCTTCACTCTTTTAAAAGGTAGGAATGGGTAAAATACGAATGGCCGGTGTGCAGCCGGCACAGAACTGTTTCTTCTGCGACCACCAGACGAAGACGGGAGGAACTCCTTTAGGTTTGGACGGATCTGAAAGAGTTTGTTATCCGTCTGTGTATTCCAATCCTCCTGCCAGAGGTCTTTTACATAATCGTTAATTTTGGGTTTCAAATCTGAGCAGGGGATAGGTGTGTTTGACAGTTTCTCTCGTACGGCATTCTTGGCCAAACGATCCACCATTTCGTTCCCTCCGATGCCGACATGACCAGGAACCCAAGCCAGAAGAATGTGTAACCCTCCGCTGTCAACTTGGTAAAAAGTTCAAAAAAGTGTAAAAGTTCGGGGTGCTGAAGATTGCGGCCAGCTATGGCCTCCAAAGCCGACAGTGAATCCGACAAAACCAGAAAGTCCCCTCTTCGTAGATTGGGAGATTATCCGTAGTGCCAGAACCAGAGCTGTAACTTCAGCAGAGTAAGCAGAAGCGTCTGAAGGAATATGTTCTAACAGTATTTGAGAAGGAGCACCAGAGCAGTAGGCTGCACAGGCCACTCCATCTTCAGACGTGCCTTCCCAAAAATCATCTATGTTGTATTTTCTCGCATTAATGGGTACATTTTGGAGGGGAAAAAAGTGCGTTTCATTTTCGTTTTGAAGCAGTTTCAATAAAATACTAAAATCTACCATTTTATCGGTTCAGCACATTTTGCGTTTTCACACCAGGTATTAGGCCTACTGTTGAATCGTGCCAACTAAAAAAAGGCGCCAAGTACACAGTGTGTAGCATGTAGGCATGTGCAGTTTCTGTAAACAATATCCGGTAGTAAACATCTACAGGTTCAGAATTCAAGCAATTTCCCATGCAGAGTACAACACAAAACTTTGCTAGAGTTTTTGCTTGGCGCCTTTTTCATTTTGAGAGGCATATTGTCATATTCTGTGTAAAATGGCACACAGAATACGCTAAAAGCGCATGGATTGGCAGATATGGGATGGGTTAGGGCTGTCTTCTGATATGAACTGCATCCCAGCCTCCGGAAATTCTATACTTGCAAATTCTATCTTTTTTCTCTCCCTAACCCATCTTTCTTGATATCATTTAGTGTTTTCTGCCATTTGGCTCACTTCCTTTTCTTTGTTCTTCAAACAAAGTCTTCCCTTCCTTCTCTAGTTGCAGATGAACTACACACTACTTTTCATGGCATAATCTAGCAGAGAAAGTTGAACCACTAGAACAGGCACCTTTTTTTTTTCATGACAGAAGTGACTTATCTTTCCCACTTTGGACCAGCTGACAAACTTGAAAGGGCCCACAGTAGCGGGGTGGGCAGCAAGCAGGGACAAAAGGGGGACAGTCCACTGCAGCACACTTCATCAGGCCTATTGTTAATTTGCAGACAAGGCTGTTTCAAAAAGCGGCAAGGACATTCACTTTCTATATCATGACCTCATAGTAAGCAATGTGTTGATTGTCTTGCTGAGGCCAGTCAAACATTTGCAAACTTACAGACTAAAAAAATCACCTTGTTTTCCAAACATTCCAACAGATAAATTATTGACAGATGGTGTCCTCCTAATGTGTCATCTTTTAGAGTGAGTATTAGCAGTTGTAAGTAAAATTATGACAAAGAAGACTAAAGCAGACTACAGCATTGCAGAAAATGAGCCAAAATACAATTAAACACAGAAATTACATTATTTGAACCATTATCTGAAGCATGAATGTGTGAAATGATGCAAGTAAATCATTGCTCTACACATGGCTGAACAGGCTGTCGTTGCGACTGATCCGTTGCGTTGGCTGAATGTAATTTTATTGAATCTACACTGAAAAGGTTATGACTGGTATCAGGCATAAATCCCGCATCCATACAAAGCTGCGTTTGATTGGTCACTTTAAAGAGTCTGCTCCAACCGGCTAATGATAGACTCTAGCATACTGAAGCTTCTTTAACAGACAACACATATTATCCTTCAATCTTCTATCTCAGTGTGTCTGTCCATCACCATCTCTGCTTCTCTTTGATATTTCATGGAAAGAAAGGTCATCTTGAACCATGCAACCAAGAATGGCACAACAAGACCCCCCCCCCCCCCCCCATGCATGTTGAAATTAAGCACGAGCTGATTTCAATTCCACCTACACAAGCTCATGTTCTGAGCGCTGGAAGTAAATTTCCCTTACACATACCACTAACAGCTGTCCTGAACTTAACTGGATGTGCAGCGGAACCTGCATGACCTTCCCCCTCCCCCTGCCTTCCCCACCACTGTCCTTGGCTGTAAGGAAACAAATCCAAAATGCTGAGTTCTGCTAACCCTTCCTGAAAGCAGGTGTCCACAGATTCCTGTTATGCAGATCTTCATGGGCTTAGATGCCTGTCTCTACAGAGCCATGAAATCAGGAATCTGTGGCTTCCTATACAACAGATTCGTGCGTGCTGGGCCTCACACATTTCCCATCGGATGTAATGCTCGTCCCTGGGTGTCCTCAGGTACAGGTGGATACAGATTTCAGTTCGCAGGCTTGTCCATGTATTCCAGACCACCACCAGCTGGGCTACCACCACTGTTCACTTTCTTTCCGCCACATGTTTTGTTCTCTCAGCCTCATTCCACTTCTGGTAGTCAAAAGAGCACTCCTTTGTGTAGCACCTTAAAATGACAATAGACTGTAGGATACACAAAACCACCAAATGCAACCCCATAGACCACATTCTTCGCTTCATAGTTTCAGTTTTCTTCATCGAAACATTATACTGGACATTTAAACTCTCAGGATTTATTTTACTTTTTCAACACTGTAACATTTAACGTGATATCCTGAATGCAGCAAAAAAAAAAAGTAGAATAATCTGATAACTTGTTCACTGCACATGCGTCTCCCCAATGCCCATCTCCTTCACTCAGGCAGCGAGGTTTCAAAACTAGTTACACAGGGTAAGCTAGGCACATGTCGGAAAAGGTCAGAGAAAGCAAAAACACAATGCTGGCTGAAGGACTTTTTCTATATTGACCTTCCAATGAATAAGGAAAATGATGCACAACCAAACTAAACTTTGTATATATATATACCCAGTGTATGTCTATGAATTGGGTACACTCCAACATAAAAAAACTGTTCACATTATCCAGACTAATAAAAAAAAAATTGTGATTTTGTGGACATTGCACACAAATTTGGACAGAAAACATTTCTCGTTGGAGCAAAGAGCAGTCTATACAATCAGCATCCATCAGACATTGACATCACAAGTATACACTCCACAACGTTCAGCTTCGTGGGTCAAATCCTAATATGACTGAGAAAAAAGTGAACAACAGGATGACAAAAATGACCACCCATTACTGTATACCATTGGTGCTTTGATTAGCAGCAACATGTCAGGCAGCACTCAGTTTCAGCCCTTTTATCGTCAGCTGTAGATAGTTTTTTCCAGGTTCACCCTCCCCTAAGCACAACAATGAATGAGACCTTGAAGACTAGGAGCACATGGTGCAGCTTTGTACATGATGTTTAGCTGTGACTGCTCTGTAATGAAGGCACCCAACTCCATCACATCGCATACCAAAGTCCATGTCAATCAGAGTGATCTGATGTGAACGCACGCTTCACATGGTGCTCTGTGACAAACCAAATACCCTGGACTAAGCTAACAGAAAAAGGTAACACTACTACTCACAAACATCCTTTCATCTGATGACAAAGGAGATATAGAACATGGTAAACTGTTTTTGCTAATAAAAAAAAAAAAAAAAAAACAGAATATGAGTGCTCTTGACCATTTTCATCAAACGATACCATGTGGGAAACATACTGAAAAGCTTATCATTGTCTCATTGCTTGAGGACTAACAACAATTTCACTGCCAATGTGAAGATAGATTGAAAACACTGCTTTAAGAAAAGAAAGGGAAAAAAAAAGCAAAGTGAAAACAATTTTGACGCCGGTTATTTTTTTTTTTTTTTTTCAGAAAAAAAATTACATGATACAGAACTAATGTCCCAAACACATCCTTTTTCCACCCTGAGAATAAAACAACAACTTCAACAACAACAACAATGGCCACAATTGTTTATACCACAATGTAAACTGTTATCTTTGACAACCAGACACATAAGATAAGGAGATATGACCACCGCAGGTCAGCCAGCGTTGGAAATATTTGGCTCCTTTTTCATTCAACAACTGATGTTTTGAGAGAGAGAGAGAGAGAGAGAGAGAGAGAGAGGGGGGGGGGGGGGGGACAGAACAGCATGAAATAAGACAAGCATGTGAAGGGTTTTCATATTCAGGTAATCATGTTCTGTTTTATCTCCACACACAATTTGAAGAACAGATTTACTCACTTTTGAGGCCTCTCCATTCAAAGTCTGTAATAACATCCAGTGAGTGCACCAGTTTACAAAGACATTTTAGTGAAAATATTTTTTTTTTTTTTATTCTTCTAGAAAAATTGAACCAAACCTAAACAAGTTACAGCAGCATACAATCTTGCCAACACACATCCAAAAGCAAAAAAAAAAAAAAAAAAAAAAAAAAAAAAAAAAAAAAAAAAAAAAAAAAAAAAAAAAAAGAGTTGGACAAAAAATCCCAGGCAAAAATAGTACTATTTGACATGAGACTTAAAAGCTTTCAACATGACCGCAGACCTTTGGTTGCCCATCTGTGTGCAACTACAGCCTGACATTAGCAAGTGCCTTCCGTGATAAGCACAGAAACTATGAATGACTGGATATGTTTTTCTACAACAGAACAGCAATGAGTGGGAGCCATCTAGCATCATTTTGGAGACTGATATTCCTCATACTGATATCTATCTGAATATTGGAGCCCCTTGGTGCTAGCATAATTCAATATGTGGCATTAAACAACCCCCCCCTTGCTCCAGCTTTCTACATTGATTACCCTACTCATTCTGACAGACAAACAAACATAAAGCACATGCACCATGACATATACCACATTATGCACAATTCCTCCCATCCCCACCCTCCCCTCTGTACCCACAAGGATCATCACTGCATTCCTGTCCTGTCCATAGCTTCGGCTAGCCATAACGATTTTAGGGCCAAGTTAGCAGCTCCTGGGTTTGTAGCACTTGACGTAGACATCAAAATAAATCAACTTAAAAAAAAAAAAAGTTTGTGTCCAGAGACTAATCAGCTTTTGGTTCGATCTCAAAAGACTTTCTTGGCAGTAATTCTTAGATATAATGTTATACACCACAAGTCTTTAGAGTCTGCAAACTTAAACAAAAAATTGTTTTCTGATTTGTTTTTCTTTAATGATATCCTCATATCATAGCTCAATCATTTGATTTCATCTGATTTGTTGGTGTGCATATAAATATATATAATAAAAATTGTGTGTGTGTGTGTGTGTGTGCATGCACGCGCGCATATGCATGTGTGTGTGCATGAGCGCACACATGCGTGTGCGTGTGGATGTGGGTGCAGACATTAATAGCACAAAGGAAAGAACTTGAGATAACATATTCCACTATGGTCAGAGCCAAAAGTTCTTTTGGTATTGAACACTAGCTGAACTAAAAAGAAAAAAAAAAACACCTAGATGTTCTTTGTTAGTGTCTCTTCTTGACTAATGGATTCAACAAGTATAGCGAAGTGTGTGCATTGAAAGTGTATTAAACTATACTATAAAATCCACCAGAGATGGATAGCATAGATCTTAGGATCCAGAAAATCAGGCGAGACAGACAAAACACACACGTTCATGCCAACAGTTTTTTGGTAGAACGCTCACAGGACATACTGACCACTCTTTTCTTCTGACAATGGTTTCCCATGGACTGATCGCATCGTTTCCAAACTCCAGATTCATTAGTTTCAATGTTAATGTATTGATGGATTTATAAAACAGCCAATAAATAGCAGTTGAAACACACACACACACACACACACACACACACACCCATACACACACATGGAGGGGGAATAAATGAAAGACTGACTAAAACAC
Organism: Conus betulinus; assembly: GCA_016801955.1. Classification (NCBI taxonomy): domain Eukaryota; kingdom Metazoa; phylum Mollusca; class Gastropoda; order Neogastropoda; family Conidae; genus Conus; species Conus betulinus. The sequence goes on along the minus strand of JADBJO010000476.1, from coordinate 539,411 downwards.
ACCAGATTCCCATATCTATCATTAAATACCCCAACATCCACCGTCACCTGTCTCCACAATGGTAAACTGATGATACAAGGTACTAAAATAAATCCCGGGAAACCTGCCTAAATCAACTCGGAGCATGCCATCTTTGCTAGTGCCAAAGCTATGGTGTGCACATGACAGCCAGACAATACACTTGCAATCAAATTATTCACATTATATCAATGTTCAATTGCGACAGGCAACGCATTCGGCATATTTTTCTCAGACCATGTTATGGCTTTGACCAGTGTGAGTGACTTCTTACATTCATCAGGTTCCAAATGACTGAGGAACCTCTACATCTTTTTTCATTACTTCACACAAGAGTCACAAAAAGAGGAGGGGAGAGAAACACACACACACACACACACACACACACACACACACACACACACAGGAAAGGAAAGTAAGAAAAGATCCAAAATCAGAAAAAAGCCTTGGATGGTCATAAAGATGTATAGAATCTAAATTCAGTACATAAGAGTTTACTAAAATTGCAAGTTTACTAGAATTGCAAACATCTCTCTGTCTTTATTTGTAACGCATGCATCATATAAACAATTGTGACTGCATTACACACACACACACACACACACACACACACACACAGAGTAAAAAAGTACAAGCTGTACAACACAAAGAGTGTTCGATGTGCATAAGATCTCCCAGGACTCAAAGACAGTCACAAAAATGACAGTCTTCTCAGAATATTTTGTATTATCCCTTATATGATAATGCCAAACATGAAAATGTATCATACAGCATCATTTCTTTGACTAAAATATAGAATGCTTTAAAAATCATTGGTATAAACATTCTATAAACTAACATTACAAATACTCATCAACTGATCCAAGATTTGTTATTTCTCCAATCACATATCTTATAATCACAAAACATGAACCTGGACCAAATGCAGAAATATGGAAATATGTGTATGCATGTATGCAAGTGCACGTGTGTCTGCAAGTGACATGGGTGTGTGTATGAGATGTGTCATGTATGAGTGTCAAAGAAAGAGGAATGCCAACATGTTGTATACTGTATACCAGTACCTGGGCGCTTGCAGCACACACAATGCCACAATGCCGAGAGATAATAACTCATATGAAAGGAACCAACCCCACCCTACCCCCCCCCCCAAATCTTTTTCAGTACAAACGATATAGTTGAGACATGACCAATCAACACGTCATCAGTACCAAGTCTGTTTTTCAAGGTCTGAAAATCCCTTCAGCTTCATGAACAATACACAATTCTTACCATCCACCCAACGAGAAGTAACACCCATCCCATCCACTGAATAACACCCAAGGATTCAAACCACTGACACAGACAGACTGAAGTCGTTTGCCAATTTTACCAACAATCCTACCCTAAAAACAGCAGCATATAAATGTCTGGTATTCAATCAGTCCACATGAACTCAAACTATGAAGAAGGATAAAGACAAAGGTACACAAAATATATAGAAATAAAATGTCTGATTTAAAGACATGCCATAAATTAAAACCGAGTTCCAATATCTTGTCTGTAAAGTGAACACTGTAACATTTGATTTTCTTTGCAGCAACAAAACAAGTTTGGCCCTGTGCTCTTGCCAAGATGTATGTAAAAACTTAACAAGCAATATATTAAGCAACCCAAAACATGCACATGTATGTATATTTGTTCTTAACAATATCATATCAAGCATCCCAAAACACAAAGGGACAGACAGAGAAATCAATCAGAAAATAATTTCACAAATCTCTGTGTTGCTCAAAGCACTGTGTTAGCTCCTAGGTAACAGATTGTTCCAAGTCTGTCTTAGGCATTGGTCTGTATTATGTGCCAAAGTGTTTGTCGCTGACTGGGTAGTTGTCCAGTAAAGAATCCACATCTGTCACACATGCCAACAAAAGTTATTCAGGCAGTTTGCCCATCACGAAACACAACTACAATCTGTGGAAGAGTGGGCGGCTCCCCCCCCCCCCCCCCCCCCCCCTCCAAAGCCCGACCACCTTATGAAGCCTTTCCAGTCAGTGCTGACCAAGGGCCACCGTGAAAAACCTTTAACGTTTTACATTCTATCCCATCACACCCTGCCATCCGGGAATTCCCTGCGTTTATGGGTGCCTGTCCCTCCGGCCTGTTGGTGATTTTCAATCATACATAACCCCTTTCAGCCCTGACTCCATGACTGGCTATGTAACCTTTCCTGCCTGGCATGGATTGATTGGAAAAATGGGTGCTGTCTGACTGAAACGGTCATGGTTCTGTATCAAACACACTTTGAAAAAACACAGCAACAGGTACACCTTTTTTTTCCCTATATCATCTTCCCTTCTGTTTTGAATTATCCAGTGGTTCCTTGATAAACAGTTCTCACACTTTCATTGATAGTTCTTACTGATAGGATGCAATATCAGGCTGATAGGATGCAGTATCACGTTCATTATAAAATCCAAATATAAACTCATCTCTCTTATAGTCAAACATACTTTCTGCAACTGTAAGTTTCTGTTTTATCAAGGTGGCATCACTGCTAGGTTTCAAGCCCCCCACACATGTAAAAATTATAGGATCAACACGTTTGAGGTTTTGGAGTGATTTAATAAGATCATCCACTAAGGTTGCACCTTAATACTTGCCTGAATGTAACCTTAGTTCATTGGCTTGTGGCGTTAGGAAAAAACACACACACACACACAAAACTCAGAAATACTTAGAAATTTGCTTACTCATAGCAGCATGTGATACAAAAGGAAAATATCAGAGATCAGGTTATCGTGTGGACAGAGTCCAGACCTGGAGCCCGATTCAGAGATCAGGTTGCGTGTGGGGACAGAGTCCAGATCCCGACCTCTACATGCGCACCATGAATGAAGCTTCTCTTTCAGGCCAAGACAACCACAATGACAGAATTCAGTCAATTTTGGCTCTAAACAGCTATGAAAATAATCTCCATGTACTATCGTTTATTCATGGATAAAGGTTAAACATGTTGAGTTGAACTATGATTTACATGCAAGACCAAGGCGGCGACATGTAGTGGTGTGAGCCTGATCAGAGATCAGATATCGCGTGGACAGAGTCCACATCTGACCTCTACATGCGCACCATGAATGAAGCTTCCTTTCTTATATCAGGCCAAGACAACACCAATGACAGAATTCAGCAATTTTGGCTCTAAACAGCTATGTGTGCTTAGAGCAAATATGAACATCCCTAAATACTAGGAAGTTTCTTAGTCGCAATTTCAAATGCTGGAGGGCTAAGGTGATAACTGTCACCAGTTCTTCTCTCCAGTTTCCCCTTTTTGCTAGCTCATCTTCTGTACTCTTTGTGAGCAGCTACAGATGTGTTTTCTGCTTGTACTTGGTAATGCAGAACGATGAAGAAGACAGAGGTGAGTGTTAGTTTGATACTGTGTGACAAGGCTGTGCTGCCTTTTTTATTATACTCTGTGACTGTCAGCAAGCCCCAGGAATGCGGACACCAGCACTGTGGAAAGGAGAATGGACTTGCGCTTAACATTCCAACTTTCAGGCTGGGTCCCATCCCATCAGCTGCCAACCTTCTCCAGTTCAAGTTGAGAACAAGGGGATGAAGGGGGCGGGTGGAGTAAAAGGGACAATTCAGCTCTTGACCGACGCATGTCTAAGCTCCTTGTGTTTAGTGAGATATGCTGAGTTTAAAAAGAAAATGCCTATTGTACACAAACCTTTACGAGCACCCACACATCATTTGTTTTTTTTTCTGCAATACGTTATCATCCCTATTCAAAGATGACAACCTACCCCTCCCCCCCCCCTCTCTCTCTCTCTCTCTCTCTCTCTCTCTCTCTCTCTCTCGCAATCCCACATCTCTAAGCGAAATTTTGAAATTTTAGACTTCTTCACTAAATTTGGGAACTAATTTCTCAAATGGGAAAATTCCTGAAAAATTCATGAGGTTTGGCAACTATGGTTATCCTAGTTCATCACACTTAGTTCTAAAAAGAAGCTGAAAACCCCAAAATGACAAAAATCCTGAACAAACGCACAGTAATTTCACAAACATTGGGAACTGCACCCCCACTTTCCGAGAACTGTTACCCTCTAAAGCCGACCAAAGCATTACTCTTTTCTCTTAACCCTTTACTGCTAAAATTCAGCCTACACCCAGACACTGACAGCATAATCTAACGATCAACAAAGATGAGTATAGATGTAATGAAGTCAAACTCAGATGTCCAGATCAGCACTGACTGCATGGGCTTGGGAATGAAGTCAAAGGCAACTTAAAGTGGCGTCACAAACTGCAACATTTTTTTTTCTCAGCCGTTCAGTCCAAACAATGCAAGTCTGCACAGTGCAAAAAAAATATATATATTACAAAAACAAATTAACCTTGGACAAAAAAACATTAATCGTAACAAATTTAAGCACTATTGTGTGTTTTCAAATAATATATGTGTCACTCACAAGATACCTGATAAAAATAAAAAAGGTTCACAGCATTGTTTGGGGGAACAAGTGTATTGGGGAGGAGGGGGTGTGGGGTGGATGGGATGGCGGGTTCCAGTTTTGCACATACTTATACATGAGTGAGTGAGTCAAACATGCATGCTTTCTCTTCTTGCACAACCTTTTCATTTGTCTTTCAATGGACTTGTAAAAGAAGTGCATGTATGTATAAATGCAAGCTGAGTACAATTTGCCCCAATTTCACAATAGGCTTTTCCATGTAAAATTCAGGCAGCTATGCTATACAGTACAGCGATATATCAAGCTTGTTTTTTGTTGTTGTTGCTAATGTTTTTGTGAAAGAACCTTCCAAACTAGTCAGACCCATCCTTGCGTACAAAGAGCTTGATAGAAATGAAAAAAAAAATCACTGATTAGAAAAAAGTAGGACAGTATGTATGTCTGGAGGTTGCATCCTGGAAAACGTCACACCCAAACATCAAAATAAGCACACACAGTCGCATTATCATGGAAAATGCATGGGACACTCAAGTTTGCCGGCATTTCAAAAAACAAAACAAAAAATGCTCAAGGAAAACAAAAAAAGTAAATGACCTGAACAGCCTGTATTCTCTGTTTCTACACAGCTGCGATACTCACAAGCATAATTAGAAGGGGGCAATAATCTTATTGGAGCCAGCTTTTAATGCTATGATCAAGGTCAGAGTTATCTGTCAATGGATACGGATCATTGTGCCGACAGCACTCTGAACCTGGGAACTGCCTGGCTGATGAAGGTTGTATCTGACATACACTTTCAATACAGCTGCTCATGCCACATCCGTATTATACACAGGCATCCTTCTCCCCCACTATCGCCATCCCTACCCTGCCTTCCCTCTCCCAAGTCCACACAGGAAGAGTACTTCCTCCCCACATACAGATCAGCATACCTTAATCAAAAAAAAAAAAAAACAGACAACAAACACTCTAAATTCATCAATGGAAGCTTTAGTTTACAGGCTGCATTCCAGCTGTCTCTTGTTTCTGTTCATTTTCACTGGTGTTGCAGTAACACCAAAGTTCCGTGGACAATCTGAAGCGCAAATCATACTACCCTATGGCAGAGAATGACCAGCCCATTCACGGTCACATTTAACACGGCTTGTAACACCCAAGCAGTACCAATCTCAAGGAAAACAGCTCTCTGTATTCCTAAACATTCAATGTAATTCCTGCCGAGCGGTTAAAAAAATGGGTTCGTTTTCACACAAACAGGCCAGGCAAAAGTGATCCTCTAACCCTAAGGTATGCCAGGTCTTTAATAAACAAGGTTCCATGTCACTAACAGAATCTTGACAGATTACTCACAAAACCCTTTGGAAAAGCAAGTTTCAAGGACTGAAACATGAAAGCAAATGATGGAAGTGAAAGGGAAATTTGTGGCCAAACTGGAACTATCGCTTTTCTGCTCAGTTCATGTGTTCAGCATTTCACCCCCTAAAGAACCTGTGGACTGGGACAAGAAACCTATCACTTATTGTAAGTTCATGCCAGACTTTCAGTGAAATGAACGCTGTACCTACAGGGCCCTTCCCCTGGCTCCTAACCTCCATCAACCATCTCCTCCCCCTAAGGAAGGGGGAGGGGGGGGGGGGGGGGGGGGGGGGGGGGGGGGGGGGGGGGGGGGGGGGGAAAAGTTACATCCCTTTGAGTACTGCTTACTTTTTACTGTTCTCAGCTTCAGCTAAGATTCCATATGTCAACCCTATGTGAAGTTACCTACATGTGATTATCACTACATGGCAGTGCTGAAGACAGGCCTTACCAGTAATGAACAAGCTTAATGTTAACTGTTTTCACACCTCCTCTGTAGTTGTTCTGTTGTGTACATGCATCAAGTTGGAGTATATCTTTAAGTTTGGAACTTTTTAAAAAAAAAAAAAAAAACAAAGTTTCCTTCTTTGCTGCCAGAGTGGTATAGTCAATGGGTACCACAAGCAATACTGGAGTTATGCACATACATATCACAATTTCACCATGGGAGCAATGGTTACCTCGGTCTTTACTGTAGATATTGAGGTCAACTGAGACATTATTCTGATCCAAAACTCCCATAGCTAATTCCAAGAATTTTATAGAGACCTTTATGTTTGAACTGGTCAGCCAACTTTTCCAACCTTTGTCTGTTTTACCCCAAACCAGACACAGACAATCAGATAAAATATGATTATCACTCAATCTCTCTGTTTAGGGAGCACATAACTGCCATGTTAGTTACCTGCAAGGTAAATTAAATGATTTTTATGTAATCCTTATGTGACGCACCTCCTATGGATACTATTCATTCCTTGCAGATTTACAGTTTCACTCACTGTTTTAAGTGTATCAAGATAGGATTCTGTAAGAACTGATGGTTGATTTAGATCAACATTTTAGTTTTTTGTTTTAGAACTTTCCTAAAACTGTTCAAGATAACACTCATTTCTCTGATGATTCATGCACAGACAACAGAAGCACAGAAATGTATCAAAAACCCCATAAGTTAAAAAAAAAAATTTCTTCCCATTTCGAAGGCCAGGTTACATTTCTTTTTGATATCAGACACAGTTCATTTTGCTTCCTACACTGATGGTGTTTAACATCGAGTCTGGTTACAGACCAGGATCATTCTGCTGTGTTATTGAAAGTAAAATGTTAGGAAAACATAAAAACACAATACTTTCTGCAAATTTAATTCGTCTCTTTTGAAAGGTAAGACATATTTAGATGAAATAAATACTGTAATTGAAAACATTTCTGAGGAATACTCCATAAATAAACTGGTACTGATGATCTTTTCCTTGATTTCCTGTTGATGAAGTATGATCAAAATCAATTCCTTATGCTACTGCGAAAAAAAGAAACTACTGGAGAGGAAAAACAGACAGAGCAAGATATTAATTCATTTAAAAAAAAAAAAAAAAGGGGGGGGGGGGGGGGGGGGGGGGGGGGGGGAAAAAATGAAAATGAAAGATGATAATATCAAAGTCATTAGTGAGAAAAAAGTACAACTAATGTCAAAACAAAACGAATAGGAGCTTTCTTAAGATCACGAAGCTAAATGGATGATCAACAGAGAGAAAGTTAGCAGTTATTTTTGTAATCTTGAAAAACGGCATTACACGAGTAAAACCATGTCTTAAGTAACGGGACAAACAAAAACAATGTTTTAGCAAACCAAAAGGACATACTTAAAGAAGTACACAGTTTGTATAACCCACTCTATGCAAATAATGCTTTTGAAATTGTGCTACAGAAGATTTAGTTAAGGACATCTGTTTAAATGAAACAAAAGCAGCTGAATAAGAAGGCCTTATTACATTAGAAGAAGCAACAAATGTATTAAAGAAAATGAAAAATAACAAAAGCTCAGGATCTGATGGCTTTACTGCTGTATTTCTTAAAAGCTTTGGAAAACAGATTGGTCTATTTGTTGTCAGAGCTTCAGATGCAAGTTTCAAAAAAGGAGAACTGTCATGTGTACAAAAAGAGGGAATCGTTACATGCATTCTAAAGGCTGATAAACCTAGGCAGTACATCACAAACCAGCGACCTATTTCACTGTTGAATGTTGTCTTAGATAGCAACTTCTTGCACTGCAAATAGAAAATGTGTATTGCCCTAAATAACAAAGACCAGATGAGAATAATCTGCCTATGTTGTTGTTAAATATAGACTGTGAAAAAGCCTTTGATGCAGTTACTTGGGAATTCATGTCCAAAAAGTCCTTAAAGCGTTTGGTTTCCAGAAAGGTGTTTGTGGGTGATGAAGTCTTGTATTATTGTTAAAGGACAGGTCTCAAATTAGTTCAATATTCAAAGACATTGTCAATAACGAGATTCAATTTCACCGTATCTGTTCGTGATTTGTGTCAAAATATTAGCCATTATGCTCAAAGAAAACTGATATATTCAGGGAATTAGAATGATGAAAACTGAATTTAAGCTGTCTCAGTATGCCTATGACACAGTTTTCTTTTTCACAGAGGATAAAAGATCATTTGAAACTTGTACTGAAGTTCTTTTTAGATGCGACTGTGTCTGAGGTTTTCATATGAATGTGAGTAAAACGAGTGCAGTCTGGTAAGGAAGCTTTAAAATAATCACTTTATAGAGCATTCAAAAAATTGTTTGGAATCCACAAACATTTCGAATCCTTAGTATGTAGTTCAGAAATGATCTGCAAAATTGCACAGAAATGAACTATTCAGAAATACTTGATGATGTAAATCACTTGTTTAAAATATGGGTAAAATGGCAGACTACACCTTGAGGGAAATAGCTAAATTGAAATTCATCATCTTTTCAAAGCTGACTCATCTTGGGCTGCTTTTACCAAACCCACCAGATGCTTTTTTTCAAATGACCTAGAAAATATAAGTTTGTGTGGAATTTAATAACAAACATCAGAAAAAAAAAAAATTAGATGAGAAACAGCGCATAAAAAGCAAGCAGAATAGAGGTTTTGTCTTCCGATTTAAAAATCTATGTCACATCTCTAAAACTATCCTGGATCCACAGAACTGAATGATCAAACCATAAATGGAAACACAGTCCACTCATCTAGTTGCAAAGTAAAATGACTGCAGGCAGAAATCTAAACAAATCTTAAATAAATGTCAGCGAACCGCCCAGAGAAATGTGGACAAATGAGTCACAAGACAACACACAACGCGTTTCAACCTCTTAGGTCTTCCTCAGGTGAAACAAAGACGAACAAAATAACGAAAATGCACTTAGCTTTGATCGCTTCAGATTGCTTCTGAGTTCAGCACAAGGAAGAAGGCGTTGAATTCATTCAACTCAGAAGCAATCTGAAGCGATCAAAGCTAAGTGCATTTTCGTTATTTTGTTCGTCTTTGTTTCACATGAGGAAGACCTATGAGGTCGAAAAAGCGTTGTGTGTTGTCTTGTGACTCGTTTGTCCACGTTTCTCTGGGCAGTTCACTGACATTTATTTAAGATACGTTTCCACTCAGTAATTCTCCTCAATGGCCTCTCATGAGTAAACATGGTCTGCCAAAAAATTTCGCTGAGCTACTTGCAGAACCAATATGCTACAAAAGATAATTATTCAAGTTGGGAAAAAAGATATTGTCTCCAAAAAATTTGAAAACAAAAGTGTCTATTATCTTGCACATTTTTTTGATGATAATGGTCAGCAAACTTATTCCATGCATTCTGACTGGTTATGCTTTGTCACCATTTTGGAATGTCTGATTTCAAAAAACTATGAACAGGCAAGATTTTGACTGCTTTTGTGAGAGTGATCTATGACTATTTTTGAGTGAAGAGTCACTTCTGTAGATAGTTTTAAGTTTGCTGTTGGGAGTCAGGACTTAGACTTGACTACCTTGTTTAGAGATCAGAACCAGCTATTGACAGTCTCTCTCTCTCTCTCTCTCTCTCTCTCTCTCTCTCACACACACACACACACACACACACACACACACACACACCCTCAGTCATCATCCTATTTTCTATAATAAGGAAAAATACTCACAAAAGTTACACCATTTACAAGTATTGCTGCATGCAAGGACAAATAAAAATCAAAACCAAAGAAATTGCATTTAGTTGCCAATAGTATAAATCAAGTGCAGGTAAAATAAGCTGAACTAAATCACATCTGTGCCGGCCAATTTGCAAATTGCTTTTCTTTGCAGAATGGATGCCATACAGTAATGGCAGACAATGTATACTATTTCAGCCCTGTGCCAAGCATCACAATATACAGACATCCGACAGCACCGGCAGGGCATTCCAAATGCCTCACTCAGTATGTATATAAGAGTATGTGAACAGTGTTGGCAAGCACGGGGGGTGCTTGTTGGGGGGGGGGGGGCAAGCATGGGGGGGGGGTGGGGGGGGGGGGGGGGGAGAGAGAAGTACCTGTACCGACCATTTCCCTACTACCCTCTGAAATGCCACGATGGACAATTAGCACCTTGTCATGTCACACTATCCTGACCTAAAAAATAAAAGTCTTGTAACCCTTAAAAAAATATTCATACATCTATGTACAGAAATACAACAATTCGTGTGATACCAGTTCAAATACTGACATTCTTGAAACCAGTGGTGGTATGTAGGAAGATCTGGCTAGTGCTTTTTGGAAATAGCAGCTATTACAAAATAGCTTTCCATGATGTAGTTACGAATAGGCCTTTTCTCCAATTTTGTATACAGGAGTGGAGATTCCCTCTTCATAGCAATTGGACAAAAAAAAGTCAGACAGTACACTTTATTTTTAGAAATGGTTAAGCCCACTTGCATATTTGACAATATACTAAATCTCTTCTAACTAGCTAATATTATCAACTCTAGCATTAGATTTCTACCGTAGACAACACATTACACTGAAATCTATAAGTCCTTTCATTTCTGCAACTGAAAACGCATCAAAGTTTGAATTTTGTTTGCAGTGATGAAATACATCAATTCGTTTAAACATAAATTTCAGTTTACGTTGGTCTTGTATGTTTAATGCAAAATGAAACAAAAAACGACATAATCATTCGATCAGGGTTTGGTTCTGTGCCCTGAATTTGCTGTAGTAGTATGCACATCATGGACAGAAACCCAATGGTGGAAACCACAGTTCTGGGAATGAGAAGTCTGTTCACTGCTGGAGGAGACTGACTTGTTTGGAATACCTTTTGTTGATGCCTAAATTGAAACTTCCGGCACTGTCCTTTCCTCAAAACATTTCTCTGAGCTGATGCTTTCCGCTCAATTAGAGCACTGCCATATGTAGGCTAAAAGCAGGTAGACAGCTTATTCGACTCCCAGAGGTACGATAAACCTGTCCAGATTTGGTCGAGCTGGATAGCCAGTCCAGGGTGTCCTACACCAGATTTTATTTTCTAACTCATCTGGATAGGGGTTCATCAGGAATGGAGCTTCAATCCAACCTTCCAACATGCCACCTCTGGCCATGCTGAAGGCATCAGCCATTCCTACAAATGTATTACTCAAAGGTATACTGAAAGCAAGTTTTCAAGATCCATCAGTGCTATGAAAAACATACAAAAAGGCAATATAGGAAAGTGTGATGATGTAGTACGGATGAATGGGACAGCTACTACCCACTGTGGACAGTGAATACCATCTCACTACCTCAGTGACAGACCACAACAGAAACACTGGAGTGTCAGAGAGAACAACAGTAAACAGCTTCTTGGAGAAAAAGAAGTAAAAATGGGCAAAAAAGGCAGAAGAACAGTACATGATCATAAACAAAGATTAAAAAGATTGTTATGTATAAGATACTAAAGAAAGATTAAAAAGAGAAGGAAAAAAAGATACCAATGAAACAAGATAGATAACAAGTCAGCAAAGGAAAGACAAGACAGGCAGAAAAGGAAGACAGCAAGACAGGAAAGGAAGGTTACAAGACAGGAAAGGAAGACAGCAAGACAGGAAAGGAAGGTTACAAGACAGAAGGGAAGGTTACAAGACAGGAAAGGAAATAATCAAGACAGGAAAGGAAGGCAGCAAGACAGGAAAGGGCAGGTTACAAAACAGGAAAGGCAGGTTACAAGACAGGAAAGGAAGGTTACAAGACAGGAAAGGAAGACGGCAAGACAGGAAAGCAGGTTTACAAGACAGGATAGGAAGGTTACAAGACAGGAAAGGAAGACAGCAAGGCAGGAAAGGAAGGTTACAAGACAGAAGGGAAGGTTACAAGACAGGAAAGGAAATCATCAAGACAGGAAAGGAAGGCAGCAAGACAGGAAAGGCAGGTTACAAGACAGGAAAGGAAGGTTACAAGACAGGAAAGGAAGGATACAAGACAGAAAAAGAAGTCAGCAAGACAGGAAAAGAAGTTTACAAGACAATAAAGGAAGGCAGCAAGACAGGAAAGGAAGGCAGCAAGTTACAAGACAGGAAAGGAAGGATACAATACAGAAAAGGAAGACAGCAAGGCAGGGAAGGAAGGTTACAAGACAGGAAAGGAAGGTTACAAGACAGAAAAGAAAGACAGCAAGACAGGAAAGGAAGGTTACAAGACAGGAAAGGAAGGATACAAGACAGAAAAGGAAGACAGCAAGACAGGAAAGGAAGGTTACAAGACAGGAGAGGAAGGATACAAGACAGAAAAGGAAGATTACAAGACAGAAAAGGAAGACAGCAAAGAGAGATTACAGGACAGGAAAGGAAGATTACAAGACAGGAAAGGAAGACAGCAAGACAGGAAAGGAAGGTTACATGACAGAAAAGGCAGATTACAAGACAGAAAAGGAAGATTACAAGACAGAACAGGATGATTGTACTTGCAGTCAAAGAAAAAAAAAAACTGTGTGAAAGAGAGACCAGCTGGCCTGGGGATGAGACAATGGTAATGCAGCATGCACAGTGATATGACATGTGTCCCTCTGAGTGCTGATATAGCCAAGCATTCGTCAATATTAACCTGTTCATATGTAAACAAGGCATCATTGAAAAAAAAAAAAATTTTCTTATTTGTAATTTGGCCAGTTGTAAGGCTAACGGCATAGAAACACACACACACACACACACACACACACACACACACACACACAAAAACCCTCAAAACAAAGAATCAGTCTTCCTTTCATACTAGTTGAAAATGCAGCAACACTCAAGTTGTGGACCTCCGATCTTTTTTGTTTTTTTTCACTGATTTTTAACTGCGTAGACACTTTTACTTCATCCTTCAATACATGGTGACAAGAATTTTGTGTAAAAACAGTTCTCAGACTGTAATTACCTGTTTTCAACATTCAATTTTTTTTTTTTTTTTTTTTTTTTTTTGTTCATGTTCACTGTCACATTTCTCCCAAGGAACAGCAATGATGGAACAGCTATAGCTTTGGAGTTAACCCTGTCCATAACTGGCTTTGTCTGGCTTTGGGAAAACTGTCACTTACAGAAAATAGTGCTAGATTGTGGGTATACCAAGACAGTTTTGCAAGACTTGTAACAAAAGACTGACTGATCACACACAAAATGAAGAAATATGAAGGATAGGCAAGGCCATTTAATGAAATAATTTCCTCAACGCTGTACTTGATGGTGGAAATGCTATCCCACCATGAAGCCAATGGGTAAGTTCAATGTGGTTTAAACAATGAAATTCAGCACAGAAAACCGAAGTTTTGCTGAAAGTGCTACTTACCACCAACAGCTCATGTTCTAAATTCTTACTTGGTTCAATGTGTGGAGAGGGACACAGCACCATGCAAACACAGTGCAGAAAAAAAAAAAGAAAAGAAAAGAAAATGAAACAATCTGACAATCATTGGGAAAGGAGATAATGCCATGTCCTAAACTCGTAACAACTCTCACAGCTAAGCATCTCTTTAACAAAACAATGGATTCTAATATATCATATACAAAGTTGTGTGTGTGTGTGTGTGTGTGTGTGTGTGTGTGTGTGTGTGTGTGTGAGTGCACATATGCACTTGAGTGTAAATGCATACATGCATGATTGTATGCAGTCACAATGATGTAACTAGTAACTTTAACAATTAATTTTGTCAAAGTGCATCTGGTAGACTGTTACGACTAAACTAGATCTTACAAAGGAAATCTGGTCTCCTATGTTAGGAACTGTGGCAAATCCCAAGCTTTTTCCAATCACAGGCGGAAAAAAAAGACGACAAATGATCCGTCTGTATTTTCAATTACGTTATCCACAAACATGAATTTTAAAAAAAGTTATGTGCAACTGTCGGAGGTTACTTCTAACGATCATTAATTAAATTAAAAAAAGAAAGTCAGCAGCTTAAACTGTCAGCACCCTCCACCAGAGACAGCGTCATACGCACTGGCTTAGCGACTGACAACAATCTACCTCCCCAAAACACTTATTTTGAACGGAAAATGCAGACTTAATATACTGAGCATGTCGTGCTGCTCATGATACTCTGAATTACTATGGCGCAACCAGGCAGTGTGTTAATTTAATTTGGTTTAGAAACCTGACCAACAGAACATGATGTAAAAAGGATGTAAAAATGTTGATGGCACTTTGTAAGTCTCTTGCACTGATTTCTTCCATTCCCATCCTAGCAAAGACAAATATGAAAGGGATTTGGCAAATCTTGAATTTCTTGCACAACAATTGACAGGGGAAAATAAGTGTCAGCATCAGTAGCTATTCTCAGTGTTTCATTTGGGACATCCACTCATATCAGAAGGGCTTTAATGTGAAGGGGGATGGGAAAGGCACTAAAATGTCTACAGCTTCACTTTGATCTTTGGCAAAATACCAACAAGCAATTTTTTTTTAAATCTACAACTTGTTCTCTCGTGGAAAACAGACCATTTCAGTGTTATCTGACTAAGAACAACCACATTTCTGGGTGGAAGAAGGGGGAAGCAGGGAAGGGTGTAATAACTCCTCAAAATGTCCTCCATGTTACAGAATGGATAATATCACATGCACACTCGCATGTGCATCCACACAGATGTATCACTTCAGTTGTTTGCCAAGAACAAATATAGAATTCCTGTTCAGTAGTCATGCACATTAGCCTTTTAAAGAAAAACTCTGTTGGGCAAAAATGCTGTTTCTCGAGATTATGTAAGACAAATGTGTTTGAAGTATTCTCTGAATCATCAGAAACCTGTGTGAGCAACGGTGGAGGTGGAGTAAGCATGACTGTGGAAACAATTTGTTTGTTGCTTAAACTTCTTCCCCACACTGAAAAAAAATTGTTCTGGGGCTCAAGCTAGGCCACTGTGTTTCACTTTGAAGAAAGCAGCATGCTGCTTAAGACTGGTAGGAAACTCATTTATTCTGGTCATGACCTACATGACGCGCTGGTGACCTACTCGTTTTTGAGTGAACCAGTCTTTTAGGAAGAAGATGAAGAAAAAGAAGAGAAGAAATTTCAAAGTACTGAAATTTCTACTGATAAAAACAAAAGTTCAAAATCAAAGGTTCTGTTTCTTTCTTACATCAACATTACCAACACTCAAAGTCCCCTCCCGCTCCAAAAAAAAACAATTAAAAAAAATTAAAAAACGTGAAAAAGTCACAGTCTCCTGATTAAAAAGAAAAGACCAGAAAGACACTTTCATTTTCAATTATTAAATGATAGGGCCTTGTGTATGAATTTGTTGAATCCATTGAAGTCAGATGGCACAGCAGGCAGAAACTACAAGTGGACTGTGTGTACTAGTTTCAAGCCCATGGAGAAACCCAAATACACACACACACACACACACACACACACACACACACACTCATTTTAAAGTGGCAGTGTTTGCCTGCTTCACTCAAGTCATCCTCTGCAAAGCTTAGCTCCAGAATCAGTACAATATCAAAAAAAGTGAACATGTTTAAACAGAACAGAACAGTATAACAGACCACGCAGTCAGCTAAACACTCCCCTAAACCCAATATTAGACATGTCCACTTTTCAATGAGATCAATGGCTTTGAAAACATGTGAAACTGTTCTGATAACTTCAGCTTGGGCAGCCTTGAATGAGGGGATGGGGGAAATCACACAACTGGATATTTATCAACAACAACTCCACTCTGATACGGTTTCTCAAGCTAGAAAATGGGCATGATTCTTACAGGGACAAAAGCAAAACTGATTGTTTTCCACGGCCTTTGACATTTGCATAAGTATCGCGTATATACATATATATTATGTGCAGCTTTTTAAATCACTTAAAACTGTCCATGAAAACTGGTTGTGGCGTAGTCGACTCTGCCTGTAGGCTGTTAGTAGGCTGTCACTTCCATGTGCACGTATGCCTTCGATGCTAGTTACATGCACATGCACACAAAGAAAAAAAAAAAGTCAACTTCCTTGTATGCACAACTCATGAAAAACAACATATAATAGTAGACACCCCAAAAAAAAGAGAGAGATATCGCTGCTGGAAGGCAGATTCCACAATGTCCAAAATAAAACAGGTCAATGATGGAAGCAGATACTCAGTTGGTCTGTAAAACAGGGCGCTTTGCGACTGTGTACATCTCCTGATGAGAAAAGAAAACTTGCCAGCAAAAGATACCACCTGGTAACAATACCAGTATAACACAGTGCACTCGTGTATATAGATATATATGTTCATCATCTCGCTCACACAATCACACACACAAAGAGATTGTTCAATGAGGCTTGAATATTTTGTCCGGGATGAAAATAATTAATTAAAAAAAAAAAAAATTCAAAGAGAGAGCAAACAAAAAACAAACAAACAAACCCTCAACAACCACACAAGAACAAGAGATCATCAGCAATTAAACATTAAATCACTGAGACTGTTGAAGAAACGCCTGAGAGAACTACGCCTGAGCGAACTAGACGAAGTAATGACAGAGTGTGCTTCAATGTTCTGATGAAGAACACCTGTAGCCTGTTGTTTTTGTTTTTGTTTTTTTTTACATTTGTTTGTTTTTTTTTAAAACTATTCAAAGGACAGGTACATCAATTGTCAATGCCCATATGTTGATAGGTTTGTCAGGTGAACATTTTTTTTCGGCAGTGTTGCACAACGTCAGCACTGGACATATCCACAAACATGTCACCTGAACACGGGTCACAGCGATGATGTGTGTTGAGATCTTAGAACTCTAAGCCGATGTCACAGGTTGCAGATTGGGCACAGGGAAGACAGGGAGGCTCTCGGTTAAGTCATCATCTGATGCTTCTAGTGTGGGTTGGGGCCCTTCGATCGTCAGTCCTTCCTCTTCCTCTTCCATTCCATCCTCCCTGTCCATGTCTCTCCCTTCTCCTCCTCCTTCCTGCTCTTCAGCTGGGGTATCATTGTTACCTCCCCTTGGCTATGTCTCTGGAACACTTCCCTCCCATAGCTTTCTCCCTCTATCAATTCTCTGCCATAACTCGCCCTTTTGGCCAGCTCTCTCTCGTAACCGTCTTGCTGGGTGACCTCCCTCTGATAGCCATCCTGCTTGGCCATACCTACCTGATAGCTCTCTTGGTCGTCCAGTTCTCTCTGGAAGCTCTCTTGCGCTGCTAGCTCTCTCTTGTAGCTATCCTGTTCTCGCTGGTAGCTTTCCTGCTCTCGCTGCATACTCTCTTGTCCAACAAGCTCTCTCTGATAGTCGTCTCTCTCTTCCATTTCACGCTGGAAGGTCTCCTCAGCACCCCTGTAGCTGCCTGAGAAGTGAGGGGTGGAAGTCTTCTGCCATGGTCGGTGAAACCCGAACACAGCCTTCTTCAAACACCTCCTCCTCCCCTCGCAGGTCTATCTGGGTGGAGAGGCAGGTGCTGTGGGCCAGGTCTCCCTCCGTGGCCGTTGCTGCATGGTTGGGTTTGAAGGCATGGGAATCCAGCAGGGAGCCCATGGGCTGCTTAAGAACCCCGTTTTCGCTGTCCTCATCTCGCAGAGAGATCACCACACGATTGGGAGGTGGGGTCAGACGATGGGGTCGTATGGGCGAGGCTCCATGTGAGGTGGGTCCATCCAGAAAGGTGTGTGTGTCTGGGGTCCAGTCCTGCCTCACGTTTGATGTTCCTCAAGATCTCATCATCCCTGTCAGACAGACAGCTACAGTGGTCATGTTCAGACTAAATAGCCAGAGCCACCGCACCACACTGTACAGTCCCATGTCAACATCAGACTGACCAATATACAGTTTGAAAACATCACAACATGCTTGGACCTTGGACCTCCCAACACACAGGGATCACATGGATCAAATGAAGAATTTACACACATAATGTCACAACCACTGTCTCTCTCTCTCTTTCATCATCAGACCACTCATCAACAGATTCAGCATAAGCTATCTGAGACACACACACACACACAACACACACACACACACACCTCCTCCCTTCCTTCCCCTTTTGTTCAGGATTCTAGAATCTGATTAAAAGCATTGTAAAACTGACTCCTTACACACATTCTGTTCTTGGGTCAGAAGATAACAGTCTACTTTCTATTGTGGCAAAAGCAAATGTCTGAAGATTAAAAAAAAACAACACATGAATATAATCTTTCATACAGAGATACAAGTATGTATTAACAGGTGTCAGCAATGACCTAACTAGCAACACTAAAAAACAAACACTGCCCACAGATCCATTTGACTGATGGCTGTACAAACTGTTTTAAGCTAAGAGTAAAAATGAAATTCCCACATTATGCTTCCAAGTGGAAAAGAAGTGGGGGAACCACCAAGCAGTTTACCCAGCTACACAACCAGCTTGATGACCCTGAGGGTAAAATTCCTCACCCGAGCGATCTGGCCATGGGCCATGAGGCCGTCCTGAGCGGGAGGAGGTGGTGAGAGACTTGACAGACAGATCCTGAGCCATGTCCTGGTCCATTCCTATCATGGCCAGGCTGGCCTCCCCCATCGCCGCCTGTCACACCACACAGCCATCCCTCAACACCATCTCTTACCTCAGCAGGCCTCTTAATACCTCCCTCAGTCGTATCTGCTGGATACCTCTCATGCACAAGCATGTATACATGCAGAGTGAGGCAGATCACGCCCACATACGTCAATATGCTTATACAAAAACCGCCAACTCGTACACAATGACACCACTTTAACCAAGACATGCATGCACATGCACACACAGTAACACACACACACACACACACACACACACACACACACACACACACACACACACACACACACACACACACACACCACCTCATCAGTATTCCACAGAGTATACTTTAGATTCTTTTCTGTACTGATTTGAAGTTGGTATTGTAACGCTTGCAATCACTACAATTACATACAAGATCAGAAATTGTACTGAAGTCAGTCACTGGCCCACAGACTAAATTCAAAAGGCACTAAAATCACCTTTTTGTAGGACAAACCCCACTCTTTCATGATCATGACAAAGCAGATGGAGCAGCTAAACTCACAGCAAAGCATTGTGCAGGAATCCCCCAATCTTTACACGCAGACACAACATTTGATTATAAATGAATCTGAAATTAACACACTAATAACCAATTTTTGTTTAACACAAAAACTCTCCTCCCTACTGTATAGGTGGAAAAACTGATGCTTTTTAAAAAGCACTCATTAAAATGAGTCGCTTACACACAAAAACTGTATCTGTGAACATCATTTAACAGCCAATTGCATTCTTTTATGTCATGTGGTATAAGAATTCTTTCTGTGTCTCATATACATTTCATGCAAAACATTTTTAAGCCACAAATATGAGTATATGAAATTTTTTTTTTTTTTTTTTTTTTTTTTGGGGGGGGGGGGGGGTTCTTTCTCAAACAGTTCCATAAATAATTACTTACAAATGAATGTGACACTACTGTCCATCCTTTATTAACAAGCAGTGTTGTTTCTTTTGCATAGCTTAGATACAGATTTGCTCAAAATGATGGAAAGTTAATGTATAACATCACTGACAGATTAACACATTTAATGCATGAAACACACAAACGCATCCTATTTGTTCCACACTCCAAATCCCCTCCCTCCCCTCCCCTCCCCTTTTCTTCCTCTCCTTCCAATCTTTTTTTTTTTCTACATCTACTATCACACTAAGAGAAAAGATGTAAAACTGAAAACATGCATACATGTATACACACACACACACATGCACGCATGCACGCACGCACACGCACATGCACGCACACACACACACACACACACACACACACACACACACACACATTCAAGAACAGACACAGCATAGTCACGAACTCTGATGGTGGCATTGATGGTCTCGCTGTAGGAAGCAGGATCACTGAGTGAGGGGCTCCTGATGTTCCTGTTGAAAGACACATACTGTTTGTAACCCTCAGACTTTACTCACACCTGCTCCCTCACCAAATACCTGACATACTTTATACCACAAACTGAACCACCCAGAACTCACCCAGACTGTATCTCTTACCCAACATCCACAAGACACTACACCACCAACTGATGACAATGAGTGGTCAGTCATAGAACCAGTGTGTGTGAGCACCCCTTTCCGCAAGGTGCCATCAGGTCCACCTAACCACAGTGTCCACGAACTTATCTTCCCAAGAACTTGCAAATACTGAGGACTTTTGACACAAACTCACTGAGAGCATGGATGTGCACTACAAGGAACTGAAACTGAGTTAATGTCCAGAGTTGGGTATGAAAGGTCATAGCGCTTGATCAGTTTCCTCTTCGATGATCTACGAGGACGAGGATGATAAAAATGACGCTATGGCACTCCATTCTAGTCTGAGACAACAAGTTAGAGCTGTACACCGCGTTCTTTTCATGATGTAACCCGCCGTCAACTAGACCTGAGAGATGCAGACACCTGCCATGTTGGTCTTTAAATCGGCACTGAAATGCTTCCATTTCATGGATGAAACTTGACAGTATGGTTCCAGTCTTCTCATCCGAGCTTATCTCTCAATTCTGTGCTGGAGCCCACTAGTACAAACAATGTAACCAATATGTGATTGGATTTGAACCCACAACCCCCCAGCTACAGCCCTGCGATGCTTACCACCGCACCATGGCAGCTACTACACTATTTGGGGGTTTGCACTTTTCATTCATGTTAGCTCTCAGATTCTGACACAAAATTGCAAATATATGAGTGTGTGTGTGCATATGTGAATATGAGTGTGTGTGTGCATGTGTGTGTGTGTGTGTGTATGTGTGCGTGTGTGTGCGTGCGTGTGTGTGCGTGTGTGTATGTGTGTGTGAGTGTGTGTGTGAGTGAGAGAGAGAGAGAGAGAGAGAGAGAGAGAGAGAGAGAGAGAGAGAGAGAGAGAGAGAGAGAGAGAGAGAGAGAAAGAATGAGGAGAGAGGAGGAGGAGGAAGAGAGAGAGGAGGAAAGAAGAGGAAAGAAACAGTGAGAAAGACAATGAGTTCGACAGTTGAAATTTTACTGTTATCACTAAGAGAGAGAGAGAGAGAGAGAGAGAGAGAGAGAGAGAGAGAGAGAGTTCAACTTTGATATCTATTGTTGTGACTGTGCTGAGGAGAGCAAGCACACAGTGAGGGGGGGGGGGGGGAGAGAGAGAGAGAGAGAGAGAGAGAGAGAGAGGGTATGTGTGTAGGGAGGAAAAACACTAAAAGAGAGAGAGACACACACAGAGAGACAGACTGACACTTTCACTATTTGTCATCTTTCATCACAGACAGACAGACAGACAGACAGTGATCCATGTGTTTCGGCCAGACCAGTAATAACGTTCAAGGCATTTTCAAGCCATCAGGTGAGGCCATTCCGTAACAACACACTGCACTCCAATTTCAAAACGATCACTGTCCAGAGGGAGACCCCCTCTCTGTGCAACATGACTGTTGTGATGAACCAAACATCACATCCTGCTGTCACTCCCTGCATTGCACTCTACACCGTGAGAGGAGAGGAGGATGAGGGGAACAATCTTCTCACATGTAACACTGAAGCAAAGTATGCGTGCGTATGGTAACAAAACGATGTATGCACAACAACAACAGCGACAATCACAACAATGAAAAAACTATAACTGAAGACAGCAAAGAGGAACTGCTGTCACAGCTGCTGTTACACTTGATGATAAAAGTCTTGTAGCCCAGCGGCTATGGGGGCAGTGAATTGTTAGTGGTTTCTCACATCCACATGGTGGAGCCATTGCCTCTCCTTCCGTTACCTTAACCTTCTCTGACAGGAATCATGTACCCATTCACTGCTTGCTACACAGGAAGTTTCCAGCCTCAATACTCACACTTGTGACCATCAGCAGCCCCCACAGGTAAAACACTCATCCATCAGCCCCACAGGTAAAACACTCATCCATCATCAGCCCCACAGGTAAACACTCATCCATCAGCCCACATCCATCAGCCCCAGGTAAACACTCATCATCCATCAGCCCCATCAGCCCCACAGGTAAACACATCCATCAGTAAACATTCCATCAGCCCCACAGGTAAACTTTTCTGTCTTTCAGTCACCCCTCAAGTCCACCTGTCCCTCAGTTCCACCCAAATACAAGTCCCACAGCCTAATAGCCCTAAGGGCAGTGACCCAGGTCTGGGGCTCAGCATTACGTAAGGCAGAGACCAGCCTTCTACAGCTGCTGCTTTGACCTCCCCTGATCTGAATCTGGTACCCGCTTACTGCTGGGTGGAATGAGGGGCTTTACATCTGTAAAAATCCAACCCAACCCTGGGTTCAAACTCATGACTGTTGGCTCAGCAGCTTGACACTCAATCACTGACTGTGGCACTCACTAATGTACATGCTCCTCCTCTCCATGCATCTGTGCAAAGAAGTTGGTCATCAACAAAGAAAAAAAACCCTAACTGACTCTCAATCTGGAAACTGAAAGAAAACATCCATGTAGTTGGCGTTTTCTTCATGTTTTCTTTCATTTGTTTGTTACTTAGTTTTTGTCTTTCCTGCCAGGTTCCCACTTCACACTGAAACAAGTTATATGAAACACTGGTGGTGAAATCAATGGCTAAGATACGAAAGCCCAATCTCAGGACAAAACACAATACTTTACAATGGAATCTATTTACCTTTCTAATTAGTCTTGGATTCTACACCATCACAATTTCAACTGTCTTCTTAATCTCCCTGCTTTCAGGAATGACTACTGCCATGCTGATTTGAATGGACAAATCAAGCGCAGTAGCCCAGTGACCAGAACAATGGACTCACAATTCAAGGACTGCAGGTTTGGGTCCTGACACCACAGCATCGTGAGGAAAACTATGGAACAGAATTTTGACAAACATGCAGACCTGCTAGTGGTCAGACCCCCTCTTGTTTCTATGGATGCTGAAGACCAGATAGGCCCGCCAAAAATCCTGATATCCAGGTCAGCACTCAAAGTTATGGAAACACAAACAGACCCAGCATGCATCACGCATTAGCTGCCACCCACTAAAATGCTGCAACCATCACCTTGGACAGTCACAACACTGACCTCTGCCTGTTAAGGCATCTCTCCGTCGTATTGGTCTGGGGATATGGAGATAAGGAGTCATCGCTTGCAAACAACCCGGCCCTGCAAATACACACAATGATCTATGCAAAGGAAACCAAGGCACTGTTTCAGTTTCATCAAGGATGTGTCACTGCGTGTGGACTAGTCCATGTATGCTATACCACATTTGCTGTGTTTTTCCAGACCACACTGCACAGGATTTACAGCCGATGGATACATGAATGGATAGCTAAGATGAAAGGATTTGGGAGGAGGGGGCTCATTGATATGACTTAGAGATGTCTGATCTGTGTGTTAGCCCAAGGCACTGGTCACCATGATTACCTACTGAAAATTCTCTGCGCCACTATTTTGTGTGTGTGTGCGCGGGTGTGTGCGTGCGTGCGTGTGTGCGCGCATGTGCCTGTGCCTGTGCGTATGCGTGTGTGTGTGTGTGTGTGTGTGTGCATGGATGGGAGGGAACAGGTCCATGTATGTGTGCCAATGCATGCAGTGTGTGCACACATGCATGCATGTGTATGTGTGTGCGTGCATGCAGACGTGTGTGTGTGTGTGTGTGTGTGTGTGTGTGTGTGTGTGTGTGTGTGTGATCTGAGAGCTTGTGTGAGCATGCTCCTAAATGCATGCATGTATGCATCTGTGCACACATGTAAGTGTGTATGGGTGCATGTGAGTGTGTGTCCATGCATGTATGCGTGTGCATGTATGCGCGCGCATGTGTGTGTGTGTGTGCATGCATATGCACAATGCGTATGCATGTGTGTGTATGCGCACATGTGTGCATGTGTGTATGTGTTTGATTACACGTGGAGAATGCATGTTTAGAAGATGACGTACTTCTTACTGATCAATAACAACAACAACAACAACATTGCTGCTGCTGTGATGATGATAAAATCAAAATAATCATGATGAATACTAACTGGAATGAAATACTAGGGAAAACGATAACATCAACAACATCAATAATAATACTGATAACACTAATCATAATAATGACGATAATGAAAAAGATGCAAGTGAAAATAGAAAGCATATTACTTTAAAAGTATCAGTGAAATAACCCTCCTCCTCCCTCCCTCCACCACAGCATGCAGACCAACTGACAAGCGCAACCAGGCATACCATCTCTCCTGCCACCACCGACCCCCCCACCACATGTGCACGCATGCCTTTGGGTCATACACAAGACATCCACCTCCTCCTCTCAATTCGTCAACACCTGCTTACCCACAGACATCAAAACCCCACGGGTACTAACTAACCTGAGGTCCCCATAAATCTGTGATGTACCCTGTTTCTTTCAAGGCATAACACCAATGCATCCCCCAATGAAAATGAATAAATCAACAGATGAATCATTGCATCTATCGACCAATCAAGAATTGCAATCAATGTTCCCAGCACACACACACATTAATGCAGTCACACTCACACCATGGGCACTCCACATTACATTGCATCACTTCATGGGTGCCCATTTCCCAGTGCAGATACATTTGCGGTAAAACAAGGGGATTGTGAGAGAGTCAAAGTCTGTTGTCTCAGCTGACGTCTGTTTCAGTCACTTGTATCAGCCGTTGGAGGAACCCAATATTATTAGCCTACCCCTTTCTCTAAAAGTCTTTGCAGTGTTGACCTTGAGATTATTCCAATATTTGTTTCGATGGCCATGTTTCTTGCTCTTCTTTGAAGTCTGGATGTGCTGCCACTTCCTCTCTTGATGCTGTGCTCTACAAAATGGTGTATGATACAGTGGCTTTGATCTTGTTTGCCGAGGTGATTCTTTAGGTTTCTTATCACATCAGATCAGCCAAGTTGTCATTCAGATCTTACTGCCTTACCTGCCAGTGTGTCTACTCTCCAATTTTCTTTGACAGCTGTATGTCCAGGACAGAATATCAACACGAGTCTCTCCAGTGGAAGGCTGCACATTACTTAATGCCAAACAGGGCTTCCCATTCCACTTTCTACGTTTTGAAGCAGGTTCACTGAGTCTGTCAGTATCATTAATTGTTGAGTTCTAAACTACACCATGGATGACAGCCAGTGAAGTGCTCGTGTAACTGTGTCTTCCCCCATTTTCAGAGACTTGAAGCTGTCAAGCTCTAAGCACCATTGTCTTCCTGGGTATTTGACCATTTTGCTTCACTATCTATTCCCGGGCTGACTTACCTTGGTGACCAAACTGTCACTATATATATCAAGATCTTTTTTAAGCCTAGTTTTTCCACCTGCATCTGAATTTCTGTGTCGATGTTGTCCTCAGGCCATTCTCGACAGTCTCTTCTGAAAGGCAGCAATGGCAGTTTGGTTGAGGCGTTTGAGGTGGTCTGGATAGTTTTCCCATTTCTTTGTTTCTCCGGTTCTAATCACTGGCACACAAGCTATAAATTGTCTTCTGCCTGTCCCATCCATAGTTTTCCATGTCTTAAGATGAGTGCTTTTCATTTCCTTGACTGCCGCATGTGGTGGGTTTTAGGGATTTTCAAGTGTTCTAGAATAAGTCTCAAGCTGTTCTAGCTTGTGTTTGATCTGCATTGAAGGAAGTTCAAACAGGCAACTCACTGCTTCCTTTTAAATTCTAGTTTACACTACACTAACGGCAGCTTCCTAACACTTTGATGGCCACACTTCTGCCAAGTATTGTCATCTCACAAATGCAGTCACTCACCATCTAGTATGCCTCCTCCCTCCTCCAGACCACAAATCATCTTCAAATCTTACAAAGCATTTGTGAAGGGACTGGTTGGTGTAAACAGCATTCTGTGCACAGTGCAAGAAAAAGAGACAGAAACCCAGAAACGACAGAGATACCAAAACAAACACTATAACTGCACAGCATCTGTAACCTCAGTTAGGAGATCCTTGAAACTGCACACTTTCTTCACAGCGTGTATTCTTTTACCACATGTCACACTGAGATTTAATACATGCGCAACTTACCAGCTTGGTTCATAACTTACAGATTGCTATTCCCTGTCGATATGACGGAAGGTAAAAAGATGCATGTGCAAACTAACAGCTTGAAGTATGCAGCAGGTTTCTGTTTAACCTCTTAATTTTCCCGATATAACATTCATCTAACTCCAAATGTTAAATTTTAAATATCATGTGGCAAAAGTACGAAAGTAGGGTACCTTTTCAAAAGTTCAAAGTGGTTTTTTCTCAAGTCCAAATTGCACTAATTTTATGCAGCAATCTAGTAGTAAATGTATCTGCTGTGTATGTGTCTCTTTATGTGATGTAGACATTTATGACTGACATTGCAGTCACTCATATTAGTCAAAATCGGAAAGTCAACTGTAAGATGACCTGACTCCCACTTCCTGGTCATCTCACTCAGCGGCACTGACGTCTGAAGCAAATATAAACAGACGTGTACAGATTGCACTGTTTTCTAAGCAATTGTTATTAATTCATTGGTGCCCTTGCCGTTGGACTGTTCTCATTTGACTTCAGTGGACAGTACCATTGTCACTAATTTTCATACCTGATACAAGTTGTAACAATTTCTAAAAATCATTTGGCCTAAAATTTGAAGCAATTTGCCAATGGCAGTAATTTCTGTTTTGGCCAACGCCGTCATAACCTCATTTTAATGCTCCAAGCTTCCCAAATAACCTGTACGGGCATCAACTGCTGATCACCTCTGATGGGTGGAGATGGACAGATCAGGACTAACTAGTAACGTCAGAGGGGTGGATCACAGCACATTTGTTGATAAACAGGAATCTATATCAACACTCAAAACTCCAACAACACTACCACCCAAACACAACACATTCCATGTAATTTATCGAAAGTACAAAACTCACAGATGCAACAAACGCAAAAAAAAATACCAAAAACTAAATGCAAGCACGTACCCGCCACTCAACTTCTGAGGCCTTCGCTTGTAGAACTCTACTTCATCCACAGTCCACACAGCACCTTTCACGTTCTCAACCCGTGTAAAACATTTGTGAAGACTAAGGTTGTGGCGAACCGCATTCTACACAGAAACACAACAAAATCCAATCAGCTACAACCGTCTACAAACATGAATATATTCCAGTAACCTCAAAGACAAGAATAACTGTCAGAAGAAGCCTGTATCAAAAGCAGAACTTAGAACAGCCAATTTCAAGAATAAAACATTGGTGTCACCATTGAAAAAAATCAAAACATTTAAAACAGTTTTCACAATGATCATCAACTTCATTCTCAAAGATCAGCCTATTAGGCATTTAAAGTAATGAAAGGTAACTCTAACTATTCAGAAATATACAACCAAATGTAACTGATCCGTCTTCTTGACATTGAGACTGATTTCAGACTTGGCAGCAGCTAACAAAGGGAAAAAATAAACTAGGGTTTGAGCTCAGACTGCAAGATTAAGTGAATGGCTCATGATGA
Source organism: Conus betulinus (assembly GCA_016801955.1). Taxonomy (NCBI): domain Eukaryota; kingdom Metazoa; phylum Mollusca; class Gastropoda; order Neogastropoda; family Conidae; genus Conus; species Conus betulinus. The sequence continues at coordinate 511,631 of JADBJO010000476.1, read as the reverse complement.
TTGTGAAATAGGCCAGGTGTGTAACTGAGTAGAGGTTTGACATATATGGATTTGATTTGATTAGCATGGGATATGTGTGAAATTTATGCAGATGGGTGCTGAGCTTTGGTGTGAGTGTGTTTGTGTATGTGTGTGTGTGTTTTTTTTTTTTTGTGTGTGTGTGTGTGTGTGTGTGTGTGTGTGTGTGTGTGTGTGTGTGTGTATTTGCATTTGTGTATGTACACACACACACACACACATGTGCGTGCGTGTGTGTTTCATGTGTATATTTGCATCAAAGAGCACATGTACTTGCGTGTACCAAAATCATGATTAGAGAAAAGGAAAACTCATCCTCGCTAGCAAATCCTGTTACAGCCAGCCATGTCCCCCACCTGGACATCTCTCCAACCAGTACACATTCAAAAACACAATACCCAAAGACCCTGGAGGTCATGGCCAACAACTTCTTTCCTTCTTTATACAAAATGTTCAAATTTTTGTCAGATAATAGCTATTTAATCCTGCCATGGCGGCATCCAAATTTCTTGTTTCTTGCTTTAAAAAGTCTTTTCGGTTCTTTATTTCAAAACACATTTTCAGAACAGATGAGGCCAGACAGTTTCAAAATAATTTACCAAATACATCACATGAGCTGTGTGTTGATCTTTCACATAGTTTAGACAGCAAACAAATGCCGTTGTTTTCAGCACTCTTCTCTGCATCATTCTGAACTGACCCTTCCTGCCAGTTCCAGCCCCTGAGGCTCCCTCTCTGGCATCATTACAGAGGAAATTAAGCACAGTTTTTCCATCAGTCTGGACAAAGTAGGGGTAGTGTTATGTTGTCACTGTGCAGATGAGCATTTAGTTTCAGACAGTGCTATACAAGCAGGTCGACCTGCCCTACACATCCTGAAAACTAGAAAGTTTATATAGAGTTAGTGCAGCGTCACATAATCATGCCCCAATTCATTTAGAGTTCACAGACTTTGGAGACAGAAGTCTGAAGAATGACACTGACAATGCATCACCCCAGGATCATTGGGATGAGGATGGCGCTTTACTGACTGGCCATTTCTGCCCCAAAAGATTTAACACTGGCATGGACATCCTCATCCAGTGGTCCTCCTGGGGTGATGGCTTCAATTCTCCACTGGGCCGTTTCAGTACAGGGGGATACTACCCCTGGTTCTGACTCCACTGTCTTAAGCACTCACTGACTTAATGTTGTGCACGTTTGTAAAGTGACTTGTTATTTTTTCTCTTTTCTGTTCCATGGTCATGGTTTCCATGGGGCAGTCTGTGAAACTTCTCTGCCTGGACTTTCCTCTGCCCAGTTTCAACTACAGTTTGGCAACTAACTGATCAACTAGCCAATTTATGTGTCCGCTTGAATGCACACTGCTCTTTTGACACAGTTTCCATTCTCATCCCCCTCCATGGCTATGTTAACAAAAGGGCATACTAATTGTGGGATGACAAAAAAGCTGTATAAAGCCCATGATGGCATCTTCCTTTTTCACTTCCATCCCACCTTCTATAACCCAATTCTTCATAAATCTGACTATGTGGAAACACCGCCTTTCATGTTAGTGCCAAGCTAAATCCAATGAAAGCCATACAAGATCCTCTTTAGACAAATTAAACCACTTGAGTAAGCTTATCATCCCTATTTGAACCCTTGTCTAATACTTTCTTATTTGCAAATCAAATACTTGGCACACACTTTGCATACTTACATGAATTTCGTTTGTAGAAGCATGATTTATGTTAAAAAAAAAAAAAGCATACCAAACTAATACATTTGTTTTTTTTTATCATGTCATCCATCTGCATATCCACACACAAAAACACACACACACACACACACACACACACACACACGCACACGCACACATGCATGCATAAACACCTACACAAACATATCTTTCAAAGGTACAGCTACAAACAATATACAGACATGAAAACTCTCTCTCTCTCTCTCTCCACACACACACACACACACACACACACACACACACACACAAATATACCTTCCATGTGGCTTCATTTCGTCTGAAGTAAGCAAAAGTTGCTTGAAACCACTGGTAGATTTCATTAAGTGTCAACTGTCTGTGAGGTGACTCAATGATGGCCTGAAAAAAGTCAATTTATCATCACAATGGGTTAGCTAGTGTGTGTGTGTGTGTGTGTGTGTGTGTGTGTGTGTGTGTGTGTGTGTGTGTGTGTGTGTGTGTGTGTATGTGTGTGTGTGTGTGTGTGTGTGTGTGTGTGTGCATGCATGCATGTATGTGCATGCGTGTGCATGTCTATGTGTATGCATGTACATGTACGCAAAGTGTTGTATGTGGTAATCTTGAAGAGTGGCTGGTTTTATGTCTAGCAAAATACCACCATTATGTATGTGTACAGATACAGACAGGACAGACAGACAGAGAGACAGACAGACAGACGGACAGACCAACACAGACAGACCGACCAACTCAGACACACTGACAGACAGACAGACCAACAGACAGGCAGACAGACACACACATACACACTATACTAAACAGAGGGGGAGTGGATGGGAGAGAGGGACTGCCTTTCCACTGAAGGTGCTCCAAGTTAAATGCCACTTGCTCCGACAGTCTCGCTGCCACTTGCTCTGACGGCCTCCTAAAGATTCCCAGTGCAAAACACCACACCTTCAATAATCTGAATTTACTACTGCATTTCCTTTCCGGTGACCTTTACAGACTTTGTTGTTGTTGTTTTCCCTGCCAGGACCAAATATTGTGAGTCAGAATCTCTCTTTGCCCCTCAGTCTTACTGGGTCACATGGGAACATTGACTGGGTCACACGAATATCAAGCCAGCGGGATCTGTGACTAGTTCAATAACATACTGCATCACACAGGTGACCTCTCACCTTATCGTCTTTTTAACACCCAGTTCTCAGAAATATAGGCTGCAAAGAATGAGCTGATCACGTCTGGGGATCACTCCTACACAAGCCACGCAGTAGGAGAAAAACTGTGGTTGACGTAACCTTCGTGTTCATGGGAATGTCAATAAATTTGTTGTCGGAGCTTTCTGTCTAGGTGGCAACGCCCGCCGCTCAGTCAATCGTTACCTTAAAAAACAATCGTCACTTTTCTTTCTCCCTCTTCTGATTATGAAGCAAACTTGGTTACTGGCAGCAAACACCCACAAGGGCAATGTCTGTGGCGGGCATTAATCTCATCATTTGATTCAAACAGATCAATGACAGTTTAATGCCAATATTTTTGCACCACTTGCTTGCAAACAGTAGATAAACTCAGGTTATGAAATTTTACAGCATGCATGCAGACACCATCCTAAAAATTCACCTACAATTCATTTTAATCAAATTAAACTATATGGTGATCTGCACTGCATAAATCTTTCTGGCAATGGAGTATAAAACTATACAAAAAGAACTTTTGTTCACAATTAATGCAACGCAGTGTTGAAAAAGCAAACTGACCAACTGGATGAGGTAGAACTATGTACAGCACATCGACAGTGAATAACAACAGACGCAGTCTAGTCTTCACCTGTCGGATCAGGGAAGCAGCATAGGTAAATGGAGGCCTGACATCTGTGTTCTTGTAGAACTCACGATTTCTTTGTATTTCTGAAACAAAAACACACACAATAACAGGACGGCAATCACCCTTCAAAGGAAAATATTTCAAATCACTGAAAAAAAAAAGAGATACAGCCACAAAAACGAGCTAAATCCTCAAACATGCCCACATGACTAAAAATATGTCTGTGCACATACAACAGACGTTTGCATGCTGCTTCCAATCCAGTGAAATGAAATTATTTGCTGGAGCTGTCCAGTAAAATGAATGAACCAAAGTCATTTACAGAAAGCCAAGACAGCTCCCTTTTCACCAAGTTCACAATTCCATATCATGTTCATTTTTGTCAACAGACTTCTAGGAGTACCTGAACCCATTATTTGAAATCACACCAGCATTCCTGATGAACTATGTCTCTTATACAGGCATGCACCCTGACAACCTTGATACTAGCATCTGTCCCTAGCTGAAGACAGGGGCTTTATCTGAGATGGTCAACATGCCTGTGTATGGGTTCTTGTCACAATGAAATATTTTGGATTTAATATCAGAAAATCTCATTTGATCAACAACTTTTCATGTACAACAAAACAACCTATCTGCTTGACAGAAGACAGATGTTGATCCTGCAAACAAGTGACATTTTAAAGCCTTTACAAAAAATTGTTCATTCCATGCAGCATTGTCATTTGTGATCTCTATGTCTGATTTTAAGAATTCTAGCTGTTTGAAGAAATGATTGTTTGATGAGAGAAACAGCCCAGTGGTAGAGCACTGCTCTCATGATCCTGGTGATCCTGAGGTTGCTGGTTCAAATCTCTGAACAGACATCTCAGCATAAGGGGATTTTTTCTTAGGAGTTCACATTCATTCTACTTCCATTGTCTGAAAAGTCCTTTGAATGAGAATAGGATTCCATGCGTGAAAGCATACAAACGTGCACACATATAAAATCCCATCATCAACTTTTGGAAGAGAAGATTACTTTGGCCATTGATATGGTTGATATGTACACACATAGCATGTATTCCCGGTGAAAAATTGAGTGAAAAAACTGAGTGACTGATAATCAACTGAATGACAGAGAAAGCCTGAATGTAATGCCAGCAGGCAGCTCTTTAGTGGGCTCTACCCAAACAGGCAGCCCTTTGTGAATGAGAGCATGGATTGTAAAGTATTCAGAGTCCACTCCAATCTACTTGAAGATAGGAGCAATACAGGTGACCACAATGATAACAATAATGATAATAATAATTAGATTGTACCTGCTGACAGGTGACAGTAATATTTAGAACAAAAAATCTACTTCATGCAGTGTTTTCAACTGTGACCTCAGTTCCCGATTCTGAGAATGTTCAGTTCATTTTTTTTTTTTTTCATCTTAATTGCTGTGTTTTTCCCACCCACAAGTTTAATGAGTAGTAGACAACCCTCAAAGTTAAACAGTTGGACTGCATGACATTGGCTCACCTTTCTTTAGCCTAAGAAGCTTTTGTTTTTACAGTGCAAACAATAACTGCTCGATGTCCAGTCACACCCAACAAACCCACTCACTCTCAAAATGTGCACTCACCTGTTGATATTGGAAGATTGCACTTGTCAGATACCCGTCTTCGAATTGGACCCCCACCTCCACCCCCACCACCACCACCTCCACTCCCCCCTGCTCGACTGGAGGGGGGCAAAGGGGAGGCAGAGGAGGTGGGGGCTGGGGCAAGAGAAGGTGGGGCTGGCTGGAGGGGGTGTGGGGGAAGTGGGAGGGGCATCATAGGGGAGGGAACAGACGGCAGGAAGGGAGGGGTCACGAAGGGGAGATAATAGGATGTTTTGGCAGCATTGGCGTATTCTGCAAAATAAAATAGAAATGAATCAACAGTTGGGGGTTCACGAAAGAAAACATTACAATATTCACCTGGGAAAAAAAAAAAAGCCCACTTTGCTTATGGTATATCAACTCACAATAATATCTGTGAAAAGTGGTTCTAAGAAATAGGTCTGTAAATGAAAAAAATCCTTACTGGCATGTCAATCTGTATAAACAAACCTAAAAATGGTCCCGAAAAAAGGCCATAACGGACAGCAATCTTTATTGGGAGGTAAACCTAGCAAAGGCAAACACAAAATGTTGCAGGTAAACAAATCTTTCAACAGAAAGAGTCTTCAGGTAAGCTTCCACTGGGAGTTTAGTGTGTTACATGTAATATGGGAACCTCCCAGTGTAAGCACATATCACATACAATTCTACAAAAAAAAAAAAAAAAAAAAAAAAAAAAAGAAAACTTTAGTCAAGTCATAAGATTTAGATTGCAAACTCATCTTTATTCCCCCATTACATCTACTCTTTAAAAAAAAAAAAGTCTACAGTAATTCTAGTCTTTAAACACAAATTCATTTTAAGTATCCTGCATTATGCGTGGGCACTTAGAAACAAAGAGTGTGATTACACATTTACTCAAATATGAAGACAGACCCTTAAACACAGACACACACACGCTCTCTCTCTCTCTCTCTCTCTCTCTCTCATCTTCTCACTCACTCACTCAGACTCTCTCTCTCTCTCCCTCTCTCACTGTCTCTCTCTGTGGAAATTCAACTGCCCTGATCATACCGATTCAGTGTGCTTGGTTCCAGAATCTTGTTTTTCACTGGTGTAAGAAGCGGGGGAGGCAGAGGCAGAGGTACAGAGGTTGACGGCGTCGATGACAATGATGTGGATGAAGTTGATGACGATGGTAATGAGGAGGACAAGGAAGACGAAGCTGAAGTGGAGGAGATGCTGGCTGGTGACTTCATGTGCAGATGTTGCATCATGGCTTGAAGAAGCTCTTTTTCTTTGTTCACCTGAACACACACACACCACAAACACCCACATGTGCACATGCACACACAAATGCACACACACACACACACACACACACACACACCACACACACACAATGATGAGTTACTATACTGTGCAATATATTCCAAGCTATCACAGAAGCCAAACAGTGATACTTTTAAATGTTAAAAAACTCATGCTTACTTTCAACGTTGTTCCTCTCTCTCTCTCTCTCTCTCTCTCTCTCTCTCTCTCTCTCTCTCTCATTCCTTCTATTCTCTCCATACCCACCCCTTTCTCCATACTCTCATTCATTTGAACCAAAAAAAGTTTCGATGACCAGATGTTTTGAAAAGGAAACAGGCTTTGGAGACAGAGAGGTCAGGGGGCTGGCAAAGGAAGGGAGGGGGTGAAGGAAACAGGAGGGAAAGGGAGGGGAGGGGAGGGGCAGGGTTCACACACCTTACACAAACTCCTGAGGCATTCTGACCATCTCACTTCAAAAGGAACTTCCAGTCAGTCTGACTAGCCCACTGTAGTGAAATGTTTAGTATCGCAAACTAGTGGGCTTTTAAGCCCCAGCCAGCTTTGAGCGTTGAGTTTGCTACAGGCTCAAACAGGAAGACTGGAATCATACAACTGAGTTTAATCCTCTTAACATACGCGTCTCTAAGTACTGCTTAACACTGTATGTGTCTGTACCTCTTGGGCCCTGTTGAACTGGGATGAATTATGAAAGAAAGCATCAAGTGCAGCAAATCATGTGGGTCTCTCTGATCAGAATGGAAGTCCATACTATCATCTTCATCATTCTCATTGACTGTCTAACAAAAACTCCCCAATTCTGTGGCCCATACTATCATCTTCATCATTCTCATGACTGTCATAACAAAAACTCCCCAATTCTGTGGCCCTTCATACCCTGCTTTTGTGGTGACCTCTGTCTGGATTTCCACACAGGTGAGTTTGTGCCAAAGTCTTTGAGATCAGCAACCTCATGGGGCTGTTTTATAGGACATTGCGGCACCCACTGAGAAGGTACAGAGAGAAAAGCGGGGACAGTGGGAGTTCTCATCCATAACGGCTCCCACACTGAGCAAATTTCATCGTCAGTGAAGGTCTGCAAGTTGTTTTGGCATATGTAGGATCAGAACAGACTCCACTGAACACCATCAAGTGACTCGGCAGCAGTGCAGCGTCTCCTCTGGTGGGACACCTCATGGTGACTTGATACTCACTGCTTTCTGTTGACTGCTTCGCTGGTGCTGCGACAGGACAAACCTGGTTATGGCCCTGTACTGCTGAACTGGAATGAGCACTGGAGTAATGCTACTTAGGGATACAAAAAGACAGCAAAAACAAAAAACAAACAAACAAAAATTGCTGTCAGCTTGATGAACCAGCACAAAACAGAAGAGAGTTTTAGAGACTGTGTTCAGCACAGGCTGAATCAGAACAACAGGTGCTGCTCAAAGTGACAGCTGTGGCCAGGATCTACTCTGAAAGGTGGCCGATTCACAACACACTACTACTTGCCGAATCTTACTGTGCACAAGATAATATCCAGACCAGTCACAGGGATTGATGTTTTGAACGATCCACTCTTGAAACAGAGCACAATGTGTATGCATACATTCATACATCCATGTATGCATGGACATGAGTGCTCAGGTACATACACACACAAACACATAAGCACATGCATACACTCGCGTATATGTATGTATGCATGCAGACACACACACACACACACACACACACACACACACACACACACACACACACACAGCACACATCTCTACACACACACATATCACGCTTCTTGAATTAAAACAACCCTAGGATTAACCACACTTTATCTGGAAGAGCAAAACTGTGGATGGAGAAGAACAACCCATATTTCTGTCATCTGTGATCTTACAAAAGTCATAATATGTAAATGTAGCATAAAAAATATGTAGATAACATCATCCCAAACATGCAACAAACAATGAAACTTCTATAAATCCTGACAATTGCCAAGTCTTTCCCACTCTTTTTTATACTTGAGGGGTGGGATGGTGGGGGAGGTGGAAGCTGGAAGGCAAAAGGCTTGTGGAAACAAAGGAAGAAACTAAGGTACAGAAGAGGGAAGGGGAGGAGGCAGTGTGGGAAGTGAAGGTGGAATGAGAAATGAGTTCTGTTCTTTTCTGGGCCTGCAGCGTGCCCTCCATCCTCTGCTCCTAGGGTCTGTTCTTGATTTGTGGATCTGTGTTGGCAAATCTGTATCTGTCCATTCCGCCTCTAGAAAGAACTCTTCTGTGGTTTTCTGAGAAGCATTCCAAAGGTTGATAACCTCCCCTCCCCTTCTGCACATTTATGACTTGACCAAAATAGCCAAACAAAACATTAAAAGCATAAGCGTCTGCATGTTTCTCCTGTTTGGCACAGTTGGTTAGAACATGAAGTCTGCAGTCAAATATATTGAGAGTTAAAACCCAACATAAAAACCAGCATTTTCCCTACTCATCTTAATGTGTTGTCGTTCTGGTGGCATCAGTGTAGTGCCCCTTTTCTCTCCACCTCCCTGTCCTCCTAAGATGGTTTCTGCCACCTGCCATGCCCATGAGGTGAGTGTGGAAATCAAACCTCAATGTAACCCTCATCTCATGCCTCTCTTGCTCCCATCCCACACAGACCTTGACAGACTTGGCTTCCTTGACTTGTGCCTTTAAATTCCTTAAAGAATAGGACTGTGGCAACATTCATCCAACAAACTTGGCTCTGGTCTGATCTCTTCCAGCGTGCCCATGTCATTCTGGCTGTTTTCACTTCAGAATCTGCACAATGATGCCGTACTGTCTAGGTTGTCCCCCTTTCATCTTCCCCTTTTGGTTTCAGTTGTCCGTCTGTCTTGTGACACTGGTAAGAGGCACTGAAGGGTACGACCAATCCAGCCCCATTTCCTTTCCTTTCCTTTCATGTTGATCATATTTCATTTGGTTCAATTCCACAGGCTGCTGTAAGAAATAACTTCTAGCCATCTCATGTTGTTGATGAACATTATGTCTCTGAACTATATACCAGAACAGACTACATTTGTGTTGAAAATTCTAATCTTACTCTGGAGTGAGACGATTTCAAAAATCCGTACAGGTCATAGGGTACTGAGAGTGTGTTACCCTGATATTGACAGAAATGAAGCTCCCATGCAAAGTGCATGCCTGCTTTATTATACAAAATTTCACAATCTGTAGCTCAGGATAAACAGATACTAGTATGGATATGCTAACGTTCAAAATTGTTGCTTATAACCCAGCCAACCGCAAAGGGCCATATCAGGCTGTCACTAAAGTTGAAGTCAGCTCACAAGTAAAAAAAAACAACAACAAACAAACAAACAAACAAAAACAAAAACAAACACCAAAAAACCCACTGATACTGGACATGTGGCAAAGTATGTGACACACTACAAATAGCGGTTGGCTGCGATTAATGTCTCACTTTGGTATCATGGTGAATTTTTGAAAATGTGCAGAAAGTCTGCTCTGCAAGCAAATTTCCCTACAGAAATGGTTTCCTGCAAACTCATGCATTTTAACAAAATTGCATTAGAGAGTGTCTTGTTGGAATTGTTTTGTTTAAGGGAACAAGTGTCTTGATCACCAAAGGGAAGTAAGAGTACCATGTGCCACCTCTCCACACAAAAATTCCACTTCAAAAGTTCTGTTTGTTATCTAGGGCTTGTAATTTGATATCCATCCATTTCTTTCTCCTTCATGAATGACAGCAAGAACAAATGGAGGGTGTCTGGCTCCCGTGCTGGGCTGACAGGAAGAAAGACTCGTCAACAAAGAGGAAGGTCTTCTGTAAGTGGAGGCTTGCGGCAGTTCAGCGCAGGACATGGCGTCCATCTCCAACAGAGCCCATAACATGTATTCCTCTGTTTAAAGCAACTGCTATCATCTCTAGGTTGCTTCCACTGTGGTATCAGAACACAGCCACAGAAAATACTCAGCAGCAACCTCTGCTGGGTAGTCCTAAAGCAGTCTCATATAGTTGCCAAGCAGACCCTGGTCACCATGCACCTCCCCCCCCCCCCCCCCCCCCCCAGGACTTAACCTAAGTGGATCCACAATGTACTGTAGGCACCACTGAACACGTTTCTGGTTGTTCCCAAGAAAATAACTCATTTGGACAACAAGTTATGGCCCTTGATTTAAGGGTACCCCCCTTGTATGCTGACCACAATCATCATTTAAGTCAAATGTAGCTCATGTGAATGACCAGAAATCCACGTTTCTGTTACTTTTGTAAACTAAATCAATGACTTGCCGTCTTAAAAAAAGCCTTTTGTGTAGTCCAGTATAGTATATCTTGGCTTTGACAAATCCTGTCTATTTAATCATACATGTGTCTACCTGTCCCCTAATGATGGAGATAATTCCTGTCAGTTCAATCAGCAGCATGTCTACCCTTCCCAAGTGATTGTGATAATTCTTGTCTTTGCTCAATGAGAAGTGTGTTCACCTGTCCCCAGTGATAAGGAAAATCCCTGTCTGTTAAATCAATGATGTCTCTGTCTCTAGTGATGAGGATAACTTCTGCCTGTTCAGTCAGTAATGTGTCTTCCTGTTCCTGCGGATAACTCCTGTCTTTGTTCAATCAATGGTGTGTCTACCTGTCCCCGGTGATGGGCATAGTAACTGTCTCTATCTAATCAGTGATGTGTTTGCCTGTCCCCAGTTATGGAGACAGTTCCCATGTATTCAATCTCCCCAGTGATGTGGGTAATTCCTGTCTCTATCCAATCAGTGATGTCCCCAATGATGGAGATAGTTCCTGTCTATTCAATCAGAGATGTCTCTACTGTCCCCAGTTATATGGATAATTCCTGTCTCTATTCAATCAGTGATGTCTCTACTGTCCCCAGTTATAATTCCTGTCTCTATTCAATCAGTGATGTCTCTACTGTCCCCAGTAATGTGGATAATTCCTGTCTCTATTCAATCAGTGATGCCTCTACTGTCCCTAGTTTTGTAGATAATTCCTGTCTCTATTCAATCAGCAATTGTCTACCCATCTCCTGTAATATGGATAATTCCTGTCTCTCTTCAATCTGTAATATGTCTGCCAGTCCCCGGTGTGTGGATAATTCCTGTCTCTGTTCAACCAGTGGTGTGTCTACCTGTCCCCTGTGATAGCGATGATTGCTGGGTCTCTGTTCAACCAGTGGTGTGTCTACCTGTCCCCTGTGATAGCGATGATTGCTGGGTCTCTGTTCAACCAGTGGTGTGTCTATCTGTCCCCTGTGATAGAGATGATTGCTGGGTCTCTGTTCAACCAGTGGTGTGTCTATCTGTCCCCTGTGATAGAGATGATTGCTGGGTCTCTGTTCAACCAGTGGTGTGTCTACCTGTCCCCCGTGATAAGGATGATTCCTGGGTCTCTGTTCAACCAGTGGTGTGTCTATCTGTCCCCTGTGATAGCAATGATTGCTGGGTCTCTGTTCAACCAGAGGTGTGTCTACCTGCCCCTGTGATAGCGATGATTGCTGGGTCTCTGTTCAACCAGAGGTGTGTCTACCTGCCCCGTGTGATAGCGATGATTGCTGGGTCTCCGTTCAACAACCAGTGGTGTGTCTATCTGTCCCCTGTGATAGGGATGATTCCTGGGTCTCTGTTCAACCAGTGGTGTGTCTACCTGTCCCCTGTGATAGGGATATTGCTGGGTCTCTGTTCAACCAGAGGTGTGTCTACCTGCCCCCTGTGATAGGGATGATAGCTGGGTCTCTGTTCAACCAGTGGTGTGTCTACCAGTCCCCTGTGATAGGGATGATAGCTGGGTCTCTGTTCAACCAGTGGTGTGTCTACCTGTCCCCTGTGATAGGGATGATTGCTGGGTCTCTGTTCAACCAGAGGTGTGTCTACCTGCCCCCTGTGATAGGGATGATAGCTGGGTCTCTGTTTCAACCAGTGTGTGTCTATCTGTCCCCTGTGATAGGGATGATTCTGGGTCTCTGTTCAACCAGTGGTGTGTCTACCTGTCCCTTGTGATAGGGATGATTGCTGGGTCTCTGTTCAATCAGAGGTGTGTCTAGCTGCCCCCTGTGATAGGGATGATAGCTGGGTCTCTGTTCAACCAGTGGTGTGTCTATCTGTCCCCTGTGATAGGGATGATTCCTGGGTCTCTGTTCAACCAGGTGTGTCTACCTGTCCCCCATGATAGGGATGATTCCTGGGTCTCTGTTCAACCAGTGGTGTGTCTACCAGTCCCCTGTGATAAGGATGATAGCTGGGTCTCTGTTCAACCAGTGGTGTGTCTATCTGTCCCCTGTGATAGGGATGATTCCTGGGTCTCTGTTCAACCAGTGGTGTGTCTACCTGTCCCCCATGACAGGGATGATTCCTGGGTCCTGTCCCCTGTGATGAGGATGATAGCTGGGTCTCTGTTCAACCAGTGGTGTGTCCACCTGTCCCCCATGATAGGGATGATTGCTGGGTCTCTGTTCAACCAGTGTAGGTGTCTGTTACACCCCCTGAGGACCCCTCTTTGCTGAACCACCAGACACATTCTCATGTTCCTTGACACCTCCCCTCCCCTGCCCTCCCGGTTCCCTTAACCCTTCCTATCCCGGTGTGGACACTGATGACACACGTGATCGTTGATTAGATCCCCTCTTCTCCCCTCCCCAGTTATTTATACCCAACAGGCTCCCTCTTGCGTGGATTATTTACTGCCACAGAGCGACATGAGGAAACGCAGCAGGAACAAACAAGTTGCTGACAAAGACCAATTTGGCTGGCTTAAAATAGCCTTCCCTCCAGACATGAAAGAGACAGGACTGAGTCACCTATGGGGAGGGGGGAAGGAGTGAGCACACAGACACCAATGTTACAGGGAGAAATAAAGAGGGAGTGGGAAAGAGAGAGAGAGAGAGAGAGAGGAGGGGGAGAGGGGACTGGGGACTCCAGGAAAAAAGGAGACAGGGTTTATGATGTCTCGGTTTTGCTATAAAAATGTGTAGGGAGAGAAAGAGGCTTGACTGTGTCCGTCTGTCTGTCCATCTGTCTCTCTCATTGATGTATGTCTCGCGTGTTCGTCTGCGATGACAGTCAACAGTTTTGTCTTTTGTTTTGTTTATTCATCTGAAAGAATGACTGGAAATGTCTAAAAGACAGACTGAAGAGGAAAAAAAAAAAACACCTCAATATGAGACAGATGCACATAACATAATAATTGTCATTGCAAAGGTGGCTAGTCATTAAAAACAGAAAAATGGAAGCTTACCGCCATGTCCGTGTGTAATATTTATGCCCACACAAAGGTCTTAAGTCATAAATGAATAGAACATTAAAAGAGAAAGGAGATGGACTATGACAGGGGTTGACGAGGAGGTTGGTGGGAAGGGAGGGAGGGCTGAGGTTGGGGGGACGGGGCAATGTGAGAGGAGACGGAACATGAATCTTAATGTTTAAACATATCTGTAATAACTCTACAGTGCATGTCAGGTGGACGACAGCCGGAAACAGCATCCAAACTAACCCCCACAACAAAGCAATGACAACTTCCTCATGCAAATCAACCCCATATATAATGAAGAAAGATGGACAGGAATGCAGAGATGTGTGTGCCCTGCACACATATGCGTGTGCATGAGAGAGAAGGGGACAAGACAGACAGAGAGAGAGAGAGAGAGAGAGAGAGAGAGAGAGAGGGATATAAAAAGTAAATGAGTGGGTAAGAACACAAGTAACAGTGTGCATACACATTTGCACACAAACAGGCATTTTGCCAGGTCAAACATGATCTTGTTAGGGGTCATATGCATTGGTACACCATTGGGGCAAATTCAATTTTTATTGCTATACTCCAGCTGACTATGAAGGGCCTTTTCAAAGATGTCAACACATAGACACAAAGAGAGTCCTATCCTGAAAAAGAAACAATTTGTACAATGCCTGTGTAGGTTTCTTTTACACACACACACACACACACACACACATACATACACATGCACACACACACACACACACACACACACACACACACACACACACACACACACATATATATATATATATATATATATATATATATATATATATATATATATAATGCTGAACAATTATATAAATATATATATATATATATATATATAAAACGAAATTGGAAATGAAATGAGGCAGGGAACAGTAAACAATAAACAGTAAACACTACCCCACTTGTTTACTCTTTATATATATATATATTTTTTTTTTTTCTCCAAAGAACATAGTAGCTAAACAACTGACTTTCTGGAAGCAGATTCCACTATGCCGTGTTGACAGGCACGATAGTATGAGCCAAATTCTGCATAGTAAGCCAATTCTGCATAGTAATGAGCCAAATTCTGCACAGTAATGAGCCAAATTCTGCGTGCTGGCCTTGAAGCGACAGATCCAAGACTTTGCCATGGATGTTTCCTTATCCTTCCCCCTCCCTTTTCTTTCGCCCATGACTGATGACATGACATGAAACATGATGATTCTCTGCACAAGGGTTCTCAAAGCCATTCAGAAAACATGCGTCTTTTACACTGTAGACGACTCTGAAAATGAATAAAGTGTGCTATGTCTCGACTTAACTATGGATCCCTGAAGCTATTTGCTTCATCAGTGTTATCAGCTCTTTCCATCTGTATCTGAATATCCATGAAGCTCTTTCGTGAAATGAAGAACTATATTATCCATAATGCTCCTTTAGAAAACAACAACAATGGATATAGTTTCTTCACACACACACACACACACACACACACACACACACACACACACCCTTCCTCCTAACCCCTGCTCCCCCTCCCATCCCTGCCTCCCCTCACACACACACACACACACACTCCTCCTCCCTCTCATTCTTTTTCACACGCACACACACGCACACACACACAGACACAGACACACACACACACACACACACACACACACACATATACAAGCATGCACACACTCCACCTCCACCCCCATCACCTACCCCTTCCTCTTGTCATGATGAATTACACTACATGTGCAACTCCTTAAAAATGAAAAAATGCAGTTATTCAGACACCTGTCTTTATAAATAACTGCTTGTTAAATTATGAATGGATATAATGTTAAATGATGCCACACTCTAGGGAATTAACATTCTCCCATTCTTTTCCACAAACAGTCTTTTATGTAATGACTCATTGTTTTTCAGCACAAAATACACTGTTTTTGTTGTTGTTGTTGTTTTTTTGCGTGTATGCATGCTGGACAATTTTTTTACACTTTTGCACATCAAACACAGACATGCGTTACTGGAAAATGAACATGAATACTGATGATACTGGAAAATGAATGTGAACAGCAATACTGATGATAAAAGCTGATTCGGAAGCACTACCTGGGAAGATCATGAGGTGAATACACAGGCTTTTGCACATGATAAAGGCTACAAAACAGCCTGTGCACAGCCAGTGCTGGACCTGTCACACAGCAACCTGGCTGGACCGGTCACACAGCAAACCTGGCTGAACCTGTCACACAGCAAACCTGGCTGGACCTGTCACAGCAAACCTGGCTGGACCTGTCACACAGCAAACCTGGCTGGACCTGTCACACAGCAAACCTGGCTGGACCTGTCACACAGCAAACCTGGCTGGACCTGTCACACAGCAAACCTGGCTGGACCTGTCACACAGCAAACCTGGCTGGACCTGTCACACAGCAAACCTGGCTGGACCTGTCACACAGCAAACCTGGCTGGACCGGTCACACAGCAAACCTGCTGGACCGGTCACACAGCAAACCTGGCTGGACCTGTCACAGCAAACCTGGCTGTGGCTGCGTATGGGGCAGATGCTATGAGCTGTGAGAGAGTGATGCCACCAAGGGGCACATAAGATGAAGCAGCAAACAGAAAAAGTTACAGAGCAAATGCTTCTAAGAAAAGACAAAATTAACACTGTGAAAATCACACATGCATGCAGGGGGCATATACACAACTACACCTAGCGCAAACCAAGAATCAGAAGATGAAAAAAAGCTGGCAGAGAGAAAAATTTGAGACAGTCAGTGACAGCATCACAGAAACAAAACAGCAATTTCTACCCCATGAGAGTGTCCCTATGGGGAAACGCATGCTGTCCTAGTGTCTTTTCTCTTCTCAAGTCACAGACACTGCTCACCGTTACAACAATCAGGAGGAACAGTGTCTGAGCATGCAACAGCATATGATTGTCCCTTCGTGTTCTGCCTAGTAGGAAACAGGCAGCAGGTACACTTCAGACAGGATGTGAAGGTACACACGGAGAAGCCAGTAAACCTGTGGATCAACAGTCTCACCTGTGCCTCCAGCTGAGTGATGACCTGTAGCTGTACCCGCGCCTGTGCTGTGCTGCGATCATCCAACCTGTGTTCCTTGCTGAGGTGTCTGCACAAGAAACAAGTGAAAATATCAAACAGAAATGAACACTCCGAGGACAAACGTTCTGGCAACTATGCTTTCAGAGATCGACTCACAACGAAAGCAGTGACTGAACTGTCTTGAATTTCTTGTCAACCAAACATTTCACCGACACATGACTGATTAAGCTTCAAAGCTGTTAACTTCTCTTGCCTGTCAGTAAAACACAAACTGTTCAGCAGCTACGTCTCCGACAGAGCTTTTTAAAGAATTCAGCTGGTAATTCTAGATCACAGTCATTCCGAGCTGAAACGTACACATTTTTTTGTTTGTTTTGTTTTGTAAACTACTGAGTCCTAAAAAGCTCCCTCTACAAATCCAATCATCAAATTTGTCATGAAGAAAACTTCAAGAGTGAAATGCCCCCACTTGCTCACTATCATCCACATCTAAGTATCCTCTCTTGATATTTCTAGATCTAGAGTTTGTAGGAACCCATCCCAGAGCCAGGCCAGCCTTCAGTTATGTTGATCATACACCCTGCCTGATCCCTCTGAGAGATAAGACTTGTTAATGCCTGGACAGGATTTATCTGTACACAGCATCACTTTCAATAATTGTATCAACGATGATTGATGGATGTTTATATTAACCTTGGCTAATCAAGGCTCTATAAAACTGTGTTCCCAAGTGTCAGAGTCAGTGAATCAGTGACAGAAAGCAAGAAACACAGACAGAGAGAGAGAGAGACAGAGAGAGACAGAGACAGAGACAGATTCACAGAGAAAGAGAGACAGACTGACAGGGAGAGAGGCAAAGACAGACAGACAGAGAGAGAGAGAGAGAGAGAGAGAGAGAGAGAGAGAGAGAGAGAGAGAGAGAGGGAAAAAGGGAGGGACAGAAAGAGAGAAACAAAGACAGCCAGAGACAGAGACAGGCATGCTGTGCATGCATGTTTTGGATAATTATATCCTATCTCACATGTACCTCCACACAGTACACTGCGTCAGTTGTTTCAGACTAAAAGAGGTTATACACTATTTCTTTATTTACTAAGCTATAGTTCCCTTCCTGTCAATACAACAAAAGACGAACATCTTTTTTATGTCATTTTGTTCATGTGGGGTTTGATGACAGGTCTGAAATTTCATTACATCCCTCTGGCTAGAGCTGTTTTTTTTTTTCATCCCAGAGAGCTGGAGCTCTTTGATGTCTGCTCACTAATAACGGAATTACAAAAACTTTCAGATAAAAAAAAACCCAAAGCCAACAATGACTGATGCCATGCCCTATAAAATCTAAAGAGATCAAACAAGGACGATAAAGGGTTATGCAGAGAAATGGACACCAAACAGTAGGGGAAAAAAAAAAAACAGTGAAAGACTAACTCTACAGGTGTAGGCCACAGTGATATGGCACATGAACAATTGCAGTATATAGTGCTGGGGTGTGTTTTGGACAGACAGAAGAGAAACTGACAGAGAGAGAGAGAGAGAGAGAGAGAGAGAGAGAGAGAGAGAGAGAGAGAGAGAGAGAGAGAGAGAGGAGGAGGAGGAGACCATGAAATAGCCAGAGGGGAACAGAAACACAGGACATGGAACAAACATCAGAAAGGAACAGAAACACTGGAAATGAAACAAACGTAGGAAAGGAACAAAAACACAGGAAACGGTACAAAAAAAAGAAAAAAGAAAACACTGGGACATGGAAAAAAAAACATGGAAAAGGAACAACACTGGGACATAGAAAAAATATGGGAAAGGAACAGAAACATAGGACATAGAAAAAAAAAAACAAAGGAAAGGAACAGAAACATAGGACAGCAATAGCATGAGAAATGAACAGAAACATAGGACATAGAAAAAGGCACAGAAGCATAGGACACAGAAAAAGCAATGGAAAGGCACAGAAACATAGGACACAGAGAAAAAGCATGGAAAAGGAACAGAAACATAGGACAGAAAAGCATGGAAAAGGAACAGAAACGTAGACAGAAAATGCATGGGAAAGGAACAAACATAGGACAGAAAATGCATGGGAAAGGAACAGAAACATAGGACAGAAAAGCATGGGAAAGGAACAGAAACACAGGACAGAAAAGCATGGAAAAGGAACAGAAACATAGACATAGGACATAGGAAAAGCATGGAAAAAGAACAGAAACATAGGACAGAAAAGCATGGGAAAGGAACAGAAACATAGGACATAGGAAAAGCATGGAAAAGGAACAGAAACATAGGACATAGGAAAAGCATGGGAAAGGAACAGAAACATAGGACAGAAAAGCATGGAAAAGAACAGAAACATAAGACAGAAAAGCATGGAAAAGGAACAGAAACATAGGACAAGCATGGGAAAGGAACAGAAACATAGGACATAGGAAAAGCATGGAAAAGGAACAGAAACATAGGACAGAAAAGCATGGGAAAGAAACAGAAACATAGGACAGAAAAGCATGGGAAAGGAACAGAAACATAGGACAGAAAAGCATGGGAAAGGTACAGAAACATAGGACATAGGAAAAGCATGGGAAAGGAACAGAAACATAGGACAGAAAAGCATGGGAAAGGAACAGAAACATAGGACATAGGAAAAGCATGAGAAAGGAACAGAAACATAGGACAGAAAAGCATGGGAAAGGAACAGAAACATAGGACAGAAAAGCATGGGAAAGGAACAGAAACATAGGACATAGAAAAGCATGGGAAAGGAACAGAAACATAGGACAGAAAAGCATGGGAAAGGAACAGAAACATAGGACAGAAAAGCATGGGAAAGGAACAGAAACATAGGACATAGGAAAAGCATGGGAAAGGAACAGAAACATAGGACAGAAAAGCATGGAAAAGGAACAGAAACATAGGACATAGAAAAGCATGGGAAAGGAACAGAAACATAGGACATAGGAAAGCATGGGAAAGGAACAGAGAAACATAGGACATAGGAAAAGCATGGGAAAGGAACAGAAAACATAGGACATAGGGAAAGCATGGGAAAGGTACAGAAAAACATAGGACAGAAAAGCATGGGAAAGGTACAGAAACATAGGACAGAAAAGCATGGGAAGGAAACATACAGAAACATAGGACATAGGAAAAGCATGGGAAAGGAACAGAAACATAGGACATAGAAAAGCATGGGAAAGGAACAGAAAGAAACATAGGACAGAAAAGCATGGGAAAGGAACAGAAACATAGGAAAAGCATGGGAAAGGAACAGAAACATAGGACATAGGAAAAAGCATGGAAAAGGAACAGAAACATAGGACAGAAAAGCATGGGAAAGGAACAGAAACATAGGACATAGGAAAAGCATGGGAAAGAACAGAAACATAGGACACATAGGAAAAAGCATGGAAAGGAACAGAAACATAGGACAAGAAAGCATGGGAAAGGAACAGAAACATAGGACAGAAAAGCATGGGAAAGGAACAGAAACATAGGACATAGGGAAAGCATGGGAAAGGAACAGAAACATAGGACAGAAAAGCATGGGAAAGGTACAGAAACATAGGACAGAAAAGCATGGAAAAGGAAAAGAAACATAGGACAGAAAAGGGAAAAGGAACAGCAAAGCATGGGAAAGGAACACAGAAACATAGGACAGAAAAGCATGGAAAAGAAAAACAGAAACATAGGACACAGAAAAAAGCATGGAAAAGGAACAGAAACATAGGACAGAAAATGCATGGGAAAGGAACAGAAACATAGGACAGAAAAGCATGGGAAAGGAACAGAAACACAGGACAGAAAAGCATGGAAAAGGAACAGAAACATAGGACATAGGAAAAGCATGGAAAAAGAACAGAAACATAGGACAGAAAAGCATGGGAAAGGAACAGAAACATAGGACATAGGAAAAGCATGGAAAGGAACAGAAACATAGGGACATAGGAAAAGCATGGAAAAAGAACAGAAAACAGAAACAGAAACAGCATGGAAAAGGAACAGAAACATAGGACATAGGAAAAGCATGGGAAAGGAACAGAAACATAGGACATAGGAAAAGCATGGAAAAGGAACAGAAACATAGGACAGAAAAGCATGGGAAAGAAACAGAAACATAGGACAGAAAAGCATGGGAAAGGAACAGAAACATAGGACAGAAAAGCATGGGAAAGGGTACAGAAACATAGGACATAGGAAAAGCATGGGAAAAGGAACAGAAACATAGGACAGAAAAGCATGGGAAAGGAACAGAAACATAGGACATAGGAAAAGCATGGGAAAAGGAACAGAAACATAGGACAGAAAGCATGGGAGGAACAGAAACATAGGACAGAAAAGCATGGGAAAGGAACAGAAACATAGGACATATGGGAAAAGCATGGGAAAGGAACAGAAACATAGGACAGGAAAGCAGGGAAAGGAACAGAAACATAGGACAGAAAAGCATGGGAAAGGAACAGAAACATAGGACATAGGAAAAGCATGGGAAAGGAACAGAAACATAGGACATAGGAAAAGCATGGGAAAGGGAACAGAAACATAGGACATAGGGAAAGCATGGGAAAGGTACAGAAACATAGGACAGAAAAGCATGGGAAAGGAACAGAAACATAGGAAAAAAGCATGGGAAAGGAACAGAAACATAGGGACATAGAAAAGCATGGAAAAGGAACAGAAACATAGGACAGAAAAAGCATGGGAAAGGAACAGAAACATAGGACATAGGAAAAGCATGGAAAAGGAACAGAAACATAGGACAGAAAAGCATGGGAAAGGAACAGAAACATAGGACATAGGAAAAGCATGGGAAAGGAAACAGAAACATAGGACACAGGAAAAGCATGGAAAGGAACAGAAACATAGGACAGAAAAGCATGGAAAAGGAACAGAAACATAGGACAGAAAAGCATGGGAAAGGAACAGAAACATAGGACATAGGGAAAGCATGGAAAAGGAACAGAAACATAGGACAGAAAAGCATGGGAAAGGTACAGAAACATAGGACACAGAAAAGCATGGAAAAGGAACAGAAACATAGGACAGAAAAAGCATGGAAAAGGAACAGAAACATAAGACAGAAAAGCATGGGAAAGGAACAGAAACATAGGACAGAAAAGCATGGAAAAGGAACAGAAACATAGGACATAGAAAAGCATGGAAAAGGAACAGAAACATAGGACAGAAAAGCATGGGAAAGGAACAGAAACATAGGACAGAAAAGCATGGAAAAAAGAAACATAGAACATAGGACGAAAAGCATGGAAAAGGAACAGAAACATAGGACACAGGAAAAGCATGGAAAAGGCACAGAAACATAGGACAGAAAAGCATGGGAAAGGAACAGAAACATAGGACAGAAAAACATGGGATAGGAACAGAAGCATAGGAGATAAAAGAAACATGGAAGGAATGGAAATATATTACATGGAACAAACATGGGAAAGGAACAGAAACACAGGACATGGAAACAAACATGGGAAATAAACAGGAATATACAACATGGAACAAGCATGGGAAAGGAACAGAAACACGGGACATGGACACAAATGGGAAAATAAAAATATACAACATGGAACAAATATGGGAAAGGAACAGAACACAGGACATGGAACAAACATGGGAAATAAACAGGAATGATACAACATGGAACAAACAACATGGGAACATAAATAAACAGGAATGATACAACATGGAACAAACATGGGAAATAAACAGGAATATACAACATGGAACAAACATGGGAAATAAACAGGAATATACAACATGGAACAAGCATGGGAAAGGAACAGAACACAGGACATGGAACAAACATGGGAAATAAACAGGAATATACAACATGGAACAAACATGGGAAATAAACAGGAATATACAACATGGAACAAGCATGGGAAAGGAACAGAAACACAGGACATGGAACAAACATGGGAAATAAACAGGAATATACAACATGGAACAAGCATGGGAAAGGAACAGAAACACAGGACATGGAACAAACATGGGAAATAAACAGGAATAATACAACATGGAACAAGCATGGGAAAGGAACAGAAACACGGGACATGGAACAAACATGGGAAATAAACAGGAATATACAACATGGAACAAACATGGGAAATAAACAGGAATATACAACATGGAACAAACATGGGAAATAAACAGGAATAATACAACATGGAACAAGCACGGGAAAGGAACAAAAACACGGGACATGGAACAAACATGGGAAATAAACAGGAATATACAACATGGAACAAACATGGGAAATAAACAGGAATATACAACATGGAACAAGCATGGGAAGAAAACAGAAACACAGAACTTGGAACAACCACAGGAAAGGAATGGAAACATAGGACATGGAACAAACCTAGGAAAGGAACTGAAACACAAGACAAGGAATAAATATGGGGAAAATCTTGGGCACCACGGAGAAGGGCAACACTTTAGGAAGAAACAGGTATGAAAACATGAGACAAAATGACATAGACAGACTGCACATACTGAGAATACGTCTGAAAAAAAAAAAAAAGTCAAAGAATCCAAGTAACTGACATATTCTAATGGGCTATACTGTGATGTAGAGGATGTGAGGACGAAAGCCAATAAAGAAGAAACCACTTGTGTTGTGCTATGCTGTGCTGTGCTGTGATATGGTGTGGAATGGTACAGTTGAGTATGGTTTGCTGTGCAGAGCTGCGGTGTGGATAATTCATGCTGCTCTCCCTGGGGACTCAAACATTCCATTGTACAACACCATCTATTTACAATACAATGGATGCAAAGTGATCTGCACAACAGAATGTTGTGTGACAGAATTAAAAGCAATACACTACAGCTAACAGTATTAATACTATACTGTACAACTGAAGACAATGCATTTGACAACACATGGCAGCACAGTGCATTTCAATACTGCTAATACAATATAACACTACTACAGTCAAATGCAATGCTGTATTTGTCACAATACAACAAAACAACACACACACACACACACACACACACACACACACACACACACAGGAACACATTCAGCTTTTGACCAGTATACATGATCTGTCCATCCCATCAACAAAACACACACACACACCATAACACACACACTACCTGACATCAAACACGAGAACATGATAAAAACAAGCAAACAAACCAACCAACCAACCAAAACACCAGGACAGAAAAAGTAATGACAAAATAACTACGGGGCGGAGATCACTGAAGGAGAAAAGACAGACACAAAGTGATGGAGAAACAAAGAGAGAGAAAAAAAAAATGAAAAAAATAAAATGTGAATCACATGATGTGATGAGAAACTTGAACTTTGCCGACAGCAGAGAGAGGACTGTGTGATCAATAAATGAACATGTTGTCTCTTCATGTTTACGCCAAGGGAAGTTTAAAGAGGCTGTCGTTTGGCTTTTGTTTCCTTCCTCAAGATACCAACACAGAAAAAAAAATAAAATCGATCAAAATGACTGAATTACATCAGAACAACAAGGAAGATGCTACCTGACTATACCAACTCTATGAAATTAATGACAGTGAGGATGTGCGACAGTGATCCTTGAAATTTGATATACACAGCAGACACAAGAACAAAACACACCACACACACACACACACACACACACACACACAAGCACAAACACATGCACACATACACTGACAAAAACACTGACACACAATCCTAACCCCCTAGTTGGCTCCTCAGGTTTATCACCGATGGTAAGAAGCCAGACTTGATCTATGCAACTGAAAAACTACATTCTTCATTCAACCAAAATAAGAATGTATGCTGTATTTCTTTTTTTTTTTTTTTTTTTTCCTTTTCGCTTTTTTATGTTGACCTGTCATTAGCTGATTTTTTGTTTCTAAAACTACTTATAAAACACTGATTCTTCTCATTTTGCAAATCACCTATACAGAGGGTTTAGATCATCTTTAAAGTATCTCTTAGAATAACAAATATGACAAAACATGGGTGAAAAAAAAGGGAGGAGGGAGGTTAAACAAAAAAAAGAGAGAGAGATCCACTTGTCAGCTGTAGTGACAATCGGTGAACCCAGTTTGCCTGTTATCCACACACACACACACACACACACACACACATATATACACACACACACAGAGGAGAGATGTCAACATTTTTTTGTTTATTGTTTTGTCTCCGTGCATGTGTGTGTGCATGCGTGCATGTGTGAGTGCGTGCCCCTGCGTACCTGCATGCGTTTGTGTTGTTGTTGTTCAAAGAAAAGCTAATCTAACTTTTTAATCAAAATTGCAAATGGAAAACAAAGGAACATAAAAACAAATTCTTTTCTGTAATAGTCGTCAGACAACTTTATCTCACAAAATGAAATCAACAAAGCCTTTTCTTTCAATCCAGTTTTTGATAAGTTAAAGAGCAAAACAAACTCCCACATTTCAAAAAGAAAAGGGGAAAAAAAAATTCAGCCCTTATCTTCACTGCAATCCCTGCCAGAGAATCGACACCAGCTTCTACAGATTTAGCGCAGTATATCAGTTAACTGCATCAGGCTGACAGGCTGACAACCAGGAAATGCACCCTTGCCCTACCCACCCTGTCTCCGTGTCAGTCCAGATTATGACCCAGGAAACTTCTGATTCTGACTGACTGCTACCCACAGGCGGCGCCCAGGTTCTACTGGACAGGCCATGGCTGCACTGTCAAGTGTCATCCACTTTTCAGGATGGTCTCTGAAGTCTTGCTGGCACCGCACAATCAATACCACACAAATCTGCATCTGAGCCCTGGACGGTGCCAGGAAGGAGATCATGTGACATGCTGGGCACAGCTCTGCCCGGCCATCCAGGGTAGAAACCACAATGGGTCTCTGCAGCAATGTTTAGCTGGATCCCGACCCATGTGCAATCCAATGACCATTTTGTGATGGAAAATTCAAACTTGGTTGCGGAGGGAGTGGAGAAGGGTGAATAGGAGGGGGAGATGGGGGTGGAGTGTAGCTCTATGCCATCTGTGAAGTTTCTTGCTGCTCTGATGGTTCTCTTCAAATTACCTCATTTCGCCAGGATCATAATTCACAGGCTGTTGTTGGGAGCGTGGGAATCACAGCCAGTCTGCATGAATGTGGCCTCTGATGAAGCATTTAGCATGAGTATACTGTCAAGCTGACTGGGGCCACTGACCATCAGATCCGGCACAGCCTCCTCTGTTACATGGCCCTGCTGCTGTCTCACACAAGTAACTCTTCTTCAACATTTTCGTGGATTTGTACACAGAAGATACGAACTGATTCCAAACAAATCCCATGGAGCGGTCTTTTATGCATAATGGCTAATGTCACTCATTAAGGCATATATACAGTACAGGTGCATGTAGATAACCTAGAATCGCAACCAGAGTAAGTTTTCTTGTTTCTCACCTACTATTTATGTCACCCATCTCAGTTAAGATTTTCTTTCATATCGAACATCATGCAAGTTCAGAGACCTATAAAAATGGCCAGACCTTGGAAATCAAAATAAAATGACCATCTTACTGTCTCAGCTGGCTATCAACTGTAGTTGTGACACATGATCCATTCATTACAAATTTATGATGTTATACTTTCCTCGAACATATCACTGAAGTAATTTTTATGCATGTATCAATAAGTTAGGTTCAACAAACATTCTTTGTTGAGATACGACAGTCAGGTCTTCTAGAATATGAAACAGAAAATCTACCCCTGAATATTTCCCTGAACTTTCTGATACAAAGTTTACAAATCTCATTCCAACACACTCATAATAAATGTTTCAGAAAATCAACATGATTACATAGACGTACCCCCTCCCCTTCACTGTTTTAGCCCTGTCTTTTCCCAGCATTTCCCTTCACTAGGGGACTGTTGGACTGTAAACCTGTTTGTGCCTGGCAGAACAGGACAGAAGCACAACACAGCCATCATGAGGGGGAGTGCATGATGCTGAACTGAAAGAAGAAGAACAAATCGGACAGCGTACCATCTCAGAACTGTTAGCAGAGATGGCACAGAAAAAAAAAAGTCCTCATGAAGTAACAGTGCTTATCTTGCTGCAGGCAACCATCACGTCCACACTCTTACAAGGACCTCTGACACACACACTGTGGTGCTTAGAGGAAGAAGTGCACACCTGATTGTCAATTGACTCGCCTTTTCATCCCTTCCTTCCCTTCCGCGCTCTTTTTCCTTAGAGGTAAGAAAACAGATCAATGCATCTCCCCGACAGACACAGGGCGGACGACAATTGATCTGGGATGCTGGCAGTGGGTCCTGAATGCCTGGCAATTAAGCTGTCATGTGGTAGAGAGAGTTACCCTACAGCTCCTAGTGACAAACATTGACTGTACTTTTCCTCCTTTTGTGTAGGCTTCAACCTGGCACTATACAAGAAGCATTCGTGCACCAGCAGGAAGAATAATGTTATCAACAGCATGGACACTGTTCAATCATGAAACACTTTAAACATCATGAGTGTATGTCTGTGATGGAAAAAGGTGTGTGTGTGTGTGTGTGTGTGTGTGTGGGGGGGGGGGGGGGGGGGGGGGGGGCGCAGAGGAGGAGAGAGGAGATTGTCAAGATGAGGGATGTCATCATAACATCCGTAACTATGCTCATCTTTCTTCCTTTGTTCTGCTCAGTCCACATCAAAATGCTTAATTTTACACCCATCACTTCCACTCGCTTTACCTCAGTTCATCAAAGCTGCCGTGGCAAATTCCTTTCATACGTGAACTAAGCTGGCATGTGATGGTACAGGGGGTGGGGCAGGGTGGTAGGAAGGTGGGTAAGATTAATATGCTTAATTTACACCCATCACTTCCACTCGCTTTACCTCAATTCATCAAAACTATCCAGACAAATTCATTTCGTACGTTTACTAAGCTGTTTTAGAACACAAATGTGGGTATGCATGTATACTCACTCACTCCATGATCAAGGAAATGTACACAAATGAGACTCAAACTAAGTGCGTGCTTGTATCCACTTTACTACTAAATGATTTGAGGCATTGATAAAAAAAAAAAAAAAAAAAATGCATGGGAAAAAAGTGCAGAAAAAAAAAATCTCTTTACACCATGATTCTAGCATTTCATTAATCAAAAATCCTTCACACGGGGGGGGGGGGGGGGGGGGGGGGGGGGGGGGGGGGGGGAATGACAACCCATAAACAATAATGAAGACTGCAATATAAAAAAACAAAACAAATATGCTGTGGAGAAGGGAGTCGTGGACAGGCCACTTCCCTCTCACTGTGTGTGTACACCCCCCTTCCTCTGCCTCATCCTACATCTGCCACTCAACCCCTCTGCACCAGATGCAGTGTTTTGTCAACAAGGTGTGTGTGTGTGTGGGGGGGGGGGGGGGGGGGGGGGGGGGGAACTGCCTCACTTCAAAGCCACTCAGGACCAACCAAGTTCGGGTCTCCTACCGCTCACATCCACCCACCCACCTATCTCCCCGCCTAGTCTGGGTGATTTTGCACTTAACCTCCCCCCCCCACCCACCCCCACCCATCTCCCCCCTTCAATCCCTCTCCCCTTCCCCTGCACCTCCCCCCCCCCCCCCCCCCCCCCCCCCACTTCCGTCCCCACTCTGTCAGTGTTTTTTGTTGTTGTGGCTCCTTTCATGTGGAGGAAGAAAAAACACTGAACTGAAAACATCAGGTACCCTGGCCCAGTGATGAAGTGAGGTGGAGAGAAAACATGACCCCAGTGCATCAGCTAATCTGTCATCTTGAACGGAAAGGATGCTGTGTACAGGTGGATGGGTGTTGCCTTACTCTCATTGTCAGACCTCCCTCTGAAAAGGCTTGGTCACATGGAAGAGGACTGGTTTCTTACTGGTAAAAGGATGTGTGCAAAGAAGGGCTTGCTCATACTTCCACATATAATGAACAAAAATGTTCCTGACAGTGTAAGACATGCATGTGTGATAATACCCCCGTAGCATTTAGTTCCATCATGCACTAGACAGGTTTCTCTCTCCTATCTTAACGTGCTGTACGATGGTGTGGGCGTTTACCTTTCACAAACCACTCCACTGAACCCAAAGGCAACAAGTAGTTTTGTCTCCCGCAACATCAACAATAATACGCACAAGTACAGTGGAGAAAGATAAACTAACATGCACACATCAAAATTGAAAAAAAAAAAAAAAAAAAACACACACACACACACACACACACACACACACACACACACACGCACACACACACATTCACAGGAACAGGTGCTAAAATTTTGCTGACAACAGAAAATCTGTTGTGATAAGAAAACTACATAATACATGCTTTTTAAAACACACACACACACACACACACAGCTCATACACTACGAAAGAGAGCAATCTGGACTGTGTATCTGCACTGCTATTGTGTATGCAGAACAGGGAGCTCAAAGTCATAAGCAAAGTACCATTGCCTTGTGCCACACACACACACACACACACACACACACACATATATATATATATATATGTTGCATTGAAAGTATACTGGCGTGGAAAGTGTACTCTCCACGGGCAAAATCGTGGAATGTATACCACGGCTGATCCATGGAATGTATACATTCCACGATTGGCCCGTACACTTTCCACGCCAGTACACTTTCAATGCAACATATATATATGTATATGTATATATGTGTATATATGTGTGTGTGTGTGTGTGTGTGTGTACATACATATATATATATATATATATATATATATACACATACATAATTAAATCTATATCTATATATATATGACCCTTCTCTTTGCATGTTCCTGTATCTAAACAAGATGACAAAAAGAAAAAAAGACTCACTTGAGGAAGGCATGGAAATCGGTGCAATGGGTATCACAACTGGGCCACTTGCAGAAGTTGTGTCGAAATAGTGCAGTATCTGGGGCTACATCCGATGTAGGAGGAGAGGCCGAGACTGGTGAGGAAGCTTTGTTGTTGTTGTTATTGTTGCTGTTGATGATGTGTATGTTGTTCTCTAACCCTGCAACAATCAAAAACAGGATCCTTCACAAAGGAGGAAAGAACTACACCTGACAACCACCGTTTTGTTCTTCATTTAAAGACAAATCTTTTTCTCCTTTTCACACCATTACCCTGTCACTGGCCTAAAGAATCTTCCAACAAGGGAGAATGATCGAGGTAAAGTACACTGTTACATGACAGATGTTTCTATTATTTGAGCTATTTTACCTTGGCTTCATTAAAGATGACCACTGAGGTCAACTCTTTTGTTAAAACAGTGGACATGCCCCCATCCTGGTTGATGGGAAAAGGTATTGTCAATGTTTTATGTGCATCAGAAGACGTGCATCATGTCTATGCCCCATCTCACAGCCTTTCCTACAGCTCAATACTTGGCTTCTAGCACTACTGATACCTGTGTGCTTCAGTAAATGGATGTGCATGACAGAGCTGAAGCCCATGTCTCTACATTCATCAAGCTAAATGTGTGTTCATGTGTGTCCGAACAAATTGTGATGTTGGAACTAGCCGGTGTTACATGGACCACCGTAAGGAACAACAGAGGTGCCAGATGAATTGCCACCCACAACAAACTCACCTCACAATGAAATAGAGTTAAAGACCTTTTTCTTCCACACAATCTAGTTTATCAGTTTAAAACTGCATGCTTTTTTTCCCCTTCAGCTGGCAGCCAGGAAAGACATATCTGAAAAATCCTTGGGCAGAAATGGCCATCCCTTGCTTTGGCTCAATCACACACTAAGCCTGCTTCAGGCGAAGCTAAAAAGCTGCAAAGCAAGTCCCTTGGTGAAAAGCAAGGGAAAAGTCAACTTGTATTATCTTCTCTTTCCCTCTTTTCACTTCAGATGGCTGAGCAGACAGATGGGCGTTGTCAGGATGTCCTTCCTGGTGCCTCTCCTCTCCCCCAGGTGTGACCAACAGAGAAAGGCTAGTCCAGTGATAAAGGCAGAGCTGGCAGCTCGTGAGCATTAGACTTTGCAGTCGAACATTTTCAGACACTCTCTTCCTCAACAATGCCACGGTAAGGAACCATCTTTGTTTTCTCATACAGGTGTTCTTTGTTAGCTGGAATTACAAACAAACAAATGAACAAACAAACAAACAACTGATCTCCAGAGAAACAACCAGGAAGACAAATCAGAGCTCCGGAGTGCATTACACCGAATCTCATGCAACAGTCCCTTTAGAACAGACATTGTTTTGTCCCCAAGCTCAAAACCACCCTTCCCTGAACCCTATGTAACATGCTAATAACAACTGACATAACCCCTCAGCACCTGATGGTGTATCAAATAAAACCCCATGGACAGACGGTGCAACACACACCATCCATAGCATTTCAGAACGTGAATGCATGAGTGCGCACTTGTGTACCTGTACAAGAACCAATAGACCTGCATGCATATTCTTTATGTTTGTAGCTATTTGTGCACATGTGCATGTTAAAAAAAGACTGATCTACAGATACTGTATGCACAAGATGGTGAGTGAGAAAGTTGAAGGAAGAGCTCTGAAATAAGTGTGTATACTCAGGTGTGCACCAGATACCAGTGTGCATGGTTGAGAGCGCATGGAATGTTTTGAGGACTTCAAGTGAGATGAAGGCACACAAGTGAACAGATGGGGAAGGACGTTTCACATTTTCACCATTTCTCACTTGATCATGTGACAATGCAGACTACCCACCATGGTGTTCAGCCAAACAGAGAAGTTCACAAAAGTATGGTCATCATACATACACATACATATATAGTGCCATCTGGACCAGTTGAAAAGAAAGCAAAAAGGAGAGAGAGAGAGAGAATGAGGTATGGACAGGGATGCTTCATGGGAGAGGGAGGTATGAGGAAAAATGAGAAAAACAGAGAGAGAGAGAGAGAGAGAGAGAAAAAGAGAGAGAGAGAGAGGAGAGAGAGAGAGAGAGAGAGAGGGACTGAAAGGTAACAGAGAACCTTTTCACTTTCAGATTATCTTTTACAAGGAAGGTGAACAGAATTTTTCCCTCACAGAACTCCTTCCAGACACAGCAACTAAAACAGGATGGGCATCAAAAAACAACATAGGTCAATAACCAGAAGAAAAGCTCAGAGAGAGAGAGAGAGAGAGAGAGAGAGAGAGAGAGAGAGAGAGACGGAGGGAGGGAGACAGACAGAGCGACAGAAAAAAGACACACAGAGACAGAGAGAGACAGACATTCAGAGACAGAGACAGAGAGACAGACAGACAGACAGACAGAGCAAAACGACAGAGACAGAGAATGTGTGTGTGTGTGTGTGTGTGTGTGTGTATGTGTATGTATGTGTGACCGTGCACCTGCCAGTGTGCCTGTGTCTGTCTGCACTTGTACCTGCATAGAGGAGCTAATGTGCATCTGTGGCAGAGGAAAGGAAGAGACGAAGTAAGGAGTGTTACTTTTTCTCATCTGTCAACAGATCAGACAAGACAGAAGATGGCTGTCCATTGAAAACTCTTGACACAGACAAATTAACAATTTACACCAGATAATCGTCAATGTCAAAAGGCTTCAAATTAAAAAAAAAAAAATTAAAACAAAGAGTTTAAAACAAACAAAAAAAGATTAAAACAAACAAACAAAAACAAAACAAAAAAATGTTATATATAGGTTTGGGATGTCCATGACCTCAAAACAACATCCAAACCATTCCAGTACCTAGTATTTCCTTGTACCCCTTTGGTGACATCCAAGTAGCTTGATGGTGAAGACTGAAAATGATTCGAGTAATAGGTGGAATGGAAAAAAAAAAACTGAAATGGCCCATTTAATTCCGGGGACTGAGCATAACAGACAATCCTGGTGGTTTGCTCCACAGACGATTCTAGAAATTCGGAACAGATCATTCTGGGCATTTCACCCAACAAATAATGGTGGAGATTTCAAATAGTAAATGATGCCAGGAGATCAAGACATGAAACAATTGGAAGTTTGGGGAGGGTGGAAGTGGGTGGGGTTGTCAAGGCAGAAAACAAGTCATAATTCTGTCAAGGCAACAAATATTTTAGGAGGTGGAAGGGTGGGTGGGTATTAGAAGAACAATCATTTTGGAGGGAGGACGGGAGGTGTGTGTAAGGTTACCAATAATTCGGGGGAAGGAGAGGGGAGGGGGCAGGGTAGTGTCAAGGCAACAAATAATTCTGGAGGATTTAGGCAGCATCATTCTGGGGGACCTAGGGAACAAATAACTGGGAAGGGGTGTGGGGGGGGGGGGGGGGGAGAAAAGCCACAAATTCTCCAGGATTAAGGCAACATACAAAAAGACAAGAACAAATTCTGGGCGATTAAGGCAAAAAAAATAGTTCTGGGGGATTTATGGGACAAATAATTCTGGAACATAAGAGCAACAAAACTCTGTAGGATTATAGATCCAAATAACTCTCTGGGATTAAGGTGACAAATAATGCTGGTGGATCAGCCAGTCACCGAGTCAGTCATTCCCCTGACTGCTGGGATCACTGGGGGGACATGATGAGGCAGCCGCCGTTTCTGGCGGATAGAGTGGAAAAAAGTTATGGGGGATTAAGGCAACACTTTTGGCAGATTTAGGGAAAAAAATAACTCTGGGAGACCAAGGCAACAAATAATTCTAGGAGGAGAACGGGCACACAAAAGAACCCAGAACTACATCAGAATGACACGTTGAAGACCAGCAGACCTCTGTTAAGGTTGAACAGATCCTGGATCACCCTCTGACTGGGATCTGCTCCTTCAAGTCCATGGGCTTCAATCTACCCTTTGGTACAACAGTGAGAAAGAATGGGAACTCCCCATTATTTTTAACTGAAAGATCGGTTTTTTTTCCCCCCCTAGAAATTGTGTTCTTGTCTTTCACCAACACAAAATTCGAGAAAAGTAAGGAGAGAGACAGAGAGAGAAGACCTCACACAGAGCAACAACACTTGGCATTACGCTGTATTACACGTAACAATACACAGCATCACACATAACAACAAAATCATGTATAAAGATACATGATATCACATTCAATACCATACACAGTCGCACATAACATACAACATCACACATAATAACACACACCACTTTCAACTGCAACCATGAGTACTTCTGTTTTCTCGCCCAACCAAACACACAGCGAAGTTTCAGGGCTGGTCAACATGTTATGACAAGAAGTCTTGTCTTGCAAAAGAAAGGGGAGGACAAGAACCATTCTAGCACCAACTACATAAAAATACAGATGACATCAAGAGCACAGTCACCAATCTCTTCATATCCTTTGGGATATCCTTATGCTGATCGATGAGAATGAGGATGATTAAGTTGATGCTACGGATTTCCATTTTGGTCTGAGACTACATGACAGGGCTGTACTCTACGCTTCCTTTCATAATATATCCCGGCGTCAACCAGGCCCGAGAGATACAGGCACCTGCTGTGCTGAGGATGCCTAACATTGTCGGCCAGTTCATTAAAAAGAAAAAGGAAAACAAAAGATCCAACGCAACAAACAAACAAACAAGCAAGCAAAAACACACACAAAAAAACATGTAACAACAAAAAAAGAGAAAAGCCGTATCAGCAGATTCCGCAGAAGATGCTGAGTTCGTGTCTACTCTGAACAGTATGAACATTTTCATTACCTAGCTGCTGTGTCACATCAAGAAGAGCAAAGGTGGCTGGCTACAAATTCTCTGAGAAAGAAAAAAGATACAAGAGCGCTAAAGAGTTTCCAGAGCAAAGACAGCAGAATGGGACACAAAGGCAGTGACAATTCATCAGACAACCAAGACATACAGGAACTCCTACACAGAGTGCAAGCAATTCACAGTAAAAAAAAAAAAAAAGCAATGTACTAGCACAGAACTTCCAAATAGCGCGGAAACCTTAATCACAGATCCCCCTTCCCTCCTCCCTCCCCCTCCAGCACCTGCACGGGAACTCACACATTACAGCAAATGACACATCACACATAACAACAGACAATATCATACAGTGCAACACACAACTTCATACATCACATATAAAAGTCACACTTAACATCAAGTGTCATCATGAATTACGATGCATGGCATAAACAACATCACTCATAACAACTCACATCACTCATGACTAAACCAGACACACATTATGCGTAATATCACACACAACACATGACATCACATATAACAACAGAGGACATCAGACATTATACATATTATGCGATATCATGACAAACATTATACACTTCACACAAAATGAAATATAAACGCACACCATACATCTAACACAATGTCACACTTGACACACACACACACTCAAACATCAGATGACATATCAAATATAACTTATGTAATATAACATCAGACTTTACAGACGACATTACACATATCACTCCACATCATACATAATACAAAAAATCATGACACACACACCACACACATGGCATGCCACATAACACATAATTATGGTAACATTATATGACATTTTATGAATGCAATCGCATACATCACATAACATCAGTGACATAATATGACATCACGTCATACAACAAGGTACATACAAAATCATACATTGCGCACCTTGCACAGCACATCACATCACACAAACACAATATATATCTATCAAACTACATCACACGTAATACACATACATTATCACACAATATCAGTTATATAATGCACATCAGACACATTACACATCACTTAAATCACAAGACATCAGAAACAACACAATGTACATCACACATCATATATATATATATCTCACATTCCACATATATCACATGACATCACACATATCGCACAACATCACATGACATATAAAACGACAACATATCATACATGTCACACATCACCTATATCATATGATACCACTCGTATTACATAACTTCACGCATCACATATATCACCTGACATCTCATAGTAATACCACATATCACATAGCATCACACATACATCCAATAAATCACATAAAAGACATATCAACACCAGCATCAGACAGGTCACATGACACCATACGTATCACATGTCCTAGCGTGGCACCACTCACAACACGTGACATAGGCATGACACATGACAGCACATATACCACATGACATTGACGTAAAACACGACATCACACATACAACATGACATCACACAACACACACACACACACACACACACACATCAAACAACCACCACACTTGTCTCCAAGACATCATACACATCACATGATCACATGCAACATGATGTCACATGCATCACCTGACACCACACACACAAACAGCACCAGAAATATCAAACATCACAAAAATCACACTTTCCCCACACAAGACATGTCATACAACATCACACATCCTACACAGCATCACCTCTACACATAACACCACGTCAGGTCTTTGTTGCTCTCTATACAGACACGGCGCAGGCAAGGCAGCAAAACAAAAGTTTTCCCAACCACATTTCAATCTAATGGTCTGCCCCTAATGTTCCATGTTACATTGACACAGAGATAAGGGTTCCTCTATAAATACCTTTCTCTCTCTCTTAAGATTTCTGCTGGGAAAAGACCAGAAAACATCCTCAGAGAGACAGGAATTCATTCATATAAACTAAAGGGGGACTCCCCTTGCAATCTTGCGCACTGCAAGAAGTGCAGGTAGACTATCCATATTTCCAAACAACTGCCCGAAAGCATAGCAAAACAATGACCACACACTCCCCCCCCCCCCCAAACCCCCCCCCTCCCCACCCCATAACATGTGAGCAAGTGTGGGTGGACCTCCATTCCCCCTCCCTCCTCCTCCCCGACACTTTCTCACAATAGGAGAAAGGGTGTAGGAGTGCAAGCAACTGGGGGCAGCTTTCTGTCGGTCTATGAAGTGTCGTTAAAATCCATACAGTAAGTTTTTGTTTACCCTTGCTGACAGACAAGCACACAGACGCAGGCTATCTCATTAATGTTCTTTGATGGAGTTATATATAGTTCATGTTTGCCCATACCACCATTCACCACCACACTACCCCCTTTTAGTTGTCTTCTCCTTCATGTGTGCCTGTGCTGGAGTGAGCATGCAAGCATGCATTTAGGTCTGCATCTGCTTCTGACCCTGTTGCTGAATTATACAATGGCTTAGTCACCACACTTTTTCTGAGCACTCTCCCCTGTCCAATCTTTCACTGTAAACAAACAGTAAACAAGACAGCACGTCAGTGGAAACAATCAGATTACTGTCTGCACCGCGTCTGGCCTT
>JADBJO010000476.1:467216-469716 GCA_016801955.1 Conus betulinus | reverse complement strand
AGAGGGACGCAACAGAGGTACAAGGGACAGACAGACAGACAGGCCAGACAGTACCAGACCGGCCAGCAAGACCAGGTGGATCTGGTATGGGTAGTGTGGGCAAAGTACTCTGACACTGACAGAAGGACAGAAAATGAGCGAGCGAGAGGAGAGAGAGAGAGAGGAGAGACGCGGGAGAGAGGAGAGAGCTGGAGAGAGAGAGGGGAGTGAGAGGGAGAGAGAGGACAGAGGGAGAGAGGGAGAGAAGTGGAGCGAGGCCCCATGAGAGAGAGAGGAGGAGAGAGAGACAGGACAGACGAGAGAAGGGGGAGAGAGACGAGGAGGGAGACAGGATGAGAGAGAGACTGGAGATGCCAGCAAGGGAGTGGTGAGGAGGAGAGTAGACTAGAGAGATTGAGGACGGATGGGACCGACAGAACAGACAAGACAGACAGACAGACAGAACGAGGGAGAGGCAGAGAGGAAGGATGGTATGAGTAGAGGGTGGAGCAAGAACATGCTGAGATGAGAGGAAGACGCATGACAGACAGAGAGGGAGAGAGAGAGGAGAGACAGAGAGGAGAAGGAGACAGACAGACAGAATGAGACAGGCAGACAGGTGGACTGGTATGGGTAGTGGTGGGCAAGTTATATCCCTGGGACACTGAGACGACAGACAGACAATGAGAGAGCGACAGAGAGAGAGACAGGAGAGGAGAGAGAGTGAGGAGAGAGAGAGAGAGAAAGAGAGGAGAGAGAGAGACCCGACAGAACAGACAGACAGACAGACAGACAGAATGAGGGGACAGGGCAGACAGTTGGTGGTATGGGTAGTGGTGGGCAAGTACTATGCCTGACACAGACAGAGGACAGACTGACAATGAGAGAGAGAGAGAGAGAGAGAGAGAGGAGACTGAGATAGACAGACAGAACAAGACAGACAGGGGACTGGTATGGTTGGTGGTGGGCAAGTTACTATACCTGACAGAGAAGAGAGAGAGAGATGAGAGAGAGAGAGAGACAGACAGAGACAGACACACAACAGACAGACGGACAGACAAAGAAAGAGTGAGACTGGGCGGACAGAGACAGAGAGACAGAGACAGAGAAACTGAGAGACAGACAGAACAGAACATGGCAGAAAGAGGGCAGACAGAATGTATGTGGGGGGCAGTGGGCAAGTACTACAATGACAGAGAAACAGAAACAGAGAGAGAGAGAGGAGAGAGAGAAAGAGCAGAGAGAGAGGACAGACAGACAGAGAGAGAGAGAGAGAGAGACACACACACACACAACACACACACACACACACACCACACACACACACACACAGGAGGAGAGGGACTGACACACTGACGACGGAAAGAGGCAGACAGGTAGACTGGTATGGTGGTAGGCAAGTACTATGCAGTAGAGAGAGAGAGAGAGAGAGAGAGAGAGGAGGAGAGAGAGAGAGAGAGAGAGAGAGAGGAGAGACAGACAGACAGGCAGATAAGCAGAAAAGAATGGCGCAGAGTGGACAAGTACTGCACAAGACACAGAAAGGTTGGGGAAGGGGGGGGGGGGGGGGGGGGGAGACAGAGTCAGAGTCACAGGGACAGTGAGAGCCACCGAAAGACGAGACAGACAGAGCCACCGGGACACTGAGACAGAGGACAGTGACTGAGACAGAGAGAGAGAGAGGAGAGAGAGAGTGGGGGGGGGGGGGGGGGGCGCAGAGACAGAATGGTATGGTAGTGGACAAGTACTGCAGTGGCATGCGTCGTCTGGGGTGTGAAGTCAAACACTGTGAGAAAGAGGGAGACGGAGGATGGGAAGGATGCGAAGAGGGGTGGAAGAAGGGTAAAAGGGGGGGGGGGGGGGGGGGGGGGAGGGGCAGACAGGATGGGAGAAGATTCTAAGAGACCAGGGGAAAGGGGTG
Source organism: Conus betulinus (assembly GCA_016801955.1). NCBI lineage: Eukaryota > Metazoa > Mollusca > Gastropoda > Neogastropoda > Conidae > Conus > Conus betulinus. The sequence continues at coordinate 467,816 of JADBJO010000476.1, read as the reverse complement.
GGGTGGGGGGGTGGGGGTGGGGGAAGGGGGGGAGATGAGGACGTGCAAGAGAGACTCCCCAGGGACCCACAAAGCACAATGGGACAGGGACCAGTAACGAGAGGGGTGAGGAAGGAGGGGGGGGGGGGGGGGGGGGGGGGGGAGGTTGCAGTGGGATGAAGCTGAAGCTGAAGACTGCGACGGGAAGGAGACAAAAGGGAAAGTGGGGGGGGGGGGGGGGGGGGGGGGGGGGAGGAGGAAACAGGAGAGAGGAGAGGAAGAGAGCAAGGGAAGGAGGTTGGGGGTGGGGTGAGGTGGGGTGGGTGATGCTATATGATCGGATCGGACTGCATACTACCAAGCAGTACTGTCGCCCTGGCCGTCTTTGCACTGTGGCACTACTATGGGTCCCGGACTCTGCCTACCATGCAACCGACTTACACACTAGTCACCCTGTCTGACGACTGGGACCAACGGACAACCAACTCTCTCTCTCTCTCTCTCTCTCTCTCTCTCTCTCTTACACACACACACACACACACACCAAACACACCACACACACACACCACACACACACGTCGCCTACGACAGTGATGGAAACGGGATGGTGGAGGGGGAGTA
>JADBJO010000476.1:450000-461850 GCA_016801955.1 Conus betulinus | reverse complement strand
GCAGGGTGGGTTGGTCCTACCCTTCAGCCAAGCTTCTTCCAAACCAGTCGGGCCATGGTGCCAGAGATTTACGCAAGTACTGATTCACACTGACAGGGACAAGCTTCATTCCACGCACATCCACCATCCACGCTCCCCTCCCCCCTCCCCTTTGGCCCCCTTCCCCTCCTCACCCCCCGCCCTCTACCTCCTCCCTAAACCTGCACACCCTGTTTCCTGTTCTACAAATCCCTCCTCCGAAGCGAGATTGTAAATGGCAGTATCATCATCTTGAGTTCGAGTGAAAGTGAAACATCTGTAGTATCACTGTACTGTAAGTTTACTTATAGAGTTTGTGCGTGCGTGCGTGCGTGCGTGCGTGCGCGCGCGAGCGCGTGCGTGAGTTTGCACGCGCCTGTGAGCGTGTGTGTGTATGCGCTCGCGCATATAAATGCATGAGCAGATGTGTTCATTTATTTTCATTTCGACAAGCAAGCTACGCTAGTTGCAGGCTCCTTTTAAAACGACAGTCATCACATTCAAAAGGAATGCAGACAATACTGTATTATGCCAAATGTCCTCTACATCATTAAGACATCCGAGTCGATTTCCACATCTTCCAAACGACTAGATCAATATTTGATCAGTTAAATATTGGAATCAACATTTGCTACATATATATACTGGGGGGTCATCTATCTGAAATAACGCGCGCATGCCCAGGGCGAGGCTGACTGCCAGAACCCAGTATCTAATACATCACAGACATGTGCCCCGTTTTCCCTTCTTTCCCCTCACTGTAACAGCAAAAAGAAAACCACTTTCATGAGCAGAATGTGTGTGTGTGTGTGTGTGTGTGTGTGTGTGTGACCCATTGTGTAACTGATCTCCCTCTCTCTAACGGACCCACATAAACACACAGGTGAGGGTCATATGAACACAGCACGTCATGGTTTAAGGCTCAAGGTCACCGCCTTCCTTTTTCAATGGCCTCCATTTCTTCCTGATGGGAGGTGAAGGGAGGTGAAGGGAGGGGTTGAGGAGGAGAGGACGTTGGAAGAGAGAGAGAGAGAGAGAGAGAGAGAGAGAGAGAGGGGGAATTTGTCACTGAAGACTATGCTGAAACCATCGGAGTGGCTGCTATCCAATTTTCACGCGGGACAAACCCCAAAGGATATGCAAATGGCACTGACACGAACCATTTTTACCATTCTTGGTCGTCGACTGCTGTTGGTTAACACTCCTCCCATTCTGCACAACAACGGATTTATCGTACTAAAGATCTTGTTGTTTTTTTTTTCTTTAGATAAGTTTTCAGTCTCTTACTGTGGATCTTCGCGAGACTCGAAGGTGCGCGCTTCGATTACTTACTGGCTGCTATCATTTTTGCATTGGCGAAAAAAAAAAACAACGGCTGCACGCGCATCATGCTTTGATCAGTGGCGAATGAGGAGAATCGGGGACGGCTGGATTGAAAACATGTCCGAGACATGAGGATTGGGTTAAAACGATGTCCCAGCTGAGTGCACTTCAGATGGGGGAAGAGAGAGAGAGAGAGAGAGAGAGAGAGAGAGAGAGAGAGAGAGAGAGAGAGAGAGAGAGAGAGAGAAACACAATGCAGAAAAACAGACAGACAGACGGACGGACAGACAGGCTGACAGACCGGGCAACAGCAGGGTAAATGGCGGGTATGCAGTCATTCAGTTTCCTTTAACTATACCTGGGCTCCTGATATCAAAACAGCTTTAATACCCACCACCACCACCCCACTCCCACTGTCCCCCTCCGCTCAGCTCCACTCATCTCCCCAGACAGACCCCTTCCCTCCCCTTGCAGTTCTTTCCCCACACAACGCAATAACAAAAACAAATCCACAGCAGCAGATGAACACAAGGCCAAGAGCAATCAATACATTGACCTTCAGTCACACTCGGATCGACCGGGCCATGTGTCAACAAACCCACGTCTCGGTTGCTTCAGATCATCACAGCCGCTCGCTCGCCCCCCCCCCCACCCCCCCACCCCCCCCCCCCGCCCTTTTTTTCTCTCCCCCCACCCCGTTATCTGCCACAGCTCTTGTTATCGGAGGAGGAGGGCATGGTAAGAAAACTTAGCTTTACTTCTTCTTCCACCACCATCCCCCCCCCCCCCCTCATCACCCACCCATCTCACTATCACCACCCTTCCTTCTCTATCCTCCTCCTCCCACGCTCTGCATCCCCCTCTCCCCCCCCCCCCTCTCTCTCTCTCTCTCTCTCTCTCCTGATACCAACTGGCATTGTTCTTGTAAACAACGTAAAACACACACACACACACACACACACACACACACACACGCACGCACACACACACACACACACACACAATCATACACAAACATGCGCCCGCGCGCACGCGTGCAATGGTGTATCTCTCTCTCTCTCTCTCTCTCTCTCTCTCTCTCTCTCTCTCTCTGTATTTCAACATAGCTCTCACGAGGGTGGTGAGGTGGTAGCAGGCTGAGGATGGGGAGAGAGAGAGAGGGGGGGGGAGAGAGAGTGACAGAGAGAGTACCCAAACTAAACGCACAGTCAGCCAGGCAAAACTCTACCCACCAAGGCCAGTGAACAACAAATGTGACAGCCAGCGTTGAAAGCAGCAGCATCACAACCACGCTGTTCACGTTCAACGCTGTCAGTGCGGGTCGTGAAAGGCCCTGATTTCTGATACCAATAATTAAATGACACACGATCCGGAATTTTATGTTTCGATGGAGTCATGCGACTTGAAAAATCAATCGAGCGCGGTTGGCGGTCAATATTACCCATTCTGTCTCTTATGTCTCTATACTTCCTCCACTTCTCTGTGTGTGTGTGTGTGTGTGTGTGTGTGTGTGTGTGTGTGTGAACGTGCTACATGCCCACGCGCGTGCGCCCGTGTGACCCACGGGTACCATTTTCAGGCTATTCTTGAAGTTAGAGGTCCAATAATAATAATTTTAAAAAGTGCCTGTTTCTGTCGAATATCAATGCCGAATTCACGGGAAAATATGCCAACTTGTGTGCTTATGTGTGTGTGTGTGTGTGTGTGTGTGTGTGTGTGTGTGTGTGTGTGTGTGTGTGTTTAGAACATATAGGGTGCTTCTTAATTAAATTCGCTTTGATCTCTGACGGAAAGAAACACAACAACTGAGAGAAATCACGTTCGAAGACAAGCGAGATTCGAAAGTAGGATGAGAGAGAGAGAGAGAGAGAGAGAGAGAGAGAGAGAGAGAGAGAGAGAGAGAGAGAAGAAATCAACTGTTACAGTCCATGATATCATCGAAGTCAAAAAGGCAAATCTTCGACAGGAACCACATGTATTTTTTTTTCTTTAAACACTGATTTCTGACAGCAGTCGTTTCGTTTGACTCGTCTCTTCAACCCCCCCCCCCCCTCCCCCAACCCCCCCATTCACACACAGAAAAACGAAACGACATCAAAATAACTAACTGGCGATACCCTGACCTGATGTTCGGTACACTTAACCCTATACTTTCACACATAAACTTTCGAGCAGCTGTTGAAAAGATTTCCTTTTGTGCCCTCTCCTACTCGCAATTACAAAATGACGCACACATGCAATAAAAACGAAACTCACACATGAAGCACAATGGCGCAGTTATACATTCCGTCTTGGATGCTCCCCCGACCCCAACCCCCACCCACCCAGTAACAACTTCTCTCGGTCTTTTCCCGAATGCTCCACGGATGCTGTGCGAATAGGTAACTTTCCAAGAAGTCAGCCTTCATGTCTTGCCCGAAAGAAACTTGTTGTTGTTGCTGTTGTTTGTTGTTGCTGTTTTAACGGAGGAGTTGGACGAGGGGGAGGAGGGTAAAGGGTACAACATGGTGGCAGGTAGGTGATTGGAGTGGAAGGAGGAGGGGGGGGGGGGGGGGGGGGCAGGAGGAGGGCTGTTAGTCCAGAGGAGGAGAAAATCGTCCACCACAGCAACTCACCTGGCAAATGACAGCCGTCCAGGGCCCCGTTGGTGCCGAAGTGCGGAGAATGATGCTGGCCTGGCGCCTGACCGTTGGCGGCGAAGGCGGAAGAGGAGGAGGGAGGTTGGGGTGACGGCGGGGGTGGGAGTGTGTTGGGCCAGTCCGTTGAGAGACTTGAGGGCAGCCTCCTCCAGGCCTGAAGTGTGGGCCGCCACCTCCTTCCACAGCTGTTGCATTTCGGCCGCCGACATCATTCCTGCAATCACCAGTGACACGTACAGGACTTCACACCACCTGCACACTTCTCCCCGAGCTGACGAGCTGACGACGCTGGGAGGAAGGCAGGGAGCTGAGGGGGAGCGAGGGGGAGGGGGGGAGTGTGGGGAGGTGGGCGGCGGCGGCGTTGGAGGGAAGAGAAGTGGAGGGGGAACAGAGGAGCAAACGAACACGATCAACATTGCTTGCACACACGAACGAACAACCCAAGTAAACAGCGCTCATGTTTTTGCTTGACATCTTTCACACACACACACACGCGCACATGCACGCACGCGCGCACACACACACACGCGCGCGCGCACAAACACGCACACACAGAGAGAGAGAGAGAGAGAGAGAGAGAGAGAGAGAGAGAGAGAGAGAGAGAGAGAGACAGACAGACAGACAGAAACGTGCAACATTTCCGAGCACGTGCACTTTGCGACTCTGACGGACCGCAGAAGAGTCAACGATCAGGTAAGAATTTGTTCCCTCCCATACCCCCCCCCCTCCCCCCTCCAGTCCAGTGATTTCATTTTAATTGTGTCCTCTATTCTCAGCTTTGGCATGATCGTATATCTTATTCAATATCCTTGTCCTACCACATCAGTTTACATGACTGCCATGACGGGAACTTGGGTCAGGCAGGGGACACCTCTGTCCCTACCCCTACCGCCATCCAACCGCCCAGTGTCATCAGTCATGCCCCAAAGGGTAAAACTGTCGTGTCTGAAGGTGGCCACTCATCAACATACCTGTAGAATATATATGGTCGTGGACAGGGTGTCAATGCCAATGCCTTGTGGCGCTTGATAACTGCGAAGTAAGGGTTTTTTGTTTGCAGACCTGGTGCCTGATAGTAATCGGTCACTCCATGTTCCGTATATCAGAAGCAAAATCAGTCTCAAACCTCCCCCACCCATCTACCCCATTCCCACCCCCCGCCCCACATCCACACCCCATTTTCTTAAACCGTTAATTTGGGTGTATGGAGGATGACAACGAAGAGAGGGCGGGTAACCATCACAGAAACGCTAATGTAAAAGAACAGCAGTGAAATTGTACTGAACAACCTCCAGCACAGTTTCAACCGAACCAGCTGGTTGGCGTGCTGTCATTTTATCAATGCCCCTAGCCACCCAACTTTCCAATAGCAACGAAGGTAAACAAGACAGAATAAAGCAAATGAAAGAACAACACTGAGAAATATAAAGAGCGAAGGAACAAGAGAAAGAAGGGACAGAATTTTTTTTTTAATGCATTAAATGCCCTAGAGAAAAAGTCAAAGAACGATACGGTAAATAAGACACGAAAGAAACGCCTGAGGCAGAAAGAAAGAAAGGAAAAGACACGATGATCGTATCAAACTACGTGATCAGCCATTCCTCTTCGCGACAAACATAAAACACATTCACCAACACTTGTTATGAGAATCATTATCAACTTCTACATACAAACATAACCATACACATATATGGCCATAACCAATCCAATCTCTCTCTCTCTCTCTCTCTCTCTCTCACACACACACACACACACACACACACCACACACACACACAACACACATACACACACACACCGCACACGCACGCGCACGCACGCACACACACACACATACCCCTTCTACCCTGTCTAGCGCACAGCTTCCAGAACAATACACAAAAACCATAAAATGGAATACTAAAAGCCCGCTAACAGCTATTACGAATAATTGCACGTGCTCATGACAGGCGGGCAGAAAGGGGGGGGGGGGGGGGGGGGGGCAATTGGACATAAAATAAGATAAAGAAGCAGTAAATAGAATGATAATTGGTTAAGTGTTTGTATCAATCAATAGATCAAGAAGTAAACAAGCCGAGAGAGTATGGGAAGCGATGACAACACACACACACACACACACACACACACACACACACACACACACACACACACACAGGAAAGAAAAGACACAAATGTGTCAATAAATATCCCAATTACTTTCGCTTTTCAGAAACCAAACTCATACAAATCCACTTCCCTCAAAGAGTAAGAAACAAAAAAAAAAAAACAACGGGAGACAGAAAGGACGGGTGAAGTGATCAAATGAATAATGGAAAACCAGGGAATGACGAAATAAAGAAAGAGAAGGATAGACAGGGGGGGGGAAAGCCTTAGTAAAACCCATCCAGAGAAAGGACAAGGCACATCAACCTTACCGATTAAGCAGCACGACTAAACATGCCTGCCAACACATCTACTGTGGTTAAAAGAGAAAAAAAAAAAAACAAAGAACAGTGCCAAAGGCTACATTTAAAGACATGAATTCTTCTGACTACACCACAACTTGCACACTCTAGGTTTTTCTTTCTCTCAGAGAAAGGAAGGGATGGAGGGAGGGAGATGGACGGGGGGGCTGCAAACCGTAGACGCCTCTCTTCCCATTGCTTTTCTGCCTAAATACAACATCGAAAGGTGATTTGGACGAATCTGGAACTGACTCAGTCTGACCTGATTGCATGTGAGGTTCCGTTGTCCCTCTTGCCCGAACCCTTTGAAACAAGAGAGACATTTTCGGTCCAGTCCAAATGTTTGGGAAACAATGGGAGACTGTCCACCTTATCAGCGAGTCGAAGGCAACAAGATGTCCTTGGAAGAAAAACTGACGGCCCCGGGAAATTACAGAGGCCATGAATTTACCTGTATGCTCAACTGACATCTTGCTTGCTTTTTTTTTTTTTTTTTTTTTTTTTTTTTGCATGAAACACACACACACACACACACACACACACACACACACACACACACACACAGAGTTAGCTCACGATCCGAAAGAGTGTTTGTGTGCACGTCTACAACGAGCGTGGGACAATACGCATGAGCGGAAGGAGATGGTATATGGACGAATGGGAGGGAAGGGTTCTTGAACTGGGGAATCAGACACAATCACTTTTAAAGACCGGTCTACCTAAATCCAATCTTCTTTTCTTCAAGAGTAATAGTCTTCGCAAATGTTCTATGCTTCTTGAGATGACGTCAACGAATCCTCACGAGACACAAACCCGAGATAAATGTCTATAAATTACTGACGTCTGTAACGCGTTAAGAGTTGCCTCCAGAACGCCTCTCACATCGATACCACTTCAATAAATGACTTATCTCCAGATTGCATTGATTTGATTTAGCTGAAAGATCAAGGCTACAGAGGAGACACTCAATGTGCCTTTACAACATAAATCTGTGAAGAAAACTAAAAAAAAAAAAAAAAAAAAAAAAAAAAAAAACACGAAAAAAAAACCCATGACTTTCTACGTTATTCTAATACCCAAGTCGGCTGTCTCGCACATTCTCCTTACTACCACCACCCCTCCACCAGATTACTTTTTTCTACTCCTTTGTCTTCTTCGTGGTCTTTGATTTCTTGTCTTTCTTGCCCTCCCTCATCACTACCTTCATCTGGTTTCAACGTATTATCATCACAGTGTTCTATCAGTATATCATCACAGTGTTCTACCAGTATATCATCACTGTGTTCTGCCAGTATATCATCACTGTGTTCTGCCAGTATATCATCACTGTGTTCTACCAGTATATCATCACTGTGTATATCATCACTGTGTTCTACTACTATCTTCTCTATCAGCTTCTATTTTCTTTCGTCTTCTTTTTTCGTCGTGTTCTCCTGTCCCTCCTCTTCCTTGGTCTTCATCATCTTCTGGTTCTTAGCCATCATAACCAATATCTTCTGTCACTTATTTCTATCGTCATGCTCTTCTCTCTTTAACTTTTTTTTAACTGGTCGTCATGCTCATCTTTTCTCTGGCTACCATTACCTCCTCAATCGTGAAGCGTTTTGCTTCATGAACAAAGATTGATGCTACATGCTGAATTCAAAGACTGGCAAATGTCTCACGGCACACAGCCGTGGGATCACCGACCAACCAACCCACCAATCCATCCATCGATATTTTGTGACGCAATTAAGACGGTCCCAACTGTCCCACCCACCCGCTTGCCCCTCTGCCACATCATCATCATCATCATCATCATCATCATCATGACGATCGTCATCAACAACAAACAACAGTCCTTCCAAACCCATGAAACTCAACCCCCCTTGTGAACCCGGGTCTCCAAACGAGAATAAAATCTCATCCTCACGCAGCGCTGACGTCATCTGTCCTCCAGTACTGACTAGAAGGGCAAACAAAGAGGGACTTGCGTGGGAAGGCCTACCACTGAAAAACTAAGCTACTGCCTAGCGCCGACACTGCAGTCACAGCAGGTGAAGGTCGCTTTAAATCGTGTCCTATTGATTGGCGCTTGTTGATGTTGTTGTTGCTTCTTTTTGCCCGCCTCCCGACCCCCCCCCCCCCCCCCCCCCCCCCCCCCTCCCCCTCCACTGTCTTCCACAGTAACTGTGATGCCCAGTTGCTGTTGCAAGTTTCTAAGTGGTGGTGGCGAGGAGAAGTCATAAATCTGGGAATAACGATCGGGAGGTGGGGAAGGGAAGAGACTGAGAAGGGGGGTTGGAGTTGGGATGAGGAGGGGGGGGGGGGGGGAGAGAGAGAATGGATAAGGGCGGAGGCAGAAGGTGGGGGTGGTGGATGGGTGGAGAAAGCCTGAGATGAAAGACATTGAGAAGAGAGTTTGGGCAGGGAAAGAGAATGACAGAGAGGGCAAGAGAGGGAAGGGAAGAGAGAGGGGGGGAGGGAAAGAGAGAGATAAACAGAGAGGGAAGAGAAGGAAGAGAGAGAGAGGGGGGGGGGGAGAGAGAGAAGGGATAGATGCGGGTAGGGTGAGAAGAGACTGAAAGGGTGTGGGGTGAAGGAAGACCAAAAGTGTCAGAGACTGAGACAGAAAGAAAGAATGAAGAAAGAAGAAAAGAACGACAAACGGGGAGGGGGGGGGGGGGGGGGGGGGAGAAGAAGAAGAAGAGGAGAGGAGGAGGAGGACGAGGAGGAGGAGGACGAAGAGGAGGAGACAGACAGACAGACAGAGAGAGAGAGAGAGAGAGAGAGAGAGAGAGAGAGGTCAGCGATGGCAGCTGTACAATAAGTAGCTTTATGTTACAAATACCCACCCCAGCTCCAAAACCAGCACCCCCCCACCTCTCTCTCTCACTCCCCTCAGACCTTCCTTCCCCCTCCCTCTATCTCTCTCTTTCTCTCTCTCTCTCTCTCACTCCCCTCAGAAAATAAATAGAATGGTGACATAAACAGAACCACACAAACAGATCATCATGTAAATAATAGGATTTGGGATGTTTACATGACGCTCCTTTCTACAGTAAACAAGCTCTCGCATGCGCCCACACACACACGCGCGCGCGCTCAAACTATACGCACACACACGCACCCACGCACTCCCTCCCCCCCCCCCCCCCCCCCCCCCCCCCCCCCCCCCCCCCCCCCCCCTCCCTCTCTCTCTCTCTCTCTCTCTGTCTCGTATATACACACACACAAACACGTATGGATGCAAGCAAAGAGAGGCTGCCGGGCACCCGCGGCGCGCACGCGCATTCATCCACACACACACACACACACACACACACACACACACACACACACACATAGCGTGCGCGCGCGCGCGCGCACACACACACACACATACACACACACACACACACACACACATACACACACACACCATTCAATGTATATGCACTTCCCTTATTTTCGATTTCTTTCTACCGATCGGAAAACCATGATACGCTGACTGTTGTGTTTTCCATTGGTGCACTTCATCTGTACTGAAGATGCAACCCCCTTCTCCCTCCGACGCTGACTTAGCTCAATGAATGGACTTTCGCCGCTCCCCCCCCCCCCCCCCCCCCCCCTTGCCTTCACATACAGCCAAATACACTTGTTTTCGGTGGTGACGCACGCACTTCGTCTCCACCAAATCCATGGACTGCCGACCAATATTCAACGATGCGTGTTGGATCAAAAGACACTGCTGCCCCTCCGGGCCACTGTCGTTTGGTTTGATCTTCAGCATGATGATGCCCACCAAGACGGCTCTGGCACGCCAGCAGAGCAGATCTGCACATAAGCATGTTGACATCAGACAGAGCGAGACAGACGAGTATGAGGAGGTTGGGGGAGGGGGGGGGGGGGGGGGGGGGGGGGGGGGGGGGGTGGGGGGGGGGGGGGGGGGGGGAGGCGCAGATGGGGGGGTGGGGTGAAGAGGGTGGAACGACTCCAGCCAGACACACAATCGTGAAGAGGAGGCAGAGACAGCAATGGGTAGGAGTGTCAGGGGGAGAGATGGTGGGGATGGGTTGTCAGTCAGATACCTCAAGGTCTGTGGTGCACTGAGGTGTACATACGAGATGCAACTCGACGGATCAACATCGAACGCTGTAAACCACTCAACCGTCACTGGTCCTTTCATCCCCCCCCCCCCCCCCCCCCCCCCCCCCCCCCCCCCCCCCCCCCCATTCTCACCCTCTATCCACTCTTTTGTTATTTTGTTTATGGGAATTTGTTTGGCTGCCTGAGTGTTTGTTTTTGTTTCTATGATTATTTGTAAGCACGTTTATTATAGTTTCGTTTGTTGTTTTCTGTTTGTATTTTTTGCCGTTTTCAGTTTAGCGTTTTCTTCCTTTTATTATGTGTTGCTTTTCTTTCTTTTTCTATCGTGTATTCGTTTTATTTATTTATTTTTTTAAATTTAGAAATCGTATTTTTCTAGTAGTTTTTTTATTGAGTTATTTATTCATGCATGCATCTATTCATGCCTTTGATATAATTCATTTCAGTATTTGTTTGTGCGTTTATTTGTTTACTCCAGCATCCGTTTATTTCTGTCTGCTTCTTTACTTGCCTATTCATGACTGATTATTCCTCCTCTCCTTCCTTCCTTCATTATTTGTTTATTCACTGATCCTAAAGTCGCTTTAATCTTGTTTATTTCCTGCCAACTGAAGCGTCGCTTTATCCACCTTCATTTCGTGCCTATTCATTCCCTTCATTGTTGACGCATAGCCGTGGACCCATTTTCCTATGGTGCGATTTGTTTATCGATCTCTCCTACCATTTGTTTGGTTGTTCCTGATGCAGTCATTCCTTCCTGTGGCTCTGTCCGGCAAACGACGTCTGCGGGGCTTGGAGCTGGAAGAGGGGGAGGACGGAAGGAAGGACGGAAGGACGGAAGGAAGGACGGAAGGAAGGAAGGGGTGAGGAAGGGGAAGAAGGGTTCCCGGGGCCTGTCTAAGTAAACAGAACTGATGTCGTGTCTGATACCCTGCCAACGTCACAGACTGGCCGTCAGCCCCCTCGTCCGCCTGGCCCCCAATCCACCACGCCCATGCTAGAATACATACATCACACATCAATACATCAACAAACACGTGCATAAACAAACTAACTTCAGAACATGCTTGCAGAGAGAGAGAGAGAGAGAGAGAGAGAGAGAGAGAGAGAGAGAGAGAGAGAGAGAGAGACAGACAGACAGACAGACAGACAGACAGACAGACAGACAGAGAGAGAGAGAGAGAGAGTTGAAGATGTGGAATGGATGACAGAATGTGTGTGTGCACGTATGTATATGTGCGCGCATGTGAGAGAGAGAAAGAGAGAGAGAGAGAGAGAGAGAGAGAGAGAGAGAGAGAGAGAGAGAGAGAGAGAGGAAGGAGGGGGAGGGGGTTCGTCGTCCACTTGATCCCACTACAA
>JADBJO010000476.1:430000-432500 GCA_016801955.1 Conus betulinus | reverse complement strand
CCTGACCTACATGTCTTTCTCACAGTATTAGGACACAGATTCAAACATGAAAAATATTTGGCTTTTCTTAATCATAGTATAGGACAATTTGAGGAATATTGGTTGCCTATTACCCTATTGTACCTTAGCTTCCTTTGTGATGTGTAAGCATCTACATATGTGGAAATGGATAACTTACCTTTTCTCATATTATTTGCAATTGTGTGACTGGACTGTTTTATATATTTTGATAAAGGAATTTGAGTGCTTTACAATGTAATGTTATCCCTCTCCTGTTCCAATGACCCATGCCACTTTAGATTCGCACTGCTCTCCTTACACCACTTGGCAGTGTTTTTATGTAATGCTTATATACACGTGTGTGTGTGTGTGTGCGCACGTGCGCGCGCGCGCGCGCGCGCGCGTGTGTGTGTGTGTGTGTGTGTGTGTGTGTGTGTGTGTGTGTGTGTGTGTGTGTGTGTTGTGTGTGTTCATTATAGAGGTCATTTGGTGTCATTATTAGAAAGAACGACAAGGTGAATGTCTCATGTATCAATGTCTCTATTTCTTTCTAAGGTTATAACTATTGGAATTACTATACATAATTCCTTCCATCAATATAATGCTTATGCAAGCTAGTGCTATGAATCAACCTTGCTGATAGGAATGGTGATAGCATTTACTGATTCATCCGCTACTAGTTGCTAAGTACTCTTATTACCAGTATTGTTGAATCTATGTTTGATTATCAAAGTGCTGTGTCCTATGGTATTTTTAGAATAGGTACCTTTACTTAACTTTCACTTTACTTCCATTGTCATTTCTTTCTATGGATATGTGTATATTTGTGCTTTGTATGTGTCTTGTTAAAAATGAAAAAATTGTTCAATAAAAAAAAAAGAAAACCTCTCTTGATTGCATTTGTGCTTGAGCCCACTGACAGCATAGAATGAACATTTTATGCACTTGAAGCAGCTCAGCACATGATACACTCCCATCCAATTTCGGCCGCCTTGTTTATTCTTTACGCTTTTTACTTATGTTGTTGGTTTTGTGTTAGATGATAACGTACCTCCTTCACAAACACCCACGGGCACGTACTTGACCCATCCAACACACACCACCCACTCACTCACGATCAAGCGCCATATTTCAACTGCTAAACGTCACGAATCACCAGCCAACAATAACCTGGAAACCGCGTCAAGAAAACAAACATACGCCGGCGTTAGAGACACGCCGAGTGAGTGGGTCAATAAACGTTCCAGTTCAACTTAATCCCAGCCCCAAAGATACAAAATCAATGCCACCATGTCTGTCCAAAGCGGGACATTGAAGCTCGGACCGCATACAACAGCTAGCAGTTGACAGATGTTCCGCCCTGCGTCTCATAAGGAGACCTGTAGATGTGTGATGAGCCTGTTACACGCACTATTGTTGAAAATCGTTTATTGTAAGTTAAACGTCTTCTATTGTACGAGTCGATCAACTAAAACGTCTTCTATTGTACGGGTCAATCAACTTCACGTCAGTCTATTTTCAGGACCCACAGTTGCGGCGGCATCCCTGTCCTCTAGCAGACGACAATTATAATGACGTCTCCTCCAATTCCCGACTCATAACCCCACGCACACCCCGCCTACCCCTATAAACCCACACAGGTATCCGCCTACACGACCCTCACACTCCCATCCCACTCCATCCCCTCCCCTCACCCTCCACACACACACACACACACACACACACACACACGCGCGCGCGTGCGCGCGCGTGCGCAGACACAAAACGCGCGTAATATGAATGCGGAATGAGCAAGCAAATCAACGGGCATCATGCCTCTGGTTTTAACAGTAAATGGGAATGAGCAAGCAAATCAGAGAAATCATGAGAGAGAGAACAGTAAAGAGAGCTTTTGAGAGAGAGAGAGAGAGAGAGAGAGAGAGAGAGAGAGTGAGTGTGTGTGTGTGTGTGTGTGTGTGTGTGTGTGTGTGTGTGTGTGTGTGTGTGTGTGTGTGTGTGTGTGTGTGTGTGTGTGTGTGTGTGTGTGTGTGTGTGTGTGTGTGTGTGAGTGTGTGTGTGCGCATGTGTGTGTTACAAACTGATCAACTTCACTTGTCATCATTAGCTGATTCCAATCGACATATCTGGGTCTCACTTTAGATAAGTTAAAGTTCACGAGACGTTCGCTTCCAGAGATCTCTCCTGAGTCCAGGAGAAGACGGCGCCGAAAATGCAGAGAAGCATCCGATCGTTTCTTGAACGTTAAGAGCAGTGCGACTGGCTTACACTACGTCAAGACTCTCCAAACTTTCCAATGTCAGGTATGTTGGTCGGCAATACAGCGCTACGTTTCTGGAACTTTCCATCACTAGTCTACAGATCATCGGGATTTGGAGGGAGGAGGGGGCGGGAGGGGGGGGGGGGTGTTAAACGAGATCAGGGAGAACTGTGAAGGGGTGATCGAAGACAGTGAAGGACACGTCTCCCTTTTGGGGGGGACAGCTGTGACGTTATATGAAAA
>JADBJO010000476.1:415000-417500 GCA_016801955.1 Conus betulinus | reverse complement strand
TCCCTCAGGTCAGAGATGCAGACAACTGGTACACAGTTCTTCTTCCCTCAGGTCAAAGATGCAGACAACTGGTACACAGTTCTTCTTCCCTCAGGTCAGAGATGCAGACAACTGGTACAGAGTTCTTCCCTCAGGTCAGAGATGCAGACAACTGGTACACAGTTCTTCTTCCCTCAGGTCAGAGATGCACCAACTGGTACAGAGTTCTTCCCTCAGGTCAGAGATGCTGACAACTGGTACACAGTTCTTCTTCCCTCAGGTCAAAGATGCAGACAACTGGTACACAGTTCTTCTTCCCTCAGGTCAGAGATGCAGACAACTGGTACACAGCTCTTTCCCTCAGGTCAGAGATGCAGACAACTGGTACACAGTTCTTCTTCCCTCAGGTCAGAGATGCAGACAACTGGTACACAGTTCTTCTTCCCCTCAGGTCAAAGATGCAGACAACTGGTACACAGTTCTTCTTCCCTCAGGTCAGAGATGCAGACAACTGGTACACAGCTCTTCTTCCCTCAGGTCAGAGATGCAGACAACTGGTACACAGTTCTTCTTACCTCAGGTCAGAGATGCACCAACTGGTACAGAGTTCTTCCCTCAGGTCAGAGATGCAGACAACTGGTACACAGTTCTTCTTCCCTCAGGTCAGAGATGCAGACAACTGGTACAGAGTTCTTCTTCTCTCAGGTCCGAGATGCAGACAACTTGTACAAAGTTCTTCCTTGAGGTCCGAGATGCAGACAACTGGTACAGAGTTCTTCCCTGAGGTCAGAGATGCAGACAACTGGTACAAAGTTCTTCACCGAAATACCCCCAAACCCAGATGGGCTCCCGTGAACACTGATCCACAGCTTCCTTCGTCGCCGAAAGGTGTACCGATATGGCTGGCAGAATGATGCCGCGAACACGTCAAACTAAAGACACTGAAGTAAAGAAGAGCTACTGCTCACCAGATGAACGGGACTTCAGACGACGAGCAACGCGTTCTATGGGCGAGACAAACACGGAGCGTTCTACACGTGAGACAAACACGGAGCGTTCTATAGGCGAGACAAACACGGAGCGTTCTACAGGCGAGACAAACACGGAGCGTTCTATGGGCGAGACAAACACGGAGCGTTCTATGGGCGAGACAAACACGGAGCGTTCTGCAGGTGAGACAAACACGGAGCGTTCTACAGGTGAGACAAACACAGAGCGTTCTGCAGGTAAGACAAACACAGAGCGTTCTGCAGGTGAGACAAACACGGAGCGTACAACAACCGGAGTGTTCAGATGAAGGCAAACGTAACCTCGGTTGCATGAGCAGCCTGGAACGACATGGTGGGACAGAGCGGTGCGAACTGAAAGCACCTCGCCATCCAGAGGCCTCTCCCATTTCTCTACTCCCATCCCTTTCCAAGGGGAGATGATCGCTGTTCCATTTCATACACCTCCATCCCCATCCCTCTCCTCTCCCTTAACGTCCTCCTCACCCCTTCCCCTTCGTCCCCCTTTCCACTTCCCAATTCCACGACTACTAGCCCCCTTCATGCAAGTGTCATTTTTTTAATGCATGGAGTAAAACAACACAGAAGTACCATTGTTGAATAATTACCAGGACTATTTTTCCACCCGATTTTTTTCGGGAAGCGGGGTTATGAAACTTCCACAAGTCCACACAAACATCTCCAAAGCCAAAGAAAGCATTTGTGCACACGGGTCATGACCAAGTAAAGCCGAGAGCGACAAGAGGCAGAAGAGGGTGGAGTAGGAGGAAGTGTGAGGGGCGCGGGAGGAGGGGGGGATGGGGGGGGAATGGGGGGTAGGAATGTGATCGACGGGCTGGGGTTGGAGAAGAAGAAAAGGGAGCAGAGAGAGACAGAGAGTGGAAGAGAAGGAGAAAAAATCATGAGAAAGATAAACACGAGGTGGCAAGTTTGTACTGGGCTTGTTGTCCAACGAGATGACTCAATACAGGGGCGACGTGGGCCGTCCAATCCCATGAAAGCACGTGACGCACAAGGCAAAGGGAAATAAGCTGGGCGAGAATCGGGCGCACGTCAAAGGCACAAGACGAAGAGGCGCACAGGGGAGGAACAAGGGAAGGGGGGTAAAGCATGCGTCCTCTTCGTCACCTCTCATTCCCCCTCTCCCTCTCTTCCAGTCGGTCTGGCGAGGGGTTAGGCGAGGTCACAGACGGCCCAGAAAAAAGTGATGTTCCAGCGACTTGCACAAACCTTGTTTGGACTGAACTTGCGCAAACATGGCCCAACAAGATCGGAATTGAATCCCTCCCACCCTGCCCCCTCCCTTCGCAGTGGGTTACTCTGCACTTCCCTCACCCCACCCTCTACCTAACCTCCCCCTTCCCCTCCCCTCCCCACAAGAGGAGTCATTCTAAATATTAGTATTTTCTTCAACTACAACAGATCCCCTCCCTCCACCCCCCCCCCCCCCCCCCCCCCCCCCCCTCCTCGACAACAACCCCCGCCCCGACTCGTATTTACCGGCAGTTAATTTC
>JADBJO010000476.1:387500-412500 GCA_016801955.1 Conus betulinus | reverse complement strand
ACACACACACACACACACAGCTAAGACCCTCCAGACAAAAACAGCAGCTGCCGTCAACGAGAACAATAGTTGGGTTTTGAGAAAGTAAAGGGGAAAGGGGGGAAATGCCGTGACCACCCAAAATCGATAAGCAGGAACTCGCAGAATATCCGAAAGTCCAATAAATCAACCCGCTTCCCAGCTAAAATCTATTTTCATTTCATATTTGTCTCCCCCTACTATTCACCTCCCACCCTCCCCACCGCCCCTTCCCACCGTCCCTCCAAACCCCACCCCAACCCACCCGTCCCTCGCCTCCTCACCTCCCCCCTCTCCCCTATCGTGTCAAGTTACTAGTCTCCCCCAACTGCAGTGGGAGGGGTAAGAGAAGGGAGAGTGAGAGAAGGGAGGGGCCGGGTGAGGGGGTGGGGGATTGGGGGGGGGGGGGAGGGAAAGGTCGACTGCAAGTGGTCTGAAAAAGTTTTGCAAGACAGCCAGCAGCACTGACTTAGTAGTCGTGGCTGCAAACCCTGCAGAGGCTTACCATGACAGCTCAGAGTAACCTACCTACCTCCACCATCACACACACACACACACACACACACACACACACACACACACACACACACACACACACACTAAAACTACAAAGAAAAAAAAAAAAGGAAAGAAAAATCAAAAGTCATAAACGGTGAACATGTGAACAATACGATCAATTATTGGTACCACTTTACCATTTCGACATCGCGCGCTCGAACTTTATGATTTAAATGGCAGGTTATAGTATGAGCACAATGTTCTTTCTCTCTCTCTCTCTCTCTCTCTCTCTCTCTCTCTCTCTCTCTCTCTCTCTCTCTCTCTCTCTCTCTCTCTCTCTCTCAAGTTCGCTCTCTCTCTCTCTTTCTCTCACATACAGAGAAGAGAGAGATGAGACAGACAGACAGACAGAGACAGACAGACAGAGCAGAGGGAGTGAAGGAGGAAGAGAGAGAGAGAGAGAGAGAGAGGGGGGGGGGGGGGAGGGAGGGAGAGCGCGCGAGCGCACACACACACACACACACACACACACACACACACACACACACACACACACACACACGTCAGGAAGCGTGCACTTTTCCGCGCATATGGGTTGGTGCAGGGAAACAATAAGCAATCATGCATGGACACACACCCTGGCTGAACTGCGGACCGACAAGCGAGTTCCTCTATATGTATGCGCGTTCGTTGCATGGGATACGTGGACGCCTGTGCCGACAAAATGCATATCTTTTTCCCACTATAAATGCGAACGTAATGACGAACATGTTGTGACAATGGATCCATACATCTTTATTACATGCAAGCAGTGACAATGAATGCGTACAAGTAACCACCTTCACGTGATAATGACGGCTCCATATCCAGACAAGTAATGCCATGTGTGCGCGAACGCTTATGTTAAAAATAATTATATTTACCCAATGCGCACGGGTACATTAAAGAAACGAAATGCGTGTCTCGACCATGGATACACACAATAATGATACGCATGCCGTGACAAAGATACATACAAGTAAGAGGAAATGCATGTCGTGACAACGAACACACACACAAGTAGTGAAATGCATGTCGTGACAACGAACACACACAAGCAGTGAAATGCATGTCGTGACAATGAACACACACAAGTGGTAAAACGCATGTCGTGACAACGAACACACACAAGCAGTGAAATGCATGTCGTGACAATGAACACACACAAGTGGTAAAACGCATGTCGTGACAACGAACGAACACACACACAAGCAGTGAAATGCATGTCGTGACAATGAACACACACAAGCAGTGAAATGCATGTCGTGACAACGAACACACACACACAAGCAGTGAAATGCATGTCGTGACAATGAACACACACAAGTGGTAAAACGCATGTCGTGACAATGAACACACACAAGTGGTAAAACGCATGTCGTGACAATGAACACACACAAGTGGTAAAACGCATGTCGTGACAATGAACACACACAAGTGGTAAAAACGCATGTCGTGACAATGAACACACACAAGTGGTAAAACGCATGTCGTGACAATGAACACACACAAGTAGTAAAACGCATGTCGTGACAATGAACACACACAAGTGGTAAAACGCATGTCGTGACAATGAACACACACAAACAGTGAAATGCATGTCGTGACAACGAACACACACAAGTGGTAAAACGCATGTCGTGACAACGAACACACACACACAAGCAGTGAAATGCATGTCGTGACAACGAACACACACACAAGCAGTGAAATGCATGTCGTGACAACGAACACACACAAGTAGTAAAACGCATGTCGTGACAATGAACACGCACACAAGCAGTGAAATGCATGTCGTGACAATGAACACACAAAAGTAGTAAAACGCATGTCGTGACAATGAACACGCACACAAGCAGTGAAATGCATGTCGTGACAATGAACACACACAGTAGTAGTAAAACGCATGTCGTGACAATGAACACGCACACAAGCAGTGAAATGCATGTCGTGACAATGAACACACACAAGTGGTGAAATGCATGTCGTGACAACGAACACACATAAGTAATGAAATGCATGTCGTGACAACGAACACACACAAGTAGTAAAATGCATGTCGTGACAATGAACACGCACACAAGTAGTGAAATGCATGTCGTGACAATGAACACACACAAGTGGTGAAATGTATGCGCTGACACTGAATACATAGAAGTGATGAAATGCACGTAGCTACAATAGACACATACCAATAATGAAAGGCGTGTAACGACAATGGATTCACACCAATAATGAACTGCATATTGTAATAACGCTGAGTGGACTGTCTACACACCCATCACAAAATGTTGTTGGCGAGAATGGAAACATAGAAGGAACGAAATGTATGTAATGCATGCACCGACAATGGCTACACACCAATAAAGAAATACTTGCAGTGACCATGGATAACACCAGTAAGGACATGCATGCAGTAGCACTGGACTCATGCCAATAATCAAGTGCACGTAGTAGTCATGAATACGTTCAATTAATGAAATGCATACAGCAACAAAGGATGCATACAGTAGCCAAAATGAATCCATACCAGTAATAAAGTGCATGTGGTGAGAATGGACACATGCTAATAACGAATGTCATGACAAAGACCCCTGTCAATAATGGGCTGTACGTCATAACAAAGGATATTTACCAGTAATGGAATGCATGTGTGATCGTAATGAATATGTTTAAAATGCAGACCGTGACTATGGAAACACAGAAAATAATAACACGCTAGTGACAATGCCTGCGATAGAAAGTCACGGTGATTCAGTGTCAACACTGAAACGTGGAAATCAGTCAATATTATGGTCTGCTGTATAAGGTGGACTGGGAAACCACAACAACAGTTTAAAAAAAAAAAAAAAAAAAAAAGACATTTCCGACTACAAGCAAATCATGGATGCAGAAAGCACCACTGCAAAAAAAAAAAAAAAAAAAAAAAAGATGCGGAGGAAAAGAGAAATCAGAGCACGCAGCAGGAGCAACCACACTGGCCCCATTCCCCCAACCCCCATCCACCCCTTGTCCATCCTTCACAGAGAGAGAGAGAGAGAGAGAGAGAGAGAGAGAGAGAGAGAGACATAGAGAGAGAGACAGAGAGAGAGAGAGAGAGATAGTGAGTTCCAGACACGTTATTATCACAGCGTTAGTCAATACACCACCACCACCAACCGCAAAAAGTTTCAAGAGTGAAATCCTCCAGAGATTCCATCCCTGGGAAAAAAAAAGAGAGAGAGAGAGAGAGAGAGAGAGAGAGAGAGAGAGAGAGAGAGAGAGAGAGAGAGAGAGAGAAAGAAGCTGAAAAATTGGGAAGAGGTAGCGAGGACAGGAAAAGGAAGGAGGGGGAGGGGGATGCGTTTTCGGAGGAGAAGAAAAAACAAGACTGCCTGCCTTTGTGGTAAACCCCCAGTACTAAGCAATCAATACATGTTGGCCCCTACCCGCTAGGAAAAAAAAAAAAGAAATTTGGGGGGGGGGGGGGGGGGGGGGGGGGGAGAGAAAAAAGAAATCCCACCGCTCGGCTCGGTAACCACTGACAAGGACAATCCAACTCCAAGTCAATTCGGATGACTTTTCTTCCCCCCACCTCCACCTTCTACACCCCCCTCCACTACTCCATTTCCCCTACCATCCACCTACCCCCCCCCCCCCCAACACACCCTCCCCAACTTCCTCTCCATCTTTCTTTTCAACTCTGTAAACACTTTGGGCAAACACCCCCTTCACTCCCCCCACTCTCCCTTACCCTCCCCCCTCCTCCCAACTTTTTCGTTGTGATGTCTGAAGATGGTAGAGAGAGATGAAGACCAGAGGGATGAGAGAGAGAGATAGAAGGGGGGGGGGGTGGAAGGAGAGGTGGGGAAAGGGAAATACGGGGGGGGGGAGAACTTTGGTCCTAGTGGTGTTTACGGGGTTTCTATTCTGGGGACGTGGTAGTATTGACAAGTGTGGGCAGTTGGTAGCTGGCTTGGAAGCAGCCGGCACGCGCGGAGCCTGTACCACCGACGGCTCGGATGACTTTTTGGGTACACCCCTTGCCCCCCTTCCCACCCTCTCCCTCCCCTCCCTCTTCCCTCCCCACCCCAATGCCTTCTCATCCTCCTTCCCTGCGTTCCCACCCTCCACTCCCTTCCTCGTCCCTCCAGACAACCACCAATGCCAGTGGCTAATATGCGTCGCCAATGTGGTTGGTTGACGACGGTGTTTGACGCCGAGATAACAACAATAAAATAAGGATAGCCTCAATACACAAAGAGCAAACTAAGAACGAAAGAAAGAAAAACAAACAAATAAAATCAAACAAACAAACAAAGAAAAAAAACGACAAAAAAAAGAATATCAGGAAAAACATAGAAAAACAAGCAAAAGAGAGAGAGAGGGGGGGGGGGAGGGGGTGTGTTAAGAAGAGAAAGAAAAACATGAAAAGGAAACAGTGAGTCAGAAAAAAAAATGGATATATTGATATTTATTTTTAAAAGTCTCCCCCCCCCCCCCCCCCCCCCCCCCCCCCCCCCCCCCCCCCGGGAGGAGGGGGGGGACTTGGGTTTAAGAGCGACTATAACGACGGTCAAAACTGCTCACCATACTGCACAACACTTACAACAGCGTCTCAAAAGATCGAGTTAGTGAGCTCAGGTCTTCAGGGCAGCATTTCAAGACCTTTCAAAGCCCTCGCCTTCCGAGTCTCTCCTGGACAGCTGCATGGTAGATCGAAGGTACGACATCGGCGAACGATCAATGCAGGGAGCTAGGACTGAATGAGGGGTAGAACAGTTAGACACGGTAGACAACAGGTAAAAGCTATGGAAACGCGCTGGCGCGTGTGCGCGCATGTACGTGTCTGCGCGCGCGCCCGCGGGTGTGTGTGTATGAGTGCGTGTGCGCGCGCGCGCACGTGTGTGTGTGTGTGTGTGTGTGTGTGTGTGTGTGTGTGTGTGTGTGTGTGTGTGTGTGTGTGTGTGTGTGCGTGTGCACGCGCGCGCGCGTGTGTGTGTGCACGCGCGTGTAACTGTTGGTTGGTTGGTAAATGGTTGGTTGGTTGGTTGGTTGGCTGGTTCGTATTTAGATTGGCTGGCTAGTTGTTAGTTGGCTGGCCGTTTGTTTGGTGGCTGGAATGTTGACATGAAAACTGAGTTTGCTGTCGGGAATTCCACGTACAGGTTGCTTCAGGTGGTGTGCATTTACAAAAACAATTTCATACATTTTGCAGTCTTGCTTTCTTCGGCAGCACGTCATGAATGTCAACGAGAGGACACGGCTTTCTTCTGCGGAAGGATTGCTCTCTTTGGATTAATTTACAGAACAGTCGACTACATATTATATGACCAGTACTTAAATGGTACCGTTATATCACTGCACCATAACAGTTTCTCAAAACGATATTTGGATAGCTCTCCCGATGAAAAAGCCCGTCGCCGTTGTACGGGAGACATCAAGTGTACTGGGTTTAGTGTTGTTTTGGCATGTTTTTGCTCAATATCTATGACAGTGTTTTTGAGGTTCTTTTTTTTTTTCCTTCACGGGTTTGCCGGCGATAACTCCTTGTCGCCAGTAATTTTCACTAGGGATAACCCTTGTTTCCACTGACGAACGTCTCGCTTGCCTCTGTGTGTGTGTGTGTGTGTGTGTGTGTGTTTGTTTTTTTTTTGCCAGGGACAACTCCCCTTTCGCCCTTGGTTTTTGCCAGAAATGACCCCTTGTTGCTATCGATTTTCATCAGGGATACCTCATCGTTGCCATTGGTTTTTACGGCAGACAACTGCTTGGTGACACTGCTTTTTTGCCAGGGATAATTCATTGTTGCCCTTGTTTCTTGCCAGGGATAACTCCTATTGCCCTTGGCTTTTGCCATGGATAACTCCTTGTTGCCATTAGTTTTTTTACATGAATAACTCCTTGCTGCTCTGGGTTTTTTTGCCAGATATGATTCCTTGTTGCCATTAGTTATTTACCAAGGTTAATTCCTTGTTGCCCTTGGGTTTTGCCAGGGATAACTCCTTGTTGTCATTGGCTTTGTCAGGGATAACTCCTTGTTGCCCTTGGTTTTTGCCAGATATAATTCCTTGTTGCCCTTGGCTTTTGCCAGGGACAATTCCTTGTTTCCCTTGGTTTTTGCCAAGGATAACTCCTTGTTGCCCTTGGTTTTTGCCAGGGATAACTCTTGTTACCCTTGGTTTTTGCAGGGATAACTCCTTGTTGCCCTTGATTTTTGCCAGATACAATTCCTTGTTGCCCTTGGCTTTTGCCAGGGATAATTCCTTGTTGCCCTTGGTTTTTGCCAGGGATAACTCCTTGTTGCCCATGGTTTTTGCCCAGGATAATTCCTTGTTGCCCTTGGTTTTTGCCAGGGATAACTCCTTCTTGCTCTTGGCTTTTGCCAGAGATAATTCCTTGTTGCTCTCTGGCTATTGCCAGGGATAACTCCTTGTTGCCATTAGTTTTTTTTTTGCCAGGGATAACGCCTTGCTGCCCTTGCTTTTTGCGAGGGATAACTCCTTGTTTCTTTGGTTTTTTTCCAGGGATAACGTTTTGTTGCCTTATTTTTTGCCAGATATAACACCTAGTTGTAATTATTATTGTACCAGGGTTAACTCCTTGTAATTAGTTTGTTGCCAAGGATAACTCCTTGTTACCCTTGGTTTCTGCCAGAGATAACTCCTTGTAGACATTAGTTTTTTCTCTCTTTTTTTTTTTGCCAGATATCACTCCTTTCTGCCATTCTTTCTACAACGGATAACTCCTCATTGCCACTGGTCTTTTTGCCAGGGATATCCTGCTGTCATTGGCTATATCAAGGTTAACTTCTTGATAGCATCGGTCTTTACCTTAGATAACTCCTTGTTGCCACTGGTTTGTGCAGAAGATAACTCCGTGTGTTTCAGCTGGTTTTTACCAGGGATAACTGCTTTTCGCCACCGGTTTTTCTGGAAGGGTAAGTCTTGTTGCCACAGGTTTTTTGCCTGGGATAACTCCTTGTTGATACTAATTTTTCCCAGGGATAACTCCTTATGGACACTGGTTTTACCAAGGTACCTCCTTGTTGACACTGGTTTTTTTTTCCCCAGAGATGACTTCTTGTTTACACTGGTTTTTGCCAGGGATAACTCCTTGTTGAAACTGGTTTTTGCCGGGGATAACTCCTTGATGACACTTTTTTTTTTGTCAGGGATAACTCCTTACTGACACTAGTTTTGACCAAGAATAACTCTTGTTGTCACTGGTTTTTACCAGAGATAAATCTTTATTGCCACAGGTTTTACCAGGAATATCTCCTTGTTGCCACTGGTTTTGTTTATCTGGGATAATTCCTTTTTGCTACTGGTTTTTACCGGCTATAACTCTTTGTTGCCACTGGCTTCTGCCACGGACACACCCTTGTTGTTGCTCGTTTTCACCAGTAACAATACCCTTGTGGCTGTTGTTGTTTTTTTTCCCGGGACAATTCCCTTGCTGGTGTTGGTTTTTACCGGGAAAAAACTCCCTTGTTGCCAACTGTTTCGCTGGGGTCTATTCCCTTGCTGCTGTTGGTTTTGCCCGGGACAATTTCCTTAATGCTGTTGGTTCTGCCTGGGACAATTCCACTGTTGTTGGACTTTGACAGGGACAATTCTCTTGTTGCTCAGGGTTTTTGCCAGGGAGAATTCTTTTGATGCTGTTGGGGTCCCCCCCCCCCCCCCCCCCCCCCCCCCCCCCCCCCCCCCCCCCAGATAACTCCATGTTGCTGTTGGTTTCTGCAAGACCTAAACTTCTTGTTCCTGCACCCCCCCCCCCCCCCCCCCCCCCCCCAAATGACAATTCCCTTATTGCCGTTGGTTTTCGGTTGTGAGGTGTTAGGGAGTTCTGTGTCAGACTCGACCGATGGAATTAGGATCTTCGTGTTTCTTGGGGGAGTGTGTCGTCAACTAGAACAGCAGTCTGCAATCCGCTTCCTTGTACAGTACATGACAGTGAAGAAGGAAAAGCGGCAAAATACTATACTCGCGCTCGGTTTTCGAAAACCGCAACGGACTGTTGTATTCGCTGTGAAAGAATGACTCAGTACTGCACTTACTGTTCATGTTTTTTGCGCAACGAATGCGAAACTATATGTCGTCGACAGCATGCGAGGAAAATTACTATGTTGCGAGACCAGTACGTGCAATGTATCTGAAAGCCGGATCCTCTTCTATAGTGCCGTCAAACACAGCCATGCTGCATCTCCGTTAGTGACCAACGTGAATGTATTTAGATACAATCAAGAAATATTCTGGACATTGAAAAAAAAAATGCTAGCCGGCAGACAATATTTCTCTAAAGCTCACTTTGTAAAAAGCAAAAAAGGTGTGTTCCAAAACAGCTTCACCTCCTGAGTTTTGAAAAGGGGGTTCCTACACTATTAATTTTCACATAAATAATCTACTACAGCAACTTCCCATGATTCCATCGGTCCTTACACACCGTATGTGTGATGGAATGTCGAAAACATCCCCTAGCCGCCCCTCTCTCTCTCTCTCTCAGGAAAACTGATGGCGGCATGTGCAGTCTGACTGTTAATTTTACCCTTCACTTCCGTCTATAACGGAAATTATGTCAGTTCTGACACTTTCCCTTCTTCTTCATCCCTTCCTCCTCACCCCCCCCCCCCCCCCCCCCCCCCTACAACCAGATTGCTGTTAATAATGGAGAGGTACAGAACCAAAATAAGGGGGAAAAAATATGTGTGAGCGTGCATACGTGCATGCGCACGCGTGTGTGTGTAGGGTGTGCGCGCGCGCATCCACGTGCGTGCATGTGGAGATGGGGGTGGGGGGATGATGGACACACCAGATTAGTAGCCAACCATTTTACTCATGAAAAAAAAAATCTTTTACACGTCCACTTCCCACCCGGTTCATCCATCACACCCTCCCTCCTCCTCTTCCCCCTCTCTCTTTCTCTTCCTCTATTTCTTCCTCTTTCTCTCGTCCTTCACAAGCATTTTGCCTAGCACGTACAAAGCAACAAAGAACGCATTTAAACAATGAGATAGGAAAAAAATCTCGATTCCGACGCCCCCCCCCCCCCCCCCCCCCCCCCCCCCCCCCCTCCATTTGCTTTTCTTGTTACTGTGAATAACCTCTCCCACCCACTCCCATCCCCATCCCTCCTATTGTTTCCCCTCCACAATAAACTTCAGAGCGTCGTCCCCCCCCCCCCTCTCCTCCCCCCCCCCACCCCACCCCATCCCACTCAACCCCCGACCAGTGTATTAGTTTCTCTTGTTCACAATTAGGCAGCCAACAGTTCTAACACCACTGTGGCCAAACGCTTTAGTCTTCATTCACTCTCCCCCCTCACAATATGTTCAACAGTTTAATTCATCTGTTCAATTAATGAGCATCGATCGAAACAACCGTTTCTTGAAAACTACATAGAACGACCAGAACCCTAAACGCGTACTCGACAACAAAGCATTGAAAAGTTAATATGTGCTCGAAAGCGATGTCATAGTGTAAAAGAGGTGCTGTTTTCTTTTTTACAGTGACGATGTACACTAGGACAAAGAATTTACAGTGCGCTGAAAAGAAGAGCATTATTCAAATGTTTGTCTTTGGCAGGGGATCACAAAAGCAAAAACAATGTTCCCATTCTATTTTTTTTACTTCTGCAGTAAACATTATAGACTTGCATAATAACCGGCACTGTCAACGCATTATATCTAAGAGGACAGTTTTTGAAACACATACGCACACACGTGCCACGCCCACGCGCACACGCACGCCGCCAAGAGAGAGAGAGAGAGGGGGGGGGGGTAGAGAGAACGAGGGGACAGAGAGAGCAAGGGGACAGAGAGAGAGAGAGAGAGAGAGAGAGAGAGAGAGAGAGACAGACAGACAGACAGACAGACAGACAGACAGAGACAGAGACAGACAGACAGAGAGGCAGACAGAAAGACAGCGAGTGAAACATACAGAGAGAGAGAGAGAGAGAGAGAGAGAGAGAGAGAGAGAGAGAGAGAGAGAGAGAGATGGACACTTTTTTCTCCGGAGCATTTCACTACAGTTCAACATGTAAACGTTGAAAAGCAACAACACACGAAAAAAAAAAATATAAATAAATCCATAAACAAATACATAACCACATGTCAGAACGGATCCTCTACCCCATTCCATCGTGCTATTTATCAACTGGTCAAGGCCGAACCAAAGGGACACGACACGGAGTGGGGAAGGGGGAAGGGGGAATGGGGGAGGGAGGGGGGGGGGGGGGGCGGAGGCCTTATCAGACCGTACTGCCCCACACCCACACGTGAGTCACTCCACGTGCTGGCGGTGAGGGGGGGGGGGGGGGGGGGGGGGGGATACTTCCATATTGCAAACGTCGGTACAACTGTGGATGACAATGCAG
The DNA here is from genome assembly GCA_016801955.1 of Conus betulinus. NCBI lineage: Eukaryota > Metazoa > Mollusca > Gastropoda > Neogastropoda > Conidae > Conus > Conus betulinus. The sequence goes on along the minus strand of JADBJO010000476.1, from coordinate 401,592 downwards.
CCCTCCTCCCCAGCGGCGCAGAAGAAAAACCCAGGCCACTATCTCATCGTCACCACTACAAAACCTTCTTTTCGGGGGCCTGGGCCAGATGCTTTCTTTACTGACTTTCCGCACCGCTTCACTACTCAAAGGACACCGCTTCATTACTGAAAGGACGCCGCTTACTTACTCAAAGGACGCGACTGAATTACTCAAAGGATACAACTGAATTTTTCAAAGGATACCACTGAATTAACCAGAAGAGAGGACAGAACTAACTTAATCAAAGGACACCACGTCATGACTCAGAGAATACACCACTGAGTTTACTCTAAACGATACCACTTAATTACTCAACCGACACCACGAATGACTCGGACGAACACCCTAATTCCTCAACACCACGAATGACTCGGACGAACACCCTAATTCCTCAACACCACGAATGACTCGGACGAACAATCCTCAACACCACGACTGACTCGGACAACAATCTAATTCCTCAAAGGAAACCACTGAACTGCTCAGAGGACACCTCTTTATTTACACCACTTACGAAGAGGATACTATTTCACTGCTTAGGCGGCATCACCGAATCACTCTTAGGATGCCTCTTAATTACTCAAAGGACTTATTCCGACTCCGTCCCACCCTTGCTTTCCTTTCCCTGCATCTTGTAACCGAGGCGCTGTGTGTGTGTGTGTGTGTGTGTGTGTGTGTGTGTGTGTGTGTGTGTGTGTGTGTGTGTGTGTGGGTGTGAGAGTGAGTTAGAGAGAGAGAGACAGACAGACACACACAGACAGACAGACACACACAGACAGAGACAGAGACAGACAGAGACAGAGAACACAGACTGACGGAACGGACACACACACACACACACACACACACACACACACACACACACACACACACACACTGACGCAAGGGGGGAAAAGCGGGGAAGAGAGAGAGAGTATAGGCCAGAGGGGCGTGAGTATAAGCAAGGTAAAAAAAAAAAAAAACCCACTCGATCCACATCACAAAATACCAGAACTATTGCGCTTAAAAAGTTTATAACAACAAAAAGAAAAGACAGTGCTGGAAAAAGAAGAAGAGGAAGAAGGGAAAAGCTGCTAGCATGCTCAGTCCTCAGGCGACTGTTTTCGAAAACGAGTCCAAAAAAAGAGCCCAGGGAGAAGAGAAAATGACAAAATCAATACCGAAAGCCCACAGGCTGACTTGGTTGGTCGCTGCAGTGGTAGTGGTGGTGATGATGGTAGTGGTAGCGTGGTACTAAAGGCTGTCAGCTCTCTCTACTGCCTCACAATGCAACACTCCCCTTGGTCACAAGTTCCGCGCTGCATTTTTTTTTTTTTTTTTTTTCTTTTTTTTTTTTTTTTTTTTTTTTTGGTTCTCTCTTTTTCTCTCCCCTTCCGCTGTCTTTCAATCTGTCCAATGCAAACACAAAACACGCGCTCTGTGTTTACACAAACACTGCTTGTGTTGCCCGCAGCAACGATTTTTTTTCCTTCCTTTTCAACTCTAAGACCGGATGGAGGTAGGAAGAGGAGCGGGAAGGGGGTTGGAGGAGGAGGGGGAAGGGGGGACACACACAGACAGTGGATAACCTAAAGGACGAAGGAAGGGCGAAGGTGGGACAGGGAGTAGATTCGGAGGGGGGGGAAGGAGGGGAGGAAGGACCGGGAGAAATTGATGTGAGGAGTGGGGAGGGAAGAGAGAGAGAGAGAGAGAGAGAGAGAGAGAGGAGAGAGAGAGGGAGAGGAGAGAGAGAATGGGTGGGGTTAAAGAAAAAACAACGGCATAAAAAGTTGTAGAAAAAGTTTTGGAACAACTTTCCGCAGCAGCAGCTAGTCATCCAGTACGTGCGCAGCGCGCGGAAGAAGAAGATTGGTCCATCGCTGGAGATTATGTATTGTTTTTTCGATCGTAGGCTGCAGAAGCGACCAGCTCCCACCGACTGTTATACTGCCACGTTCTGTTTGCAGTTAAAGTCACGGCTGGACTCTAATTATCCGTCAGCTCTCATCCTATGAAAAAAACTGAAGGCCATAAACGGCACTGAAACGACCAGGCCATGGGTGTTCTTTTTCCAAGCCCAGACTTGCTTTAATCGCCACATCAGCGGGCATTTCTCGCTTTGGTTATCGTTTGTCGTAATGGGCGAAGGTAGCGAGCTCAGGTGAAAAAGAAATCCCAAGTATCAAAGTTACACAACTTACCCGTTAAAAACATATAAGCCAAACGTCCTGTGTGTTTCATCAGACAGTCCCGACGCGTCCGTGAATCAAGAATCACTGCTTGAAAAGATGTTGATGCAGCTGGGGGAGCAAACAATAGGCCAACGCGTCTGATTTGTTAACAAGTGCGCATGTCATTAATTATCATCCGAAAAAGCACCTTGGCCTTCTGTGGAGAGAAGCGACTACGGAACGCAGAAGCGGGCTCTTCTGAGCGCGCGCTATCGTATGCCGTTTATACGGAATGCTCCCATCTCGAATTATCTTGTGCCCACTACAGCTGGGCCATTATGTCACAACAGATGAGGGAACAGCCGAACCGTTCCTCCAAATTCATACTCCTTCGGTCCATCGATGGGTAGTTGAGGGTGGGGACTGACAAAGAGACAGAGAGGGGGGAAGAGACAAACGAAGGGAGAGAGAGGGGAAGGAGGGGAGGGGAGAGAGAGAGAGAGAGAGAGACAGACAGACAGACAGACAGAAGGGGAGAGAGACAGACAGACAGACAGACAGACAGACAGAGAGAGAGAGAGAGAGAGAGAGAGAGAGAGAGAGAGAGAGAGAGACAGAGAGAAAGATGGAGTATAAGAGACTGTATGTGTGGATCGGATATCGTTGAATGCTTCATGTGACATGAACAAAGGCTGGTGAATTATTATCATCATAATACAAACGACCATCGCTTTCAACACACACACACGCACGCACGTGCGCGCGCGTGCACAGAGAGAGAGAGAGAGAGAGAGAGAGAGAGAGAGAGAGAGAGAGAGAGAGAGAGATCCATCATAAGCCCGTAACGGACACGAGCAGAAGCAGAGAGACCTACAACAAGCAGCCGGCCAGATACACAGACAAAAGAGCGCGTGCTCATATTCTATCACTGCGCATTGTGAGTAACGACAGGGAGAGAGAAAAGGGAGCGGAGGGAAGACTGAGTGAGGGAAGGGGTGGGGGCAGACAGATAGAAAGCATCTCACACACAGACAGACAGACTGAGACAGAGCGTGAATATGAAGAAAACCCAGTGAATAATTCATTGTAATGCAAATGAGATTCATTTTCGCCCATCTTACAAAACACAGATGTATACGCTTCCACATATTGTTGAATGAATGGACAAACCAATGCATGAATGCTTTTCAATGTGTAAATGTAAGCGAACGGCAAACAGCATTCAATATCTATCTGCTGCTGTCTAAATGCACAGAATACATGTTCCACATGAATACATAGCAAATGGAGAAACACAAGGAGGAGGAGGGCTGATGGGGGGGGGGGGGGGGGGGGGGGAGAGAGGGAGGGATGGGAGGAAGAATGCAAGGAGAGAGAGAGAGAGAGAGAGAGAGACAGACAGACAGAGACAGACAGACAGACAGAAGACACAGACAGACAGACAAGACAGAAAAAAAAAAAGACACGCACACACAGACAACACGGAGAGACGGACGCACGAACACACAGACGGATATACAGACGTACAGACATACATACAGACAGACACATATAGACTGACAGAAAACCATGGAGACAAACACAGGAAACGAAGAAAATACGGAAAGAGTAAGATATCACTGTCCACAAACTTCATGTTTGGGAGAAAGATATTATCTGTTCCATAACTGTTTGGGTAAAATATATATCATTTCCCACGTGAAACAGTTAAAATGTACAAAATGTCCCCTTTTTTTTCTTTTAACATTGTCCCCTTGGGGTTGACGCATGAAGATAACGAAAGGAAAACATGTTGACTTAAGGAAATCAACTCCACTGGACAGCTCTGTGGCTGAGCCACCACAAAAAAAAATGTTTTTCAAACGTGGGCCAGTTTGTCTCTCTCTGCGAGGGCGTGGACACGCACGCACGCACGCACGCACGCACGCACACACACACACACACACACACACACACATATATATATATATATGCGCGCACGTGCGCGCACGTACACACAACGTCAGGCGCGCGATGATACATGCAGGATGGCCACATACAAAACAATTATTTAATCTCAATATTTATACGTCCGGATGACTTAGAGTTAAAAATGAATAAATGAATAAACCTATAACAAACAATACTCTTCCAAACTGCTGTGAACAGTTTTACATCACTGCTTGCATTCCATCTGTAGAAAAGCTGGTGAAACGCTTGGTGGAAATAATAACAATAATAAACAAATATATTAACTATTACTTAGGCATAATAGGTATCATAGGCATCTCATTCAAAAATACAATTAAAAACATTTCACACCTAAGTGAATGGAATAACTGGCTCAGGCCTTATTACTCTATAATTACATTATTTATAAACATCAATCATACAACAACAAAATCACCGTCGCATATCAAGATCTATGCTTCTTTCTTTAAATGTTGCTTTCTGCTATTTCCATACTCATTATTGTTATTTCAACAAGAAAAGTGCCAAAACAGAGTGAAACATGCAGGTTTTATATGGTTATTATATAAGTATTATTACGTACTGATCCATCTCCCTTCAAAACTCAATGTTCTAAACAGAAGACTTTGCAGCCAATCATCATCATCATCATCATCATCATCATCATCATCATCATCATCATCATCATCATCATGATAATAACAAACAAGAACAACAACAATAATGATAACAGCTACAGTAATATGGCTAAAAGAGCAGTGAGAGAGCGCAGACCTTCGTCAAGGTCCAACGAATCTTGGATCCGCCCAGTGACTCAGTCTGTGTATGGAAAGAGAAGTGTTTTCCCCCAGGTCAGGGTAATAAATGGTGTTTTCGCTTCCGCCAGATACAGTCAAAGCTGGCGCAGGCAAATGTCACTTTCCATTTGCCTTTTTTTTTTTTTTTTCATATGACAAACAATGGAAACGAAATGTCTATGTTTTCACCGCTAGAAAGTTTCCATATTCTGTGAGCAACAGCAACTTCATAGTGTTCTCGTTCAGTGAAAATGTTGTAATAATGTCATGAATAACATCTTAGAACCGCTGTTCCATGCGGTTCAACACCACAACTAGAGATCCGCATCAAAATTTGACTGGCTCGTCCGTGTGTCTCTTTCCATCTTTCCACCCAGTGTCGTCAAAATCGATTCAGTTTTGTTTTTTTTTTTTTTTTTGTTTTTTTTTGGCGAAATAAAATTTGTTATATTCTCAGCGAGCGATGCCGCCTCTGGATCCGGATCTACATCGCGAATCCATTCCAAAGTGTAATGGAATCGTCCAAGGGCCACTATCTATCTATCCTCTGACGAAGCTTGGAAACGAAGGGCTATCAGTTTGTCTGTAATCTTGCTGATGGACAAAGACAGAAAGAAAGACACCGACGGACGCGGGTGGAAAAATAGCCTCCTTGGCAGAGGTAGTAACGATAATAAGGTTATTAATAGATACTTGCACAGTGCAGTTCCAGCGTGTGTGTGTGTGTGTGTGTGTGTGTGTGTGTGTGTGTGTGTGTGTGTGTGTGTGTGTGTGTGTGCGTGTGCGCGCGCGCGTGCGTGTCCCTGCGTGGGCGTGTGTGTGTGTGTGTGGGTGCGTGCGCGCGTGTGTGTGTGTGTGCTTGCGCACGCACGCGCGCGCGCGCGCGCGCGCGCGCGCGTGTGTGTGTGCGTGCGTGTGTGCGTGCGTGCGTGCGTGCGTGCGTGTGTGTGTGTGTGTGTGCGCACGTGCAATTCAAATATGTGCTAAGAAAAAATGTTGAGAATTCTGCTTCTGGTTAAGCAGTACGGAAGAAAGAAAGAAAAAAAAAGGCAGCCGAGTTCCATTTGATCCTTCCAAGCCCCTTACCCCCCCCCCCCTCCCCCCACTCCCGCTCCCCTTTCCCGCAAAAGCAGTGATAAATTGCCATACACATGCTCTTTACGGCCTACCCAGGAATGAAGACGAATAAAATGAAATCGACAGAAAACAATAAAGCCGCAAAAAAAATACGTACAAAAACTGAACAAACATTACAACTGAAAAAAAAAAACACTGAAAACATAAGGGGAAAAAAAGGACAACATACTTAAACAAACGAGCAAACAAAAAAACTCTTAATGCACACTCTTCTATCACGAAGAGACAGCCAGTCCAACAGTAACGGTCGTTTCGGCGCGGATCCGCTTCAGGCGACCACTATTCTAGACATGTTCACAACGGACGCCATCCCTTCACTAACTGAAATTCCAAACAACTCAGCACGAACTTAATTATGCCTTGTTTACGTTCAAACCGAGTTTGACAGCTGAAAGCGCTCTCAGAAAAAGCGTCGTCGCCCCGTCCCATCACCACAACAGGCCTCAACAGGCCTCCAGCCCCCCCCCCCCCCCCCCCCCCCGACACTCTAGGCCTAGGACACGATCCCAGCCCAGCTATGTCAGTGGTCTTTGTTTCTGTTTCTTGTTTTGGCCCTAAGGAGATCTCACGGATGAAACGCGTTGCTTCTGTATTGTGGTTCGTTCAGTCCACTGCTCGGCGGTCTGGCTGACACAACTTTTCTTCTGTCTAGCTAGACACGGCTTCTACTTTCATGCCTCAGTGATAGTCGCCACACACCAGAGGTTCCTATACTAAGCGCCCCCATACACACAGCACCTCACCCACCCACACATCTTTCTTTCTCCTCTCTCTTTCCCCCCAGCCTTCGTTAGCCCAACTACCACTTTCCTCCCCCAACCACCGTTTACAAGGGTGTGGAGCTTCAGTGCAAGGCGTGTCAAAACACACCAGACAAACAAACAAAGGTGGGCTGATGCTAACGAGGTACTGCTCCAGCAAAGGTGAGGCGAAGCAAGCCAATTATCGGAGAGAACAACAGTTCATCGTCTCCCCAACCCCCCACCCCCATGCCCCCCTTACTGTATGCCAGCTCTAAATACCACTCACTGGTATGCAAGTTGAACACACACACACACACACACACACGAACACACACACACACACACACACACACACACACACAACACACACACACACGAACACACATACACACACACAAGCAAGCGCGCGCGCGCGCGCGCGCGCGCACACACACACACACACAAACCATCTATTCATCCTGTCACCAACTAACCAACAATGCTCCTATAAGCAAACCAAAACAAAACCAACCAACCCGACCAACAGTCAGACGTGGAGCCATGTTCACTCACTATACGGCCTTTCACCACGTACCAAGCACTTTCACTTGCAGATTAGACAACCATACTAGACGCTCTTGACCTCCATGACACCTTCCTTCTGTTTTCCCGACTATAGTGTTCAAATCCTCTTCGTGCGCCACTGTTCGCACGAGAGCAAGAAACACAGCGACCAGTCACACAGCTGGGGAAGCACAAAGCAACAGTGGCCTCTTACTCCCGCAAACAAAACCCCACCTAAAGATGAGGCAAATCAAGCTGACAGTCCGCTGTACAGGCAGAAAACAACCACACAGGGAAAACACAGAGAGGCGGGTAAGGCGGGGCAGGATACAGGGGGACAAAAGCTGAACGAAAACCCGTCTGAAACACAATCATACAGAGCCTGCCAATCAGGGAATAAAATAAGCCCACGAAACACGACTCCATCGCCATTAGAACCTGAATATCGTTCAGGCATGGAGTTCAACGGAAGTTCGCCCGTCTCCATGACGGTTCACAAAGATGGGCGAGCTGAACCAAGCAAAGCCAGTATTGCTCTAAATACATGGCCACACTGTAATTAAGCATAGCCTAAAGAAATCATAATCAAATGCCTCCAACATTCTAACGAGCTCGCCACATTAATGATGCGCAAAGTGTTTGTACACTCCTTACATTCAAACGCCACGAGCTTTGTCAAGCGCCCTTAAGTTCAAATACGTTGGTCATGTTATCTCATGGCACACTGCCCCCCCCCCCCCCCCCCCCCCCCCCCCCCTCTTTTTCCTGTCGGTGGTAGCTACAGAAACAACAACGTCGGCTTCCCACCCTCCCCATCCCGCCCCTGTACACAGTCACCTTCCCTTCTCTACGCGCTACCTTCCTTCAGGACCCACGTGTCAAACACACGACCCACGCGTCAAACACAAACAAGCTGACAAATCAAAACAAATCATAAACCCGCGCATTGAAACAAATCTCCATTAAATCAAACTGCTCACAGAACACAAACAAATAACGGAAAAGAAAATGCTAAGAACTGAGATAAACTTGACTTCCTATGACAGGAATACCGGTGGAAGAACTGGACCCAAGTTCTATTTTCCAGAGCACACGCGCGCATGTGTGTGTGTGTGTGTGTGTGTGTGTGTGTGTGTGTGTGTTTTTCAAAGTGAGTGAGTGGGTGTGTGTGTGAGAGAGAGAGAGAGAGAGAGAGAGAGAGAGAGTGTGTGTGTGTGTGTGTGTGTGTGTGTGTGTGTGTGTGTGTGTGTGTGTGTGTGTGCGCGCGCGCGCGTGCGCGTGCGAATGTGCGCACATGCGTGTGCTTATTATACACGTCTGATGACAAGCCGACATTAACTGCTCCCTGTGGACTGCGAAAACTGGGGCTGCGACCTGCGACCAAACAAGTTCGGGTGTGGCTATGTATGGGGGTGGTGCGAATGATGGCGCGGGATTAATGTAACAGACGGGGCACATATATTGAGGCCAAGACGAGAAAAAGTACATGCAAAACGAAGGGAAAGCACGTGGCTTCAGCCACAGGAGAAAAGCCGAACCGTGCATTCAGGCGTAAACCTTGTTGGACCTAGTTTCAGATTTTTTTTCCCTGCCAAGATGCACAACCTGACAACGGCCGTTCTGTCTAATTAGCATTGCAAAAAAAGCGCGTCACACAATATTCATTGTGTATATAATTATATCCAAACGCCACCAAACGCCAAAGGCTTAATCATGTGACTTCAGAGTTTTATCGATGCAGAGTTCAATAGTTCAACCAAAAGAATATTATCAACAAGCTTCTCCATCACATTATGAAGCAGCAACTTCCCGTCCCTTCTCCCCCGTGCCCCTGCCCCACCCTAACCCCTCTGTCCGCACCCCTGTCATCTCCAAAGACATAGCATGTGGCAGTTATCAAAATGTGAGTAACTAAAGCTCACACTGTCCATGTCCCTCATCCCTCGTTCAGTGCACACATGCCTAGTATCAACAACGACAACAATATACCAGTTGCCGTGGCGATGTAGTTAGCGCCGCGGACTCTGGCTGGGAGGTCGTGGGGGTGATTCCCATCAGACCCATTTATCTGTGTTTCTTCCTCCTTCCCGACCCGAACCTGCCCATAGCAGCGGCGCGTTTGTTCTGGGCTCAGCTGGGGAGACTGGGACCACACCATAGCTTGATCCACTAAAGGGACGCATCTCTAAGAGTGTTGCTTAACTTTCCTGACCCAACACTGCAGGTGTCTGTATCTCTCGGGACTGGTTGATGCCGGGATATGTTATGACAGAAGCACAGAGTAAACCCTACTATGCTGTCACTGTGACCCTTCATGCCCTGCTCTCATAAATGCCTCCGTTTCGATTACTTTAAACGTCTACGCCCTCAGTCTCATTTTGTCAGGGTCACGACATTGGCAACTTCATGGGATCTGTTGTTAGACGGATGTGGTGACGGAGGAGATGCTAATCAACGCTGGTTCTGCGACTAACCAATTATTGCCGTCAGCATGAGACTTAGTCGGTGGTGTCCTACGTATGCTAGATCAGAACAGGCGCCAATGAACACCACCGAAGTGACTCGAATACGTGCTGCGTCTCCCCTGGTGGGTTACCTAATGATGACGTGGCACTGACTGTTCCCGGTGGACTGCCTGTGCCGGGGTTGTGGTGGGACGCGTCAGGCTATGTCTGTGGATGGTGGTCCAGAATGAGTGGTGTGGGTGCAAAGCCACAGAGGTGGGACCGCAGACAAGACAGAAAAAAAGGAACAATAATAATAACAACAATGAGAAGCACAACAACAGGAATAACAACAATAATAAAAAAAAAAAAAAAACCGAATCACCAAAGAGGGCAGACGCTTTGTGCGACAGAATATCTCTGACACTACAGGTCTACCAACCAGAACGCTGCAATAAAAGCAACCAAGTGACCAAGAAAACTACCAAGTTGTCTGAGGAAAGGTCTGAAACACTTGAAATATCTCCCTGCAAAAAATATAAAAGACGGAGAAAAGAAAAAAAGGAAAGAAAAAGAAAATGACACAGCTAAAGCTGGCATGTAAAAGACTGCCGGCAGAAGCTGTAACAAGAGAATACAGGTTGTATTATTAGACGTTGAACAACTAGAACGAGCACACGACTCTTCAGAAGCAACGCCTGTAGACAACCAAGCCTTCTACGGGCAGAACAAGAAAATGTTCGATAGCCATAGACGGCTACAGATACCAGCAGCGGAAAAACCGTTGAGAGATTAACAAAGACCGTTCTGTCCAAAGGCTTCAACCTTAACCCCTCGTGCCACCATACTTAAACTTAAGTCTATTTAAACGACACCCATCTCAAACAGGTCTAAAAAAAAAAAAAAGAAAAAAAAGAAGATGAAAAACCCATAGTTCAGTTTCTGCAACTTTTTTCAGCAACTTCGCTCATCACGCCACACAACACATTCTCATTCATCATTCTCTCTCTCTCTCTCTCTCTCTCTCTCTCTCTCTCTCTCTCTCTCTCTCTCTCTCTCAGCAAACAGAAGCATGGGATTTCGATACTGCTGGCGACAGCTGTCACAACATCGGTACGTAACACTGTTATTCCCCTCTCCCCTCCCTCTCCCCCCTGACCCTGTCATTCTCTGCTGCAACAAGTGTTAAGTGTTACAGGGGAGAGGAAGGAAGGGCACCCCAGTGCACGTGTCAAATGGTGGAACCCACAACACAAAAACAACCAACCTGGATACACAATACCGTACTGAATGTCCATGCTACAGCAACATGAGGTCGATGAACTGCTGGACCAAAACCAGTCCACAGTTTTATTGTTCTTGACATTAAGCAAGAGTAAGAAAAAACCTTTTGCACTATTTGCTTGTCTGGCAAGAGAAATGGGCCAAGGTATTGCTTCGTAACCTATGCAGAAAATCTGAACTAACAGTCGATATTGAATGTAAAACCACGGACTACAATACAAAACGAAGGAATAAGGTATCCATAAAAAAAAACCCCATGAAAACGTTCTGGAACACTTTTAAAAACAACAACCTACAAGTAGAGAAAGACACCCAAACCTAAACTCGGAACCTTAACCCTAAAACAAAGGTATAAAAGCAGCAAGACAGACTCACAACTACAACACCAAAATGAAGTGGGAAAAGACCTTAGACACAAACTCACAAATACAACCCCAAAACAAAAAGGGCAAAAGATGCCAAACATAAACACACAACTACATTCCCTGCTTTAAAAAAAAAAAAAAAAAAAAAAAAAAAAGACACCCACACATAAAGTCACAACAAACCCCAAGCAAAGAGGAAAGACGTTCACACATAAACCCATAACAATCCTAAAAAACAAACTGAGATACCCACACAGAAACTCAAATGTAAAACAAACAAACAAAAATAAAGAGAAAAGAGAAGCACAGACATAAATGCACAATTAAAACTCCAAAGTATTAAAAGATATCAAGACATAATGCACACCTACAACACCAAAGTAACGCAGAAAAAGATATCAACAATATGTACAACTGCATCTCCAAAACAAAGTATAAAATGATATCAAGACATAACGCACAACTACAGTCCCAAAACGATGTGGTAGATATCAAGACATAACGCACAACTACACCCCAAAATCAAAGTGAAAATGAATATTCAACGCCCATCTTGCGCCGAATTGGATGAAGATAAGCGATTGCTCGTTTATTTCCGTTGTTCAGAGTGTTGTGTGTATCTTGCCTGAAGAAGACCCAAGAGGTGGAAACGCGTAGTGTTTTGTCTTGTAATTCGTTTGTCCAAGTTTTTTTCGGCGGAGCCTTATAAATATTTCTTTAAATTTAGTGGAAAACGAAATCAAAACAAGAACGCAACTATAACCCTAAATCAACGTAGAAAAAGAAATCAAGATGTAACGCACAACAACTACCCTGAAACAAAGTGGAAAAAGATATCAAGACACAACGCTCTACAGTCAGCGGATGAAAGGTGTGCATAAAGTTCGCAGGCCCTGCGCACCTCTTTACCATTCCTTCCTTGCACTGAATGCCTCTGGTATCACACACCGTCAATACTAGTCATTTATCAAGTGCTTTGGTCGCAAGTTTAGAAAGTTTTCCCCCTTCACCTAAGCGCTTCATCTGCACTTACCTTTCAGACTTCAAACTGTATCCACTTGCAGTTACCGTCCCCATCAACACGTTCTGAAAATTGAGAACGGTCTTCCCAATCCTTTTCCCAACTATCCTGCTCCCACCCCAACCCCCAGCATACAGACACTCACAGAAGACCAAGCACGACACCCTGATCTGCAGACTATGTCTGCACACAGGATAACAACAAAGCAATGCAGCTATTGAAGAAAGAAGGGGCTGTTGTGCTCTTCAATTTTCAAACAACTTTCTGTCAAAACAATCTACTGTAAGTATAACATTCTGTCAGAAACACACACACACTCCCCCCCGCTGTAAGTATCCCCCCTCCCCCCCCCCTCCCCCCCCCCCCCCCCACACACACACACACACCCACGATAGCCGTTCTGTCAAACTCAGCACTGTCTCCAAAAATGGGACAAGAAACAGTCAGAGATATAACACCCACCGCTTGAAATTAACAGTCAAGAATAACTTATGACGACAGAATTGCGAAGAAGAAAAACCGGAGGAGGACGATCAGGACGAAGACTTCAATGAAGCGTGGGACATAGATGACAACCAATATAATGACGAAGAAGGAAGGATGATGATGCTGACAACCAAGGATTATTACAACGAAAAAAGAATACAGAGAAGAACTCTTTGAAAAAGAAGGAAGAGGATGAGCTAAAAAGTAAGAAAACGTTTGCAATCCTGGCGTACCGCACTCACCTTGGGGCATGCCGAAGGGCAGACCAGCCAGGAGGAACTGTCGCATGGGTGACTGCATCTGTCCCATCTGCTGTATAAGCTGCTGCTGCTGCACCGCCAGCTGCTGCAACTGCTGCTGCTGCACGCCCTTGCTGCCTTTGCTGTTCTCCCCCGCTCCCCGTTTGCAGCAGCTGAGACTGTTGGAGAATGTTCATCTGTAGCTGCTCGTTCAGCTGGTGGAGTGCTTGCTCCTGGAGCTTCTGCAATGGGAGCAAACACAAATATTTGATGATTATTTGTTCAGCGATTTGCAAGAACAGCATGCTTACCCTGGCTGAGAGGACCTCTCACCACTGTTTGACTGCCCGTAATCTTGTCTGTTAAGGGATGTTTTCCATCAAGACTCACTATCCAAGACAATCCTTCAAAGCAGCGTGGAGAGTGAACACTCCAAAGACAGACAGCAGTCGTCCTGCACAGACAGCCTGCTGGACTGAACTGGTCATAGCAGTCTGCCTTGTTGCGTAGGGCTCAGGACGGAGAGCTGGTAAGATCCGTACTAACAGCTCTACCTTTCTGCACATGACTGAGCACAAAGGGCTGGTGGAGATCCGTACTAACAGCTGTACCTTTCTGCACATGACTGAGCACAAAGGGCTGGTGAAGATCCGTACTAACAACTCTACCTTTCTGCACATGACTGAGCACAAAGGGCTAGTGGAGATCCGTACCAACAGCTCTACCTTTCTGCATGTGACTGAGCACAAAGGGCTGGTGGAGATCCGTACCAACAACTTTACCTTTCTGCACATGACTGAGCACAAAGGGCTGGTGGAGATCCGGTACTAACAGCTCTACCTTTCTGCACTTGACCGAGCACAAAGGGCTGGCGGAGATCTCTGACTGCTCAAAGGTCTGTCATGACAACCT
>JADBJO010000476.1:340000-367500 GCA_016801955.1 Conus betulinus | reverse complement strand
TGTCTTCCCCCCCCCCCCCCCCCCCCCCCCCCCCCCCCCCAGCCGATTGAAATAGCAATGTAGGCAAGCCATTTGAGTGTTTATCCAATACACGCTGTCGCACTAAATTAATGACCAAATCTTATATGTTTGTTTTCTCTCTCCACTCTCTCTCTCTCTCTCTCTCTCTCTCTCTCTCTCTCTCTCTCTCTCTCTCTCTCACTCTCTCTCTCTCTCACCCTCGCACGCGCAAGCGCGCGCACACACACAATGTTTTTACATAGGTCACCAAGAGCCAGAAAGAGAAGCCTCGTGTGTTCTCTAGTTCCCTCTTTCGCGAGGCATACGCGCTTGGCTGAACCTTGTAAGTCGCGTACCGTCTTCCCTTTATCTTACAACAGATGTTGCCCAACAGATTTTGTTCAAATCATCCATCCATTCTCTTTTCAAGCTTCGGGAAAGTTTAATCCTTTGATTCCTTTTAGCGTATGCTATAAGCACAAACTGGACAGACTCATTCATACTGAACATTGATCAGAGTGTACACGTATTGAAGTTAAACAAAACCCCACTTCGAGGACACCCACTGTTATGAAAGTGTTTAATGATATCCAAGAAAAATCGACTAAATAATCAGACAAATACTTCGAACATTGTCAAACAAAAGTAATGTAGACACCCTTACCAAGTTTCACTAACCTGCTCATTTCAAGTTGCACTTTCTCCAAGTCTAAAATAAAATACTGAATTTAAACAAAGACAACCGACAGCGGTACTGTATGGGTATCGGTGTATTTTTAAGTGCCATACTTTGTTTGCTTGTTTGTTTTTAAGACGTTCTGGAATGTTCTTGTACTATATTACAACACACACACACCCTCCCCCTAACTTCGCCAACGTGTTACACAAAAAAATCTAAGTTTACCAACGACATGTGGGAGCAACCGAACATCCTCCCACCATCCTCCATCGACCAGCCCACTTTACCTGTACATGAATCTAAATCAAAAAGGTGAAAGTCCCATAGTCTAAATGGCCGAAGAGACAGTGAAGAGGTCCACGTGTCTGGGGCACGGCATGATGAGGGGGGGGGGGGGGGGGGGGGGCGGTTCCAATCCCTCTCCTTCTGCCGCCTTTAACCTGCCCTGACTGAATCAGCTACCCGTTCACTTTTGTGTGTCCATAATGTTCAAGACGTAAAACTGTGACCCCACGAGTGGCCGGAACTAACCACCATCAGCACCACCGACAACGCCGTGATCATTGCACTGTGGCGGATCCCTCTCTATGGGATATGAAAGCCAAATTCTTTAACATCTGTCCGATCTTCTGCCTGCGTATACACACACTAGACGTGTGGAAACACCACGTTGACCCAGCACTTTGCTTTATTGCTGAATCTCCTCAGGTAGGTACTAATCACGCACGACCTGCTATTGATCCCTTCTGTGGACTATAGGTGCTGGGTCTCCGGCAGGATCAGACGGATGTGGCGGCGTATGTGGTGTCCGGAAAACAGAGCCGTATAGGAGGTATGTCACTGAGCAGCACGACCAGACACTACAGCAAAATTGAACAGATGAATGAATGAATAAATAAATCGATACATACATAAATAAAATAAATGAATAAATAAATAAGTAAATAATTAATTAAGTAAACAAATTAAAAAAAATACATATGAAAAAAATGACCTAAATGTGTGTAATATGGTAGCCTGTTAAAAATCCGCTGTCGTTTAAACCCGCCGCAGATGGATTAATGAACGTCGACGCGTTATATACTTCACTATGGTCCCCGTCTCTCTAAGGAATGGATGCGCAAAAAACCGTCGTCGACTGCTGATGTTGTGAGGACTATTAACAAATCCCCGTCAATGCGTCAAGAGATAAAAAAAAAAAAAAAAAAAAAAAGTGGAGGCAGCCTTAAGATGAGAGAGAGAAGGGAGAAGGGAGGGATGACAGCATTGAGATGAGAGAGAGAAGGGAGAAGGGAGGGAGGATAGCATTGAGATGAAGAGAGAAGGGAGAAGGGAGGAGGATAGCATTGAGATGAGAGAGAGAGAGAGGGAGAAGGGAGGGAGGATAGCATTGAGATGAGAGAGAGAGAGAGAGAGAGAAGGGAGAAGGAGGGAGGATAGCATTGAGATGAGAGAGAGAGAGAAGGGAGAAGGGAGGGAGGATAGCATTGAGATGATAGAGAGAGAGAGAGCGAGAGAGAGAGAGAGAGAGAGAGAGAGAGAGAGAAGGGAGAAGGGAGGGAGGATAGCATTGAGATGAGAGAGAGAGAAAAGGGAGAAGGAGGATAGCACTGAGATGAGAGAGAGAAGAAGGAGAAGGAAGAAGGGAGGATAGCACTGAGATGAGAGTGAGAGAGAAGGGAGAAGGAAGGGGGGATAGCATTGAGATGAGAGAGAGAGAGAGAGAGAGAGAGCGAGAGAGAGAGAGAAGGGAGAAAGGAGGGAAGGATAGCATTGAGAGAGGAGAGAGAGAGAGAGAAAGAGAGGGGAGATGGATGGGAGGATAGCATTGAGATGAGAGAGAGATAGAGAAGGGAGGGAAGATATCACTGAGATGAGAGAGCGAAGGGGAGAAGGGAGGGAGGATAGCCTTGAGATGAGAGAGAAGGGAGAAGGAAGGGAGGATAGCACTGATATGAGAGAGAGAGAGAGAGAGAGAGAGAGAGAGAGAAAGACGAGAGAACAGACAGACAGACAGACAGAGACAGAGAGAATGGAGAAGGGAGGGAGAATACATTGAGATGAGAGAGAGAGAGAAGAGGGAAGGAGAAGGGCGGATACATTGAGATGAGAGAGAGAAGGGAGGGATGATACATTGAAATGAGAGAGAGAAGAGAGAAGGAGGGGCGGATACATTGAGATGAGAGAGAGAAGGGAGAAGGGAGGGCGGATACACTGAGAGAGAGAGAGATGAGAAGGGAGGGATGATACATTGAAATGAGAGAGAGAAGAGAGAGAGGGAGGGAGGATAGCCTTGAGATGTGAGAGAGAGAAGGAGGGACGGAGTAAGGAAAAGAGGGAGGGAGGGGAAAAGAGAGGGAGAGAGAAACTCTCTCTCTCTCTCTCTCTCTCTCTCTCTCTCTCTCTCTCACGCACGCACGCACGCACGCATGCACACGCGCGAACACGCCCCTACACACACACACACACACACACACACACACACACACACACACACACACACACACACACACACCTCGTGAAAGACATAAAAGACAGATAGCGGGGGAGAAGGCGATGGGAAGAAGAGTGGGGAGAGATGAAAGAGAGAGGAGAGAGAGAGAGAGGAGGGTGGTAGCGGGGAAGGAGGTTCAGAGAAAGACAGACAGACGCGCCACAGTGAGAGGGGGGAGGGTGCTGAGAGAAACAGAGGGAACCAGAGAGAGAGAGAGAGAGAGAGAGAGAGAGAGAGAGAGAGAGAGAGAGAGAGAGAGAGAGAGAATTTTCATCGTCAGCAACTCCAGCCTAATCTAACGAACACCATTCCCTGCATTCACACAACGCAATCTCCCCCCCCCCCCCCCCCCTCATCATCCCCCTCTACCCCTATCCCCAGCCCCCTTCCCACTGTCTTCTCTCCTTCACTCCTTCCCTCCTCCTCGTCCCCACATCCCACTTTCTCTAAAGCATTGATATTCATATTCCAGTATAGCCGTCCAACATAACAATTAAAAGTGATGACGCTGATCACTGAGATGACACAGATAAAGAGCATTTTCGATGAATATCATTTATTACTGTTAACAAATATAAGCGTCGTCGGATTCATTGTTAACGTCAAGAAACAAGTTCGTTCCTGCCATGGTACTTGCACGTTTAGAAGCAAGGAGACACGCTCCTATTTGTTTTGACCGATCTTTCGCTCTTAATCCCGTTTCATATAAATTTGTGCGCGCAAACTCTCTCTCTCTCTCTCTCTCTCTCTCTCTCTCTCTCTCTCTCTCTCTCTCTCTCTCTCACACACACACACACACACACACACACACACACACACACACACACACACACACACCACACACACACACACACACACACACACACACACACCACACACACACACACACACACACACACACACACTCTCTCTCTCTCTCTCTCTCTCTCTCTCTCTCTCTCTCTCTCTCCTCTCTCTCTCTCTCTTTTGATGTACCGATACCCAGAGAGAAACTAGACTAACCAGTACGTAAAAAGGAGCAGCACGTGCGCGTGTGATGAAAGCATTATGACAGTACTTCCCGCTAATGATTTTTCTCTCTCAGATTTCACCCCGCATTCTTTGTGTGGACGCAAACCACCCACCCAAACACCTGTGTGTGAACACTGGTATAGTCCTGAGTCGTGCACCCGCCCGCGCGCTCTCTCTCTCTCACACACACACACACACACACACACACACACACAGAGTCAGACAGACAGGCAAAGAGAGAGAAAGACAGCAGATAGGTAGACAGACAGAAGGAGGGAGTGGGGGAAGAGAGGGGGGTGAGAGAGAGGGGGAAGGGGGAGAGAGAGACGAGGGGGAGAGAGAGAGAGAGAGAGAGAGAGAGAGAGAGAGAGAGAGAGCAAACATAAACGCTACTTCGAAGCCATGCATCTTTAACTTGAGACTGTTCTTCACATCCAGCTTGAAGCATGCTTTAATCAGTTATCTTGTTTATACTCCGAAGTCGAGCACTAAAACAACCCCATAGTGAACTATATGTAAAACAGGCAACTTTTTAACAGAAATTTTCATTCAAAACAACGACTTCTACAACACGAACGTTCAGATAACAATTAAAAACACCTACCAAAACTATGTCCAATCAAAGATACTACTGGATAAAAGATTTTTTTTTTATTTCTGAATAAAATAAAATTCGCATCATGTGTGATCTAGGAGAAAACACCTTTTTTTTTTTTTTAACCCCTTTACCTCCTGTAGCTTCACACAAGATCTGGTCTTTTACACATCACGAGTTAATGCACGGGGATGTTCATTCACCCCCTTACTTCTCTCCCTTAGCGTAGGTTCTTTCCATCCAGGAAATTAGGAACTTCAACGGATGAGACATCAGTGCAATACGATGGCGCTCTACTGACGTCCAAGGCTACATGCACTGTAGTGGGGGTGGGGGTGGGGGTGGGGGTGGGGGAGGAATGGGGAGGGCTGGATTCCGGCTGTGTATGGCCTTCATCAACACAAGGCTGAAAATATGTCAACTTAACATTAGTATACAGTTTGACCATTTCATTTCCCAATCGTTTCCGTAGCAGCATGAACGCACACATAATCACACACACACACACACACCACACACACACACACACACACACACACACACACACACACACTGTTTCACCTTTTCAGTATTCCCACAAACATGAGTCAAGAGGGCGAACGTATGTGACAAGCCACATACATTAACAAACGCAACGGTTTATAACTAAAAGCGGCTTTTCCCATCGAATACTGTTGACATTTCCCTTGTCTTGTGGCTATTGATGATAACGTTGCCTAGTTATCTGTCGGACTTGGTTTAAGTGGAGTCTCGTGTCGCTGTGCAGCAGTAGGTCTAAATCGCTTATATCTGGATGGGGTCATTCGCACTCGCGTGTAGCCTCTTTGGAAATAAATAGCCGGGTTGATACTTCCAACACAAAATAATTATTTACTGCTTTGTTTGTTGCTTGGGTGCTGTCCGTATGCTCGTAATCGTGAAATCATTCTGGCCTTCCACTTAAGTCCTGCTCGTGCAACGTGTCCATCTGAAACGCGCTCTCCAAGGAGACCAATAACTTAAGAGCGGTACTATTTCAAAGCAATTTATCGCCGTAAAATGCCACATTCGTGCCAGTTCAATCGCACGCCTGGTTAAGTCCCATAGCGTAATGTCCGTAACGGCAATAAACTGTTAAGAGATCCACTGTGTTTAGGACACGACATTATGAAAGGTGACGCCCGCCTCTCTCTTTCCTCCACCACCACAACTTGTTCCTGAACTATTTCAGGTGCGCGCGCCCCTCCCCTCTCCCGTCTGGGGTAGGCAAAGGCCGTTTCCAAAACGTGAACTCCGACCCTTCGTATGGTTCAACACACGAACTCCATAGTCGAGCGCTCAAGCCATTGGTCTAGGGGCCCCTACGATGTGAATGGTCCGTGTGATCCAGCTGCCTGATGTAGAGTCCCTGTATCTTTCCTCTGTCACGTCCCCACTGATTAAAGGGCCTCTGAATACATCGATCAGAATGAAAGTTTGAACCACGTTTTAAGTTCTCGTCTGCTATATTTACGCGACGCAAGCTGGCATATCCTTGAGTCAGCCAGCGGCGTCGATAACTGGTTCATGATGCCCATTTCACAATACCTTTTTCCCTTCCCCTCAGTCTACTTTTCACATTACACGAAAACAGGGAAATACGTCATGTGACGTAGGCCTGAGACCTTTAAAAATTTTTTAAAAACCCACCCAACAACTTTTGTTCTACTTTGCTCGTAGATCGGATCAGTTCGTCATCCCAATCACTGTTTAAGTACATGTAAAGAACTTGTTAACCGCTGGGTTCGTTGGTTGAGCGATTGCCTGAAAAGCTATACGCACCTTGAAAAAAAAAACACTATTTTTTGTTTGGAGCAGTGGATATGTAAATAGGATCTACAGACTAAACTTGCTAGAAAAGCTACTGCGCTAGGAGCAGTGGTAGTTCTCGCTATGATGATCAAGTACTGAACAGGAATATAGCCTCCGAGATTTCACCAGTAAGGTCCAGAGCTTCACAGGCAGTGGCAAGTCGTAGGCAAACCAGGCCTTTACAAGGTATTTCAAATTCATGACAGTTCCAAGTCACTCGGAAATGAGCACAGAATACTTGATTTGACTGGGGGTTTTTTCACTCCGTAGCCAAACTGCTGTGATTGGTTTAACTGCTATCCTTGAGAAGCGTTTGTTCATGTTCTTTCAATGCCCTATTCTCATACCCATCATCAGTTAGAGAATTTTGTCACCGACATGAATTCCCTGTGTAGAACTGGTTCAATAACAAACAATGAACAGGCAGAGCAACACAGGAGCTTCCACATCTTTACCAACATTAAGTCACTGATATTCTTATTTCCGTTTATAACAGCTGACCCCCCCCCCCCACCCCCCCCCCCCCACCCCCCCCCCCCCCCCAGTTTCCGGAGTAACATCGACTCCGCAACAGTTCTTCTATGTTGTCCTTCTTTGTTAATGACAAAGAATTAGTGCACTCAATTCTACTTCTGTTTGTTTGCCTACACACTTTCTGTTGAGTAACTGCTGGATCGACTTCACAGTCCGCTCGCTCCGTTTGAATGGAGTGTGTTCCACGCCTCGTTTGTTCGGTTCTTCCAATGCTTGGTAACTGGCTGGTTGCACCATTACCACACTGATCAGTCCGTGAGCGGAGTGTTTTCCCTGCCGGCCCGTTCATTCTGAACTGTTTACGGTGACCGTCTTTTTTCTTTTCAATTCTTTGTGGAAATTATAGCACCTGCTATACTGTTCTGTGTTTAACAGTATAAATAGAAGGGAATGAGTGGACAGATGAAGATATATCGTTAAGAAAGGGTATTTAACCAAACAGTTGTGTTTTGCAGGCACAATATCTGATTTCTCTTATATCTTGGTCCGAAGTTATCAATTTCATTCCTTCTCTCTCTCTCTCCCCCCCCCCCCCCCCCCCCCCCCCCCCCACATACATACACATACACACATACACGCGCGAGCGCGCTAAACACACAGACACACATGTGCGCATTCATTCACACACACACACACACACACACACACACACACACACACACACACGTTAACACAACACACACACACACACACACACACACACACACACACACACACACACACACACTTTATTTACCGCGAATCGCACACAGCAATCGCATCAAGGGCAACATTATATTTGTAACTCACTTCTACAACGACTACTAACTTTAGTAAACAAAACTCTTACCCGGTAAACAGTGGTGAATGACGAACTTGAAAAACATCTGCATGCAAGCATGACACAAGATCTTGAACAAGGTGACATTGCGGTTTTCTCCCATCAATCGTGTCTACTATACTAGCTGTAACCGTATTCTGTTTTGTTCCAAAGGACAAACACGACCTTTCTGCCCCCCTCCTCCTATCCTCCCATATTCTCTGTCCTCCGTCGAAGAGGGTAAAAAAAAAAAAAAAAAAAAAAAACCGCCGAGATTTACCTCTTGGTGCCCTTCACGATCAAGTTTCAGACAAACTTTTTATCATCCCCCCACCTCATCTTCCCCCCTCGCGTCCAATCACCCCCACCACCCCCTTTCCCCGCCCTCCTTCAAATCTCGGCTTCCATCGTCCTCTTTCCCGATCCTGAGCACCATCAGAAAGGGACTGGAAGTGCCTTCAGTCATGCCCTGTATCTCTGGCACTCTCAGTTCAGCCGCCAGATCCACCCTGTCCGGCTGGGGAGGACCTTCATTCAAATCGCGTCTCACATCTGAAAGGGGGCAACTGCTGGGAGAGGGACAGCCTGGAGGGGAAGGGACTGGGCTGCAGCAAGGGGGTGTAGGGGGGGGGGGGGAGAGAACGGGGGAGTCACGGCACAGCCCTGACCTGCGCTGTGACATCATACCTACATTGAAGACAGTTTGGCGTTTTTTTTTTTCTTTTTTCTTTTTTGGCAAGGGAGGGTGAATGGGGAGGAGCTAAGGTGACAGGACCGACAACCATCCTCTTCACCCCTACCCCCCCCCCCCCCCCCCCCCCCTCCGTGGGAGAGAGAGAGGTGGGGGAGAGGTGACAAAACTGACAACTACCCCCCCCTCTCCCTTTCCTTCTCCTCTTCCTCTTCCATGGTAGAAACATGGGGAGGGGAATGCTGGTTGTCATTTATGTCACCTTAAAGGAAAAAAAAAGAAAGAACCCATGCCATGCTCTCTTTTAAACTCGGTGTAACAGCACAGTGCACGGCGGTGCTCTCCAGTGACTCGGGCCCTCGGTAGTAAACGGGTCACCTTTTGTCTTTGTTCCACTGCGCGGCATGTGTCTGCTTACTATCGCTTCCTCGTCGGTTACTTTCTTCACACGCACCCACGCACGCACGTATGGAGGCACTCTCGGACACACACATTCACCAACACACGCTTTTCTTTTAGAATAGTAAAATACCTTTGGCGAGTCGTTTTTCAAAAGATGACAGGAAGGAAGTTCGTCTTTTCTGGTTTTGATCCTCTCCCGTTCTTAACTGTACCGTGTGATCATCTGGTGAAAGCGCAGCCGGTGAAGATTAGCATGTTTCTGTAGACCTAACTGAATGTTATTAACATCCGACACGGCTCTTTGCCCATCTCCGCGCACTGTTACATGGCAATGCCACAGTCCCCGTGCTCCCTACCGTTGACCACTCCTGCTGTTCATACTTTGTCTTTATGACCTTTGCACCCTTTGGATATTTTGAGGCTCAAAAATTCGCTGCTTCGCGGTTATTTTTCTTCATTTACGCAACCTTTTTTATCTACTATAATTTCATGTTTTCCAAAATACAACCCTTTGCTAGTGGCTTTGCCAATCCTGGACGGTGGTCTTCTCCCATCACACAGTGAAGGGAACACTATTTTAAGTGGTATGTCTCTGTTTAATGACCATGGTAAATGGTTCGAAACCGAACGCGGGTTTTCAGATGAGACTCGCCGCACTTCGAGCATTCGAGCATCGTCAACGGGACAATTTCAAACAATCAAAGAATGAATGGATCACTCGTCGATGATGATGTATTTTTGGGCCAACGTTTGTCAACGATCAGTCGCCTCCAATTCTAATGCCAGTTATAGAAGCTATCACCACGTGCAAAATGATATCTTGTGTCATAGTGCAAGATTTTCATGGACCGTTTTTTATTGTTATCAAATGCAAAATTTTCGTAAACACTTTTATTGTTATTAATTCTAATCAGCCTCATCATTCACTTCATCTTCAAGAAATAAGACGCACTTTCTTTCAAAACAAACAACCCAACCTTATATTGATTTTGTGACTGAAATGAATCCGACGACAAATTCTCATAAACCTTTCAACAACATACATCCTTTAATCACACATCACGCAAACAATCTGTCCTTGATTTCCTCCCCGTCCTATCAGCGCTCCAATGGCGTGACAAACCGAGCAACACACTTAAAAAGTCATTGTCACACTCTGTCACGACGTTGGCCTTTTGCTGCCTGCCTCATACATCCAATCCGTACTTTTCGATGTGAAAGTGAAACCATTCAAGGCAAACGCATAAACAAAGCCTTCATAAAAACGACGACTGTATATGTATACACGACAAGATGCGTACAACAAACACATGCGGCCAGAGAAAGTCCTTTGACTTGTTTCTATCAATTCAAATCATCACATCACGGAATATCTTTTTTAAGGTTAACAGGTTATAACAGATTAAAATACCCAGTGCATAAGACTGGAAAAGCAGCAAAAAAAAAAAAAAAGGAAACAAACAAAAGGAAAAGAGAAAGAAAGGAAAACGGAAAAAAACGGAAAAAGAGAAAAAATGGAGAAAGAAAAACAGAAAAGAACGAAAGGGGATTGGAAAAGAAAAAGAATAAAAAAAAAAAAAATTCAAGAGTAAAAAGCTGACATGAAAAGAAAGCAAGAAACACAACAGAAAGAGAAAAAAAAGGGAGCACAAAGAAACAAATGACAAGAAAACTCGGCCGAAGACGTATTCAAGGCATAAAGAGACACACGCTGTTGATGTCTAGTTTCTTGGTGCTCTTTAACAGGTGGAAGTCGAAGATTCTTCCTCCCGATCGCCAGAAAGTGAACAGAGCTGGACATAGGCCAAAATATTTGATAATGTTCAGAAATAAAAGACAAATGAAAAGCCATGATCAAGTTTAACAATCTAGACTCGAATTCAGCTTATTCTCGTCCACTTCATCATCAATCTGAACAAGAAAAGACTAGAGGTAAGCATGGACATCTTTCTGAATCTTTCAGCCATTTTTTTTTTTTTTTTTTTCGGTTTCAAAATAAGGTGAAAACAGGAATTGCCACATAAGAGAAAATTTAGTAAGCCGCCAATGGAAGGAACAAATTATAATATACACAACGCGTTTCGACCTACAGGCTTTTTCAGGCAGGACAAATAGCATTCCAGCAAATGTTCGTCCTTTGTTTTCATTGTTCTGAACGCTATTTCCTCCCGCCGGAAGAAGAGCACATTCTGTCTTTTGTAATTTGTTTGTTCCTTCCCTTGGCGCCTAGTAGTAAATTAGTTCTTACTCTCATTTTCCCCATGCACCAGAAATAGTAACGTCCTTTGAGTAGTAGGGAGTGTCACTGGTTGTCTGCCTCTTCCCCCACCCCCGTTTCCTTCATAACTGGCCTGCGTACAGATTCTGACTACAGCGATAACTGAAAGCAAGGGAAATAATTGCTCTCTCACTCGCACACACAACAACAACAACAACAACAACAAAAATTAGTTCTTACTCTCATTTTCCCCATGCACCAGAAATAGTAACGTCCTTTGAGTAGTAGGGAGTGTCACTGGTGTCTGCCTCTTCCCCCCACCCCGTTTCCTTCATAACTGGCCTGCGTACAGATTCTGACTACAGCGATAACTGAAAGCAAGGGAAATAATTGCTCTCTCACTCGCACACAACAACAACAACAACAACAACAACAACAACTAGAAAAAAAATGAATGGTACTACACAGTCACATGAACTGAAGCATGGACACTGCGAACCCACCCATGCTCCCCAGCATTCGCCTCCCTCAACTAACATTCCTGTATCCGATTCCCTCCTCGGCCGGTCGGCGTTTTAGACGAAACATACAGGGCTGGACAAGAGATGGTGGATGTAGGGTAAGGGTGGGGGATTTTAGAGACACCCCACCACCCCCATCCCTGGCTGGCACCATGTACATGATCTACAATACCTTTCTCCCACTAGAGGAAGGGGCCCCAAAACACCCTTTGCGCCCCCCCCCCCCCCCTCACATATCTGATCCGGCCCTGAATTATATAACTTAATACTGCCGACAAGAAAAACATACTGTGATGGCGACCCCAACGAAGATGCTGGTGACGATGACAATGATGAAGACGAAACTGTAATATGAGTGGGAAGAAGAGGAGGAAAAAGAAGTCGACAAGATCGACAACAAAAAGACTGAAGATGCGGGAGAAAAAAAAAAAAAAAAAAAAGACAAGATTTAATGACAAGAAAGAGGAAGCCCGTCACGTGTTGACGTCAGTCGCGCGTGCACGCTGCACGTGAGTTCCTGTCTTTCGGGACTGTGCGCCTCTCTGCGCCCTTGACTCCTGGCTGGGGAGAGAGGGAGACGAGAGGGCGAGGATGGAGATGAAAAAATGTTGAAGAAAGATGAGGAGGGAGAAAGAGGGTGGGAGTCGGTAAGAGATGACTGTTGTGTGATTTGCGGCAGTCACTGACAAGCCGTTGAAGCCCTGTGACGGATCGTTCCGGCGGTGACTCCTTTCCACCACATTCACAATTGCACCCTTCTCCATCCTCCTCCCTGTACCTCCCCCTACACCCAACCCTCTATCCCATCACATCTTCACTCCACACACACACCCCGCCGTCTTTTATTACCCTCCTTGCCGACCGAAAGGGAAAGGCATATGCTTGTTTACATAAATATGACAGCAGGCTTAAAAATGATTTTCTTTGCTGTTGACTGTCCCGTCCCAGTGACCCACTTCCGATTTTTCACGTATGCACACGCTTTGTTGCCCGATTCGCTTTAAACTGTGTCTGAGGGGGGAAAGATTTATTCGCTGAATCAAAGGTTTTTGTTGTCCCCTACAAGGAACTGCGTGACATCTCTCCCTCCACTGTTTTGTGAAAGAATGTGACACTGTGTGGAGAATAGAAACTAGGAAAAGCGACAGGGAGAATGCAAAGGTCGCTTTGCTGTAACCAAATAAAGAAGAAAACGTGCATTAAGCTGCCACGTGCATTTCAAACACTCTTTTTCATTATTTCTCTTACAGTTCGGACACCTCTACAGCTTGTCAGTGCCGAGTACGTAAATGTCCAGGATTCGTTAAAAAAAAAAAAAAAAAAACATTTAAACGCGAGTACCATTTTCCAAAGTATCCTACTTGTGACACGTCAAGGACACAGAGAATGCTGTCTTTTCACAAGTGGTCTTTCCGGGGCATCACTGCGTCGGCCCTTGATCTCTTCAATTTATGCGTTGTCATGCTGAACAGATGATGAACATCGTGAACACTAGTGCACGCACAAGCAGCTACACCACTGTCGCTATTTTGGCTTGTTAGCTAAAGCGTTTTGATAATGAGTAATGATGCCATGATTTTCCTGGACGTTGTCCTCAGGTCTGAACAGCAACCTGATAAGCATAGAGGAGAAGGATGAGTCACCTACACAACGTATCAGTGACATTGTAGGCAGCAAACATGAAGAGGGTCCTAGCAAAGATACACAGGGTACTTTGTACATCTTTGTAGTCATTTTTTTTTCCGTGTTGAAGTGTTTACTTTCTCTCGGCGAAATTTTTTATTTTGGAATTGCTGTAAATCAAAACTGGTTCTTGAATTTCTATCTGTGGAAATTGCCGCACAACCAATCAACAGCCACCTAAGGTCGTATATCAGATTGAAATGACCATCCCTACCAACCACCGTAGCGAAATGAATTGCGTCGCTGACTCCCGGCTGGGAGGTCGTGAGTTCAATTCCCATCAGAGACATTTGTTTGTGGGATTTTTCTGCCCCCCGATTGGCTCCTACACAAAGCTGAGTTTGCCATGGGGTCAGCTGGGAAGACTAGGACCACACAATCGACTTTCACTCACTTAATGGACGCATCTCTGGGAGTGTTGCTCAAATCTCCTGAAGGGCCTGGTTGACGACGGCAGGGTATGTTATGAAATAGGCGAGGAGTACAGCCCTGTCGTACAGTCTCAGACCAGAAAGGAAATCAGTAACATCATCTTAATCATCCTAATCCTCTTTGATCAGCATAAAAAAAAAAGGCTCAGAATTCAGTGACCCTTCATGGTGACCTCAGTTTTGATTGCCCCTCCACGTCTGTGGCCTTGGTTTGATTCTGTTGGGGTCACCGGTACTGGCAAATTCATGGAGACTGTCGTTGGAATGACGTGGTGGCGCACTCCAGAGGGAGAGCTTACTTACGCCGCTCCGCGACTAAGCAATTATTGTCCTAAGTAAAGGGTTTAGAAGTTGGTGCCCTGCCTATGCTGGATCAGAACAGGTGCCGCTGAACACCACCGACGTGACTCGGCCAGTCTGCTCTCTAGTGGGTTGCCTCATGACGACTTGACATTGACTGCTCCCTGTGGGTTGCCGGTACCGGGCTGTGGCAGGTCGGGCCGGGCCATGGCTGTGGATGAGGGGAGTCAGAATGAGCAGCGTGGGTGCAGTGCGCCCACACACACACACACACACACACACACACACACACACACACACACACACACACACACACACACCAAAGGTGGCGTGATCGCAGATATTCAAATATTTTACCTTCCACCACAGAACGTCAACATGTTAAATTCTAGCAGCTAAAAAGCCAGATCGTCTGATGTGCGCCTGGGTTTCGACCTCGCAACCTTTGAGTACCAGCCCGGTTCTCCTAACCTACTGAACTATTCTGGTGCCTAGTAAACAGGAACCCTTCTTCCCTTTTATAAACCGCCACCCTTCTACCCGCCCAAATGGGGGATCTGTTCTGATTTTGTAATCTTCCAGGGCACGATCCTGTCTGGCCATTTGTTTACTTATCTTTCAAAAAAAAAAAAAAAAAAACAAAAAAGAAAGAAAGAAAGAAAGAAAGAAACCCAGCTTCCAAACACAGGAACTGGCCACTACTGCAGTCACTGGGACTCCTGCTCAGACGCCAAAAGAAAAAACAGGCAAACAAAAAGAGAAAACAACAACGACAATAACAACAACAAGAACATGACCCTGTTTGTTCTGAATCTTTGTTCGCTCAAAGGTTAGAGAGAGAGACAGACAGAGAGAGAGAGAGAGAGAGAGAGAGAGAGGGAGGGAGAGAGGGAGGGAGGGGAGAGAGAGAGAGAGAGAGAGAGAGAGAGAGAGAGAGAGAGAGAGAGAGAGAGAGAGAGAGAACAAAGATCGCTATACTATAATCTAGTAAAAACCACCACAAACTAATGACAGTAAAACGTGCATTCAGTTCATATGTGCATTTCAAAATGACTTAAGAATTATACAGATTTTGTTTCAGATGTTTTCCACATTTAATTCTGTTGCCAACTTTTCTTCTTCTGAAGAAAGTTTTATTACTGGAGTACGACGGCCAACCTGCGTTAACATCTCTCAATGCAGCAGTGTGTTTAGAGCAATATTCGTTTTAAATATTTGTAACGCAGACATAAAGCTGTATACACATCGAACTATGTAACTCATTTTCCAGCACACATTTTTTTTTTACATTCATCTTATACAGATTATAGCTGTCACGTAAAGTGTATCCCACCCCATCCCCATCCTCGCTACACATACTCATCGATATATTACGGTTTTAAGGCTTATCCCCCCCCCCACCCACCTACACACACACACACACACACACACACACACACACACACACACACACACAGACTGGGAAAGATCACCTGAGATGGGGGTGGGGCGAGGAGAGGGAAGGGGATATAATACAGACATGGATACTAGACCTTGTGCACGGCTTTAAATGTTGCAACACAGAAAATGACCAACAGCTCAAACAAACATTACACACACCTCCTCGCTACCCTGTACCTTGTACACTGATCATTGTCTCATTCATACGATACTCGCTTACATAAACAGACTCTGTCGCTTTAAGTACAGGACAGAAACATCCAGGCAATCAACTGGCCATTTTCGAACTATACTGCAAAACCACATGTGCAAATCAATGTTTCAAACACTGCTTACATATAAGTGGTATATTCAAGCACACTAGAAGTTGCATGCTCGTTCCTGCTCTCAAAATTACGCATGTATGCTCTATCGTGTCCAGGAACAATGTTTGATTACACAATACTGGATCCCCACGAAACACGAGTTTTTGCTGTGATACCTTAAATGTGGGAACCCAGTATTGTGTCGGGAAAGGATTTCTATGCTGATTCCAATGCTTACCGAGGTCTCACTACGGAACTGCGTGTATAAACCTCACCCACCCCCTTCCTTCCTCCCATCCCTCCCCATCTCTGACTGGGTAATAATGTCACAGTGAGAGAAGCATGGAGAGAGGGAAGAGACAAAAAGTCGCAATGGCTATGACCAAGTTTAAGTATAAAGCGTACATCCAACTGCCACGTTTATTTCAGGATACGTCTCTGAAAACTAATCTGGCTATTGTTTACACTTTAACGTGCTCTGCCAGCCTTTCGCCCGTGAGGGAATGTCAGAGACTCAAATCACACCGACAGACTATAATTCCATATTTCAATGTCGCGCTGGTTAACAGGAGCTAATTTGGTTTGCTATACACTGCTTAATCCCGTACCTGACTACAATGACTGTTCTTGTTTACTGACTACGATACCCAAATTCCCGAGCTGGAAACAAAAGAGAGGAAGTGAGCAGGATTTTAAACACTGCTTTCTCCAAAACCTGGGGCGATTTTGCTTTTTTATATCCCTAGATTTCAAAATCAGCCTTATATAACTGAACTTATTGTGTTACACATCAGAATCTCAGCCAGCACTGCAAACGTTTTGTTTTACTTTCACACACACACACACACACACACACACACACACACACACACACACACACGACCTCCTGCCATCGTCGTGCCTCCTCCAGATTCAAAACTGCAGCAACAAACCGTAATAAAAACAATTAAGATCATCATTTTCCACAAAGGCTCACCGAAATACAGTAACATACTACATTAAATCGCAGATCTTAAAATGCAGAAAAAGACATGTATACTGGAACCCAAAAAAATGCAGGAAATAGGTGTTATCAATGTACAAACTGGAGTTCTCCGAACAGAAAAGACAATTAAAACCAGTGTCTAGTTAACACTCAGATTTAACATCCACACCCACGAACGGTGGCATGGCAGACGGAGATAACCTTCCCAGGAGGCTGAAGAGATGAGGCCCTACCTACACTGACACCAAAGGAACACCTCTATTAGATGGGCAGTAAAAATTTGCCCCCCCCCCCCCCCCCCCCCCTCTCAATAATGGGTGTCTAGGGGACCTAAACCCTCGAATTCTGAATCCGAGGTGGGCACTCCAATACTGTGTCAACCAGACATCCAGTTCTAACAGTTACATATCAGGTCAGAGACGTGTGACCTCCAGATACACCGACTGACCTTAACGATACGTACATAAGTCTCCAAAAATAAGGGACTAGCCTCACATTTTACAAACTAGCTCTCCACCTATCCCGCACACCCCTCACTACCTGTTTAGTGGATCCACCGGCCCCTCTACCTTTGCTCTTTCAGGAGGGAGCTTCATCGGTTTATTTGGTAAATTCAATAGCTCTCTAAATTTGCTTAATTAATAAAGATGAATATTCATCTTTCTATTTGGTATATCCACTGGCCTTTTTTATTTGCTAGTTAAAGAGAAAACCTCATTATCTATTTGGTAGATCCACCCGCCCTCTTAATTCACCGCTGGTTAAGGAGGAAGCCTCATCTACTTATTTGGTTAATCCACTGGCCCACTAAATCTGTTTGCTTGGGAGGAAGCCTCATCTATTTATTTAGTAGACCCACTAGTCCTCTATGTAAGGAGGAAACCTCACCTTCTTTTTTGATCAACTAGCCCTCTAAATTGTTTGCGAAGGGGGGGAGCCTCATCTACTTATCTGGCAGATTTACTAGCCGTCTCAAGTTGCTTGATAAAGAAAAAGCACCACCAGTTCAACACGACCATCGCCGTCAGTCCGTGTATGTTGCAGTATTCCATGCCACAAAGAGCGGTTTATTATCGCTGTGCAATCCCTTTCACTTTCGTGAACTCCAAACAGTTCTTACAGAGATTAACCAGGTTCTGTGCACTCGGTTCAAGGCTGTTTGTTAAGTACAATGGAGTAAAGATGAGCAGATGCTTCCATACAGCTCTGTTCCACATTTTATTCCGTTTTAAAACGCCAGTCTTGTTGCAGAACCATGTGCTATTCTGCCAACACCGCACATCCAGTTTTATCCATGATGTTATAAATTACAGAAGTACACTGCTTTTACATAGTTCTTTACAATCGCCCCGGTCAGTTTTTTTTTTTTCATTCTTTTTCTTTTAAACAACACTATCATAATAATCATTTATTTGTGTTGTGTTAAATGATCGTCTTCTGTAATTAAACAAGCAACAAAAAAACCCAAACGTGCTATGGATTTGCACAATAATGTAAATGAACAGCGGCAGTGTATATAGATCTTAATTTCGTTGTGTGGTGTGTGTCGTTGTGTGTGTGTGTGTGTGTGTGTGTGTGTGTGTGTGTGTGTGTGTGTGTGTGTGTGTGCGCGCGCGCGCATGTGTGTGTGTGAGAGAGAGGGGGGGGGGCGTGGGTGGGTGCATGCACAAATTGTACAGAAGATCAGACTGACAAGTGGATTCACAAAGCCACGAAGGCCTCCAGATGACATAGTGGAGTACCACCAGACTGACCATATTTGTGCAAGTTCATAAAATCATAGCAAGACTTACGCGTGATGGAAGGCGCTGACCATCACATATCCATCTTGCAATGACCACAAACTCACTACTCAAGAAATAAATCACACAAACCACACGCGAACGAGGTAAACAACGCAGGACTGCTTACAAACCGTGAAAGTACTGAAAACGTTCCAACTCGGCCTTTCAGATACGTTTCAAGTGCTGCAAATACTGTACGATGACATCGAGGTGGACACAGGAGTGGAAATCGAAAACCGGTGGTAACACACCAAAATCCGACTTGACACCTGTCACGTGCTTGCGCAAAGAAAAAAACATATATATATATATATATATATATATATATCAGCCAAGATTAGCATTAAAGAAATACAAGGAGTCACATCATGTGACATTGATAAATTGGTTGCAGGACAGAGAAACCTGGAAGACTTTAAACATAGCGACCAAGGAATAAGCAGGCAAGTTCCAGACGACCGACAAAGTAGTCAAGGACAAACAGGGAAAGCTACTCACAACCACAGAGGAACAACGGAAATATTGTAAGAACACTTCGGGAGCTACTACATCGTTTGACCCCTGAAATACCAGACACTTCGCCAGCCGAGTCATCACTACCGATTAACTGAGACAAACCAACAGTAAAAGAGCTCAAGAGAGCCGAGAGAGCCATCGTTTCACTGAAGACAAAGCATCGGAGCAGGAAAAGATTCCAGCAAATGCCATCAAAGATGATGTATAGGCGGCTGTGGACATGCAGCACAGTTTCTTCAGAAAAACTGGAAAGAGGAACAAATCCTGACGTATGGGAAGAAACAAATCCTCATTAATCTGCCAAACAAAGGAGACTTGAGGGACTGCAGCAAACTACCTGAGGATTCTGATCCTGCATGTGCCTGACAAAGTCCTGAAAAGAGTTCTACCGTAGAGACTGAAAGAGACAACCGACACCACGCTCCATGACCAGCACGCAAGTTTCCGCAAGAACAGATCCAGTGTTGACCAAATTGTCAGGTTACGTACGATTGTGGAGCGGTTAATAGAAAGGAACTCCCTCTTCTATGTTAGCTTCATAGTTTAAGAGAATGTGTTCGACAGCATTGCCAAGAGAGAGACGCCGTGGAAGCTGCTGAGGTACTACGACGTGCACTATAATCAGATGCAAGACAGAAAAACCCACCTGGAAATAACATCGGCTGAGAAAGGACTTGGGATCGAAGTGGAACACAGAACTCATGAAGATCAAACGCCACTGCAAACACCCCCCTGTCACATTTGATGGAGTGCCAGTCAGGGAGATGCTTCGTTTTTTTGTTTGTTTGTTTGTTTTTTTTAATATGTGGGCAGTGTGTTGGGTTGATCCTGGGACATGAATCTATAACGTCATTGCAAGGCAAGAAAAGACAAAAAATCTGCCTTTGTCACACTGCAAAACCTCCGAGAAATCAACAAAACCATAAACCTGCGCATTTCTATGCATAATGTCAAATCAGTCTATCGGCAAGCCTCTGAGGTGTGGATGAAGGCCAGAGTGACGCAGTAGAAGACAGAGTCATTAACAATTGACTTGAGGCGCAGTTTTAACATTCGATGTACAAAGTCAGCTGTGGAAAAGGGGGGGTGTTAGTTACAGCACATATCTAAAGGAGGAGGTGGGGCTGGATAAGACACACCCATCGAAAACCACTACCCAACACACTGATAGTACCTGACCTGAACCGCTGAGGAGAGGAAGCGCGGACGGCCCAGCGGCTTGAAGAGGGACACTGGTGCAGAATGATGGGAAAAGGAAACCTGCTAGACAAAAGCAGAGAGAAAAGCTCAAAGCCTTGGAGAGTTGTCGCTGGTGGCTAGTGCATGTAGCGAAGGATCTACAAAAGTGAGTACGTACACGAAAATCTCCTACTATCGCTCAATGCTGGATCTGTCTTTAATTGCGAGTGAAGGGTGACTGGAAACGAGGAGGTTCGTATGGACTTCAATCTATTTGTGAACGGCATCTCCGTCCAAATCTGATTACAGTGAAAAGAAAACTACCTTGTAGCTTATGGAGCAGCAAAATGTTCGAATGTTCGAATGTCGACTTTTGTTTTCGCGAAAAGTTATGAACAAATAACAGTATCAAATAATGTATTGAAAAACCGCACTAAAATCATCGGGGGGAAAACTTGAACAGAGAAAATGGAAAGTTTTACAACTTGCCTATTCTTCATGACATTGATCATCCTCAGCTGAATAATTATGTCCTTCCACTATTACAATGATAATAAGGAATAGTTTTATAACAATAATTGGCGGGCAAATAATGTCTTATCAATCTCTGATTCAGCACTGAATCATAAAATGATACCAAACTCTTCACACAGTCGTTTCTTTTTCTTTTGTCACTAGATGCAAAATACTCTAACCGGTTCAGCTGGAAGTTTATGAAAGATAAAATGAAACTATCAATTCAGTGGCACACTCTATCAGGACAAGTATTTTTATGGAGGTGCTTTTAAACTCTAGATCAACACTCGACTTCCACCTTTTTCAGTTTCAGACCCTTTTCTTTATTTTTCTCCTTCTCCCAAAAACTCCTCAGCTTACATATTGAAAAAATAAAAGATTATCCTCCAGCCCTTCTTTGGTCTCCATTAATCATCCCACAAGACATGACGGAAGAAGCACAGGAAAAATAATAAATCCATGGCAAAAACAGACATGGTTAATGAATACGCTTCAACTCGAATCACGATATTTCTCCGCTGAAATCATCCCCCTTACCCTCCGCCCCCCCCCCCCCCCCCCCTCTATAAATCATAAACAGCATAGCTTATATTTCACTTGAATTGTCGCCCGAAACGTCCTCAACTGAAATTTAATTATATGTAAGAGCTCTCTGTTCATAAAGACTGCGTGAAGCCTTCTTCACGCGGAATATCATGACAGATAAACGATCCATCAGCACTGGACTGTTATGAAAGAACAGCACAACAACAAATTATTAACAATAGTAGCTATTTCATGTGGCTCCAACAATACTGGAGAAGATAAACTTCGACGAAGCAGCCAAAAAATCGCCTGGGGCGATAAATGCAAGAGAATCCTAAAATGTCAAGGAAGACAAGAGTACCCAGAGAGATGGCGTGGAAGACACAACACCCATAGGCCAGGAAGAAGGGAGCACCCACTCAGATGGCCAGGAAATGGGAGTAGGACAGGTGGCCAGGAACCCCCACAGAGATGGTCAGGAAAACGGAAGAACCAGAGAAATGATGAGAAAACAGGAGTACCATGAGAGAAAGCGAGGAGGAGAGGAGTACCCAGAGAGAGTTGGCGAGAAAGAGGAGAGTACCCACAGAGATGGCGAGGAAGACAGGAATACCTTGTAGGATGACACAGGAGACAGACGGAGAGAGAGAGAGGGGGGGGGCAAAGAAAGAATACACAAGACCCCAGAGAGATGACACAGAAAACAGAGTACTCTCACGGAGAAGGTGAGTTGAGCAAGTGTGCTAGGAAAGATGGTGACTGACGACAGAAGGAATACTCTCTCTCTCTCTCTCTCTCTCTCTCTCTCTCTCTCTCTCTCTCTCTCTCTCTCTCTCCAGCCCTCAGTCCCCCCTCTCGTTGTTAATTCCTCGACTAGAACTCCGAGATTCACAATCGGTGAGCTTTTTCACGTATGCCAACGTTTTCAATCCCACCATTACGGTCGTCACATTCTGTCTTCGGGGATAATGTGTAAACAAGACACTGGTGTGCACATCTTTTATTTTGAAGTTATCCGTCCCATTGGCATACGACGGTCCACTCTTCTTCGAAAGCGGCCTGGATACAACGTGTGTGGATTTTTTTTCATGTATGTGTTAATGCGCGGAACCGAATCTCGGGACCTTGGAACAACAGTCTGGCTCCTGACACCCTGTGTCAACCAACCCCCCTCCCTCCCTCTTCTCCCCTTCCCTGCCCCCTCTCCCCGACTGACTATCCACAGCACCCTGGCAGATGGTGGGGAAGACAGGGAGTTTCTGGAGAGACGGTCAAGAAGGCAGAGTACAAGAAGAAATGGCGAGGAAGAAGGACTATCCAAAAGAGACGGCGAGGAAGACAGGAATACCCGGAGAGATGACGGAAGACGGCAGTTTCTTGGACAGCAAGGTAGACAAAAATACCCAGACATGCGAAGAAGATGTAAGTGCAAAAAAAAAAAATAGTAAGCACGACAGAGTATCCAAAGAGAATCCAAAAAGCAGAAAGTACCCGGGAAAATGGTAAGGCATAGAAGTACCAAGAGAGATGCCAAGAATACTTGAATATCAAAAGAGAAGGTGATGAAGCCAGAGAAATCCAAAGAGACCGAAGTACCAAACAGCGAGGAAGAGAACCAAGAGACGGCAGTGACGACAGAAATACCCATAGAGATGGCAAGAAGTACAGAAACATCCAGACAGATGCGAGGAGGAAGACAGGAGTGTCCGTAGACGTGGCAAAGAAGACAGGGGTAACCACAGAGATGGCGAGAAAGATTCAGTATCCACAGATATGCCATGGATGACACGAGTACCCAGAAAACAGCAAGGAAAATAGGAGTACCCGAAAACGTGGTCAGAGTCATAGTATCATCTGAAGAGACTGGAGCGATTGAACAGAGTAATCGAGGAGACAGCAAAAGACTTGGTACCAAAATGGTGAGGAAGACAAACGTGCTCAGACAGATGGCAAGGAAAAAACATGAGCTAGAGATGGCTAAGAAGAAGAAATCAGAGATATGCGAGAGAGACAGGATTACTCGAAAGAAGACAAAAGTACCCAGAAATACGATGATGATGACAGGTGTAACCCCGAGAGACAACGAAGGACACAGGACTTCCCGACGAGATGGCAACAAATGCAGAAGAATCAATGGCATGGATGACAAGTACCCAAAGAGAGGGTGGGGAACACATGAATGCCTAAAGAGATCGCCAAGAAGACAGGTACCCCGAAAGATGTCGAGGAAGACACACACACTCAAGAACCACTCAAGATATGTCGAGAAAGGTAGGACTAGCCTATGATAGGATGAGCTAGACCTTCTCAGAGAGATGCCAGTGAAGACAGACCTACAGAGAGATGACGATGAAAACGGACATACCAGGGAGAGATTACGTGGAGACAAACGAACTACAAAAGGCGTAGAAAACGACAGGAAAACCAGGGAGATGTAATGCAAGATATGAATACTCAGACGGATAACGTAACAGACTGACATACTAAGAGAGTTAATGACAAAAAATATACCACGAAGGATGACAAAGACAGGAATACTCAAGAATATAGCAAGAAAGAGGCGGGGGGGGGGGGGGGGGGGACCAAATGAGTTGGCAAGGCAGAAAAGTGTCTCAAGGTAAAAGTCGAAAGAGGAGTACCACGTCAGAAAGCTTGAAAAATGAAAGTACCAAGAAAAAGCTCAAAGAAAAATAAAATAACAGTGACAAGACAGATGGCTAGAAAGCTAGAACCTTGGATGATCGCAAGGACGACGGACGTTCCAACAAAAACTTTGAGAAAAATTAGGAGTGTCAAGTGCGATAGCAAGAAATATATGAGTACCAAGAGTAACCTAGAAAACACTACCTCGAAAAATGGCTAAGCAAATAGGAGTACCACAAGCAAACGCCAAAATGGAAGGAGTACAAAGAGAGACGGAGAGGAAGCAGGGACACCCAGAAAAGACCCATGAGAGATGTGTGTGTGTGTGTGTGTGTGTGTGTGTGTGTGTGTGTGTGTGTGTGTGTGTGTGTGTGTGTGTGTGTGTTAGGGGGATGGTGGGGAAATGTGTATGTGCGAGTGTGTGTTTTAGACATGCCTTTAATATACCAGCCGATCGCAAAGAACACATCATGTCTGAAACCACTTCTTTAAAAAAAATTAAACCTCTCTCTCTCTCTCTCTCTCTCTATTTCTCTCTCTCTCTCTCTCTCTCTCCCCCCCCCTGTATGTGTGTGCGCGCGCGCGCGCGTGTGCGTGCGCGCGTGCGCGTGCGCGGACACCTGAGTAAGCGGAGTGCAGGATATTACTTTCAGTCTAGTGCTTCTCTCTGAATATTACCCACATGCCAATTATCATTAGGAACCATTCATCTGCAACACCCACTGAGTATCGATATGATAATAACAAAAAAAGAGGAAAATTTAGTATAGCTAAAAAAGATATCTATCCTTTCACCAGCAGGGAACGGAAGCCTAGCCTACATCAAATACTACTCTATTTACATGATTTTAACATGTCAAAACTATATGCAAATACAACACCGAAAGTGAAATGATTTTACATCCGTTTAGGGGGACCAGCTCGTTTTTATCAAACACTGGTCTCCAAAACAATGTCACGTCTTCTTTTTGACAAAAAAAAAAAAAAAAAAAAAACTATGCTATGCCACAATGCTATACTTGTGTCAAAACACATGTACATGCTGATACATATGTTGACCTGTCATTGCACTTATACTCAACGATGGCCGCGCGACAAGCTAGCAACACCAGAACTAAGCAGACCCAAACTAATTCAATACTGAATGGAGAGAACAGTCTTCCAACAAGACTCATCCGGAGTTCAAGAACGAAAAAAATAAGGCGAGTCCGTTCACTGCCTCTTTAAGTCTTCAACTAGAAAGCGACAAGCAGATCTGTCACAGGTAAACGTGTAGGGCTGACAGGAGGGCGAGAGACGGGCAGTGAAACGCCAGGCTGACAGCTTGCAGGAAGTATTTAAGCGGTGTCTCAATTTTGACATCAAACGACGGCCCTTAGTCGACCATCAACACTACACGTGTACAGTCGCCTGAAACAAAGGGACGTCTGTCACCGCCCGCCCTCTCCATCCCCACCCATTCCCATCCCACCCCCTCCGTAACAAAGATGGTTAAGTCATTTTGTCTGTTCTTTACAGCCGCTGAAATACGAGGGACGGAAAAGAAATGAGGGGTGACGCTAACTTACTTTTTTTTTCTGGCATTTCTTGTGAAGACGAGTATTTTGTCCTTAGACGTCGCGCTAATCTGACAGAAGAAAAAGCAGGACTCTAGAGCCTTAAATGTTTCTCGCTTGTTGCACAACCTGCGTGATTTTAAACTCGGTCATAATCGTGATACACACACTTTTTCATGCATACACGCTCGATGCGAGGTCAATGGACACACACACACACACACACACACACACACACACACGGGGCTGTCTGTTTCTATTCCCCTGGAAAAGTTACGTATCTTTTACCTGTCTGCATATGTGGAAAGAGATCCCCCCCCCACCCACACACACACACACACACACACACTTCACTTCCCATCCCCAAGCCTGCCCTTTCTACTTCTTTCTGAGTTGTTTTCCTCTTTTATTCCTTTCCCCCCCCGTCCCCATTCCAACCTTTCAGGATCAGAAACACCGCATGCCCACTGTCCAACCACACACGACTTGATCACCTCGCAGACTGATCTGTATGCGAAGTGTTCCCTTCCTCCCCCCCCCCCCCCCCCCCCCCCCCCCCCCCTCCCCTTTGCCTTCTCTGCCTTCCTGTAGTTTTAAAAGAGACTTGAATCCACCGCGTGTTGGCGGGAGGAGGAGAAGGGAAAGAGGCGATCAAGGTAGCTTTAATGACAATTCTACCACGTGATCGCTCATCTCACGAGCGAAACTACAACCGTCGTTGTCCTGTGCCTCGATTCTTGACATTTAGCGGTATTTCCAGGCACAGGACCTGTCGGCCATTTCTGCAGTGAGTTTCTCTCGTTCCACTGTCTACTTTGCAGCGCCGGTATGGGTTCCAGCCACAGTTGTCCCAGTATTTGCCTGACCATTCCACCTTCATTCCTCACCAGTCCTACCAGCCACACTTTGAGCGGCAAAACGAATAACTCTTTGAGGATGGGGGTGGGTGGGGTGGGGGCAGGAGGAGTGGCACGATAGGGGGTGGCGGTAGGGGAGAATTTTGGGGGGGGGTGGGGTGGGGGGAATTAGAGGAGGAATGGTGGGAGTTCAAAAAATAAAGACGTGTTGTTGTTCCCTCCTGCGATCACGGCAGTCGTGTGTGAACACAGCCCTCTGAAGCCGAAACATTTCAAATTCTGCGATCAGATGACATGTGAATCAGGATCTGACAAGCGCTTGTTTCTGTTTCTCTTCCCTTTTCTTTCCCTGTTTGCCCTCGTCGTTTCCCCCCTACCCCTCTCGAAAGTAAGTACTGTACTGAAAAACAGAAATGTCGCGCTATGAATTCATAGTTAAGAATACACACACACACACACACACACACACACACACACACACACACACACACACACGCACGCACGCACACACACGCAAGCACGCACGCACTCTCTCTCTCTCTCTCTCTCTCTCTCTCTCTCTCTCTCTCTCTCTCTCTCTCTCTCCAGGTGAAAGATCGACAGCTAAGTCTTCTCTCTAACTCTGATTCTGCTTCACAATTGTTACTTTGTTCGTGACTGGACATTTGGGTTAATGTTCCTCTTCTTTCCTATTACAGGTTTTCAGTTTTGATCATTAGCAGAAGTATGCAAGATTTGCGTTTTGTTTTGTTAGCAAACATACGTGCAAATTTTCTGTTTCGTTCATCAGTCCATAAGTTTGGTTTTTCAGATTTGTTTACCGCTGGCGGTTTTGTTTTGTTTTTTTTTTTGTCCTGTCCCAACCTCTGCGCCACCTCAGAGGCAGTGCACCCACGCCGCTCATTCCGACACCCCGTCCACAGCCACAGCCCGGTCGGCCCCGCCGCAGCCCTGCATGGGCAATCCGCAGGCAGCGGTCAACGTCAAGTCGTCAAGAGGCAACCCC